>CAWZYM010000419.1:0-104180 GCA_963966185.1 Rhabditoides inermis
TGTAATCCAAACAATGTTTCAAAATCAACAAAACAATCTGCCCCGGAGCGGAATCGAACCAACGATCGTGAGATTGTCAGCCGAACGCGCTACCAGCTGAGCTATGAGAGCGCTGAGATCGGGAGCGGTTAATTCCGTGACGTCTCAAACCTTGCAGAGTGGTCTCATGAGTGCAATGCGCATCCACGCGATCATCTCTCCGCACCTATCCACTATCCATTTTACCATGCTGGCATGGGCGTTGTGGTGTAGTGGATAGCGCGTCTGCCTCATGATCGTGCCTCCCGAGTTCGAATCCGGCGCAGTGATTATCACATGTTTTACTAATACACGTGATGCCATTTTTTTTCTAGCACAATGGAACATGCGAGACATCCTCTACACCGACCGATATTCAAACTACCGTACCCGGGTTTGTCGTGCCGGATATAGAAAAAACATCGACGTGAAGAAATGAAAAACAAAAGCAACCGCGCTCCCATAGTGTTTCGTCGTACACACCACGGTGTCGCACGGTGATGCACGGATGACGTGCAGTAAGTCGTCAGCTGTGCCTGCGTGGTTTTTGTTTGTTGGTTCATTTTGTTTTGTTTTCACAATATGATTCGTGTAGTAAAGTGTTTGATATCATTTGTCATTACTATCTTCACGTGCTATATGTGTTTGTTTCGCTTGCCGCACTCGTTTCGTATTGTTTCGTTCATGTTGTATTTTCTATTATCTTTGAATTTCCTTGTTGTTGTTTTGTAATGTATGCTCGTTTATCAGTCCGCAACGTGTTCTACATTTATGATATTATTTGTTGCAGGGCGCAGCGCCACCAGCCACCTCACAGTCCGTTCCAGGTGGGTATTGATCACCATTTTTCATGTATTGTTAAAATATGTTTCACCTTTTTTAGGGGTTTGTATATGAAAGTGTATTTCGTTCAGGTGTCAGATGCCAAGACCGGCCTGGTCAGGAACTACGGAGTGTGATACAACGAGGAGGAGCGAGCCGAGTCGGAGGAGGAGCGAGCCGATCCGGAGTAGGAGCGAGCCGAGCGGCAGGAGCGAGCCGGAGGAGCAGTGCTGAGCTGCGAGGTGGGGAGGACTCTCTCTCTCTCTCTCTCCCTCTCTCTCTCTCTCTCTCTCTCTCTTTTTTTTTTACTCGATCGATATCGGGGGTGGGAGTGTTTGGGAGATGGTTTTCGTTGGCGAGGGCCGTCCCAATCACTCTTTCCTCTAAATCGTTCGATTAGCACGCATCCTACCTCTCTTCCCGTTCTCTCCCTCTCTCTCTCTCACTCTCTCTCTCTCTCTCTCTCCATCTTTCCCTCTTTATGTCTATTATTTCAGCAGTGATTATTAATCGATTGAGTATGTATTCGTTGTTGTATTGTTCAATGTCAATAAACCCACGCTGGCATGGTCGTTGTAGTGTAGTGGATAGCGCGTCTGCCTCATGATCGTACCTCTCGAGTTCGAATCCGGCGCAGTGATTTTCACATCTTTTGCCAACACATGCAATGTCATAGTTTTGCTATCACACTGGAAAATGCGACATCCTCTATACCGACCGATATTCAAACTACCGTACCCGGGTTTGTCGTACCGGTTATCAAAAAAAAATCATAAGCGAGTGACATTCGAAAGTGCTTCAATGTTGTTTTTTTTCCAATTTACTTTGTGTCTGTTTTTATGACGGCGGTCAAAGTACCGTATGCCTAATTCGGACCGAACTGCAGTGCGAAAATTAGGAATACTGTATATACAGTATCCTACGGTAAATGCAATACCTTAACACTCGCGCACGCACAGCTAAAAAATGGACGTGTGCACGTCAGCACTAATCAATCGAATAATCGATCGATGTCCCCCCAACAGGGAGAGAGAGAGAGAGAGAGAGAAGACTCCTGCACTCCTCTCCTCCTCCTTCCTCCCCCTCTTACCCCACTCCCTCCAAATTTTCCGCCAAAACATTTGGTATTGGTTTTACGACGGCGTTCAAAGTACCGTATACCTAATACGGACCAAGTTGCAGTACGGAAATTAGGAATACTGTCCATACAGTATTCCTAAGTGAGCGCAGTACACTCGCGCGTGCAGCTAACAACTGGATGTGCGATAGATATTCAATCGATAATCGATCGATGTTCACACACACACACACACACACACACACACACAGAGATAGAGAGATAGAGAGAGAGAGAGAAAGAGAGAGAGAAGACTCTTACATTCCTCTTCTTCTTTTCTCTCTCTCTCTCTCTCTCTCTCCATCTCTCTATCATCCCTCCAACTTTTCCATTACTATTTTTCCACAAACCAACTCAAACAATCCACTTCACTTCACTTCAACTTTATTTCACTTCAAACAACTTCAAACACTTCAACAACAAACAACAAACAACAAACAAACAAACACTTCAAACTTTAAACTATTTAACTGAACTAAAAACAACCAGGTACGAATACTTTATCCTCACAGAACACAATCAATCTTTTCTTTAATCTTGTTTATTTAGCAGTCGTGATGGTCTTGAGACTGGTAGACACAGAGCGTGGTAGATTCGTCACTTGGTAGAGTCCAGTCCATTGGAGACGGCGCACATAAATGATTGGATTATTGAGGTTTGAGAAAGAGAGATTAGGGAATCAGACAGAAAAAAAACGCACCTCATAACGCCGTCATATGGTCCAGCCGGGCACTGAAAACGGATACTGGAACACGTTATAGGCTGAAATGAGTAAAAGTGAACTACAGAATTAAGGATTACGGTACGTCCTAATCGATATTCGATCAATGGAAAGGGGCAAAGGTGAGTGATTATGCAACGATTCAGGGGAAAGAGAGAAAGAGGACGACCCTCGCCAAACGAGGGCCGTCTCCCAATCTCTCCCACCCCCGATATCGTTCAAATCTACAGTCGGTACGAAACTACTGTAATCTACAGTAACCCCGACCCACATCTCTTTCCTGCTGCTCCCCGGAGAGGATGGCGAAGTCGGCGGCCAGCTGACAGATCGGTAGATGCAGGTGTAGTCGGCTGGAACGGTAACGTCATTATCAATCGATATTCTGTTGAAAATCAATCGATACTCAACAGAAAGGGAGAGAGAGAGGGAGAGAGAGAGGGGGGAGCGAGAGAGAGAGAGAGGAGAGAGAGAGAGAGAGAGAGAGATCCTCACCTCTCTGTTCTGCAATGCCTCTCCTCCACGGCGGCAGGTGCAGGCGGCCATCCAACGGCCGCGGCAGGTGCGGCTGGGGCAGCAGCTCCCGGACGGCGGCAGCAGGGGCGGCGGGTCCGGGGCGGGAGCAGCAGCACACGGCCCGGTAGCAGGGGCAGGGGCAGCCGGACGGCGGCGGCAGGGTCGGCGGGTCCGGGGCGGGAGCAGCAGCACACGGCCCGGTAGCAGGGGCAGGGGCAGCCGGACGGCGGCGGCAGGGTCGGCGGGTCCGGGGCGGGAGCAGCTTCAGTCCGGCCCGGCAGCAGGGGCAGGGGCAGCCGGACGGCGGCAGCAGGGGCGGCGGGTCCGGGGCGGGAGCAGCTTCAGTCCGGCCCGGCAGCAGGGGCAGGGGCAGCCGGACGCGGCAGCAGGGGCGGCGGGGTCCGGGGCGGGAGCAGCTTCAGCCCGGCCCGGCAGCAGGGGTCAGGGGCAGCCGGACGGCGGCGGCAGGGGCGGCGGGTCCGGGTGCGGCGGGTCCGGGGGCGGCGGGTCCGGTACTACAGTAAGCTACGGTAACTACAGTATCCCCTCCCCCCTCCCCACCTGCGGCTCCGGCGGCGTCTAGCATCGACGAACTTGGTAGGCGCATGGAGCATGCTTCTGAGGGGGCGGCGCTCGTACTACCGTATGCTCGCCGCTGCGCGACTCGCTCGGGGAGCGACGGGAGAGACGCGCGTGCTCGCCGCTGCGCGGCTCGCTCAGCGTACTGTAGCTATCGCAGTATGCCTGTAGCGACAGTCGCGCAGTTGGCGTCGCGCGCGCACTTTCGCCTCTCGTAGTTGGGTTTTTTGCGGAAAATTTGCGATTCCCGACGCTTTCTCTCGGCAACTTTTGCGTTTTACGACGTTCAAATAAAGGAAATACGCTTCTCGGCGACTCTTCGGACCGCTACCATCTCCTGGTCATTCGAAATTGCGTGAAAGAGCGGTGGGGTGTGGCAGATAGCAAGTTTGCATTGCAATTTGTTTTCACAAATTCGAATGCTGTCTGAGTTGAGTTGTTTTGTTGTGTCTGCATCATCACCAGAGAACAGCACGTTCGCAGCCAGCGAAATCAGCTGCAGCAAATAAATATTTAAAAAAAAACGAAAGATCAATCAGTACAAAATTATTATCTTATCAATACAAAATGGATGTATGCTTGCATCCAATCCAATCAAGCAAGCTTCTCGAAAAGCGGCAGTGGAAACTCTTGTTTTCGACTCGTAGAACCAGTCGCAGCGCCGGGATTTATCAGTCATAGCGACAAATGTGCGCCGGGTTCACGGACAGCAAAGAAATTTATATCCTACAACCTTGTTGGATAGTTTGACTATCGTTATGAAAGCGTGCGATACCAGTTCAATTTGGAAAAAAAATGTTCTGTTGAAACTTATCGGCATAATGTATTCTTTCAAAACGTTTTGTTGACTTCCAAACAATGTTTCAAAGTCAACAAAACAATCTGCCCAGGAGCGGATTCGATCCAACGATCGTGAGATTGTCAGCCGAACGCGCTACCAGCTGAGCTACGAGTGCGCTGAGATTGCGAGCGGTTAGTTCGGAAACGTCTCAAAGCTTGCAGACTGGCCTCATGAGTGCAATGCGCATTTCGTCAAATCGTCTCTCCGCACCTATCCACGATCCATTTGATCAGGCTGGCATGGACGTTGTGGTGTAGTGGATAATGCGTCCGCCTCTCGATCGTGCCTCTCGAGTTCGATTCCGACGGAGTCTTTTCACATGTTTTGCCTACGCATGCAATGTCATAGTTTTGCTATCACAATGGAACATGCGACAGTCTCTATACCGACCGATATTCAAACTACCGTACCCGGGTTTGTCGTACCGGATATAGAGAAAACAGAGACGACTGCCATTCGAACGTGCTTCACTGTTCTATTTTTTAAAATTATTGTGTGTCTGTTTTCTGACGGCGGTCAAAGTACCGTATACCTAATTAAAAGTACGACCATGTGAAATTGCCAGTAAGCCAGTCTTTGATTGGATTTCTCTCGCTTAGCGTACCCGAAATTTGAACTGCAGTACCATCAGAAAAACAGAAAGAACAATTAAAAACACTTATGTTGTTGTGTTTGAAACGTATTGGCAAAACTTATGTTTTCAATGTAATCCAAACAATGTTTCAAAGTCAACAAAACAATCTGCCCCGGAGCGTAATCGATCCAACGATCGTGAGATTGTCAGCCGAACGCGCTACCAGCTGAGCTATGAGAGCGCTGAGATCGGGAGCGGTTAATTCCGTGACGTCTCAAACCTTGCAGAGTGGTCTCATGAGTGCAATGCGCATTTCGTCAATTCGTCTCTCCGCACCTATCCACTATCCATTTTACCATGCTGGCATGGGCGTTGTAGTGTAGTGGATAGCGCGTCTGCCTCATGATCGTGCCTCTCGAGTTCGAATCCGGCACAGTGATTTTCGCATGTTTTGCCAAAACACGCATTGTCATACTTTTGCTATCACAATGGAAAATGCGACATCCTCTATTCCGACAGTATCCGATATTCAAACTACCGTACCCGAGTGTGTCGTACCAGATGTAGAAGAAACAGAAGCGACTGCTATTCGATCGTGCTTCACTGTTCTATTTTTTTTTTAAATTTATTGTGTGTTTGTTTTCTGACGGCGTGCAAAGTACCGTATACCTAATTAAAAGTACGAGCACGTGAAACTGCCAGTGGGCCTGTCTTTGATTGGCTTTCTCTCGCTCACCGTACCCGAAATTTGAACTGCAGTACCATCAGAACAACAGAAAGAACGATTTAAAACACTTATGTTGTTGTGTTTGAAACGTATTGGCAAAACTTATGTTTTCAATGTAATCCAAACAATGTTTCAAAGTCAACAAAACAATCTGCCCCGGAGCGGAATCGATCCAACGATCGTGAGATTGTCAGCCGAACGCGCTACCAGCTGAGCTATGGGTGCGCTGAGATTGTGAGCGGTTAATTCCGTAACGTCTCAAACCTTGCAGAGTGGTCCTCATGAGTGCAATGCGCATCCACGCGATCATCTCTCCGCACCTATCCACTATCCATTTCACCATGCTCGCATGGGCGTTGTGGTGTAGTGGATAGCGTGTCTGCCTCATGATCGTGCCTCCCGAGTTCGAATCCGGCGCAGTGTTTTTCACATGTTTTACACGTGATGTCATACTTTTGCTATCACACTGGAAAATGCGACATCCTCTATACCGACCGTATCCAATATTCAAACTACCGTACCCGGGTTTGTCGTACCGGTTATCGAAAAAAATCATAAGCGAGTGACATTCGAAAGTGTTTCAATGTTTTTTTTTTCCAATTTACTTTGTGTCTGTTTTTATGACGGCGGTCAAAGTACCGTATGCCTAATTTGGACCGAGCTGCAGTGCGAAAATTAGGAGTACTGTACATACAGTATCCTACAGTAAGTGCAGCACCTTGAAACTCGCGCACGCACAGCTAACAAGTGGACGTATGCACGCCATCACTATTTAATAGATATTCGATCGATGTCCCCCCAACAGGGAGAGAGAGAGAGAGAGAGAGAGAGAGAGAGAGAGAGAGAGAGAAGACTCCTGCACTCCTTTCCTCCTCCTTCCTCCCCCTCCTACCCCACTCCCTCCAAATTTTCCGCCAAAACATTTGGTATTGGTTTTACGACGGCGTTCAAAGTACCGTATACCTAATACGGACCAAGCTGCAGTACAGAAATTAGGAATACTGTCCATACAGTATTCCTAAGTGAGCGCATTACACTCGAGCGTGCAGCTAACAACTGGATGTGCGATAGATATTCAATCGATAATCGATCGATGTTCACACACACACACACACACACACACACACGCACAGAGAGAGAGAGAGAGAGAGAGAGAGAGAGAGAGAGAGAGAGAGAGAGAGGAGAGAGAGAGAGAGAGAGAGAGAGAGAAGACTCTTGCACTCCTCTTCTTCTTCTTCTCTCTCTCTCTCTCTCTTTCTCTCTCTCTCTCTCTCCATCTCTCTATCATCCCTCCAACTTTTCCATTACTATTTTTCCACAAATCAACTCAAACAATCCACTTCCAACTTCACTTCACTTCAAACAACTTCAAACACTTCAAACAACAAACAACAAACAAACAAACAAACACTTCAAACTTCAAACTATTTAACTGAACTCAAAACAATCAGGTACGAATACTTTATCCTTACAGAACACATGCAATCTTTTTTTTAATCTTGTTGATGTAGCAGTCCTGATGGTCTTGAGACTGGTAGACACAGAGCGTGGTAGATTCTTCACGTGGTAGAGTCCAGTCCATTGGAGACGGCGCACATAAATGATTTGATTATTGAGGTTTAAGAAAGAGAGATTAGGGAATCAGACAGAGTGAAAACGCACCTCATAACGCCGTCATATGAGCCAGCCGGGCACTGAAAACGGATACTGGAACGCGTTATAGGCTGAAATGAATAGAAGTGAACTACGGAATTTAGGATTACGGTACGTACTAATCGATAATCGATCAATGGAAAGGGGCAAAGGTGAGTGAATATGCAACGATTCAGGGGAAAGAGAGAAAGAGGACGACCCTCGCCAAACGATGGCCGTCTCCCAATCTCTCCCACCCCCGATATCGTTCAAATCTACAGTCGGTACGAAACTACTGTAATCTACAGTAACCCCGACCCACATCTCTTTCCTGCTGCTCCCCGGAGAGGATGGCGATGTCAAGGCCAGCTGACAGATCGGTAGATGCAGGTGTGGTCGGCTGGAACGGTAACGTCATTATTCTGTTGAAAATCAATCGATACTCAACAGAGAGGGAGAGAGAGAGAGAGAGAGAGAGAGAGAGAGAGAGAGAGGGGAGCGAGAGAGCGAGAGAGAGAGAGAGAGAGAGAGAGAGAGAGAGAGAGAGAGACATCCTCACCTCTCTGGTCTGCACTGCCTCTCCTCCACGGCGGCAGGTGCAGGCGGCCATCCAACAGCGGCGGCAGGTGCGGCGGGGGCAGCAGCTCCCGGACGGCGGCGGCAGTGTCGGCGGGTCCGGGGCGGGAGCAGCAGCACACGGCCCGGTAGCAGGGGCAGGGGCAGCCGGACGGCGGCGGCAGGGTCGGCGGGTCCGGGGGCGGGAGCAGCTTCAGCCCGGCCCGGTAGCAGGGCAGGGGCAGCCGGACGGCGGCGGCAGGGTCGGCGGGTCCGGGGCGGGAGCAGTTTCAGCCCGGCCGGCAGCAGGGGCAGGGGCAGCCGGACGGCGGCAGCAGGGGCGGCGGGGTCCGGGGCGGGAGCAGCTTCAGCCCGGCCCGGCAGCAGGGGCAGGGGCAGCCGGACGGCGGCGGCAGGGGGCGGCGGGTCCGGGGCGGGAGCAGCTTCAGCCCGGCCCGGCAGCAGGGGCAGGGGCAGCCGGACGGCGGCAGCAGGGGCGGCGGGGTCCGGGGTCGGCGGGTCCGGGGCGGGAGCAGCTTCAGCCTGGCCCGGCGTCGGCAGCACCTGAAAGGGTCGGCAGGTAGGGGAAGGGAGGAAGGTACCTGTCAGCCGCCCAGCGCGGCCGCCGCCGTGTCGACTGACCCCCTCCACGTCGTCATTCCTTACCTCACCTTTCGCCACGCCCACTTCATTATGCCGGCATGCAAATGAAGCATTCCCGCCACCAGCGCGCGCGGTGCACGCTAATTCTCCTAATTTATTCCTTGCGGAGAAAATCGCCTTGCCACTCTCAAGTATCGACGAACATCGACCTCATTGACCTCTGACCTCATTGTCTACACCCGATGGCACGAGATAATTATGTTAAGTTATGCTAACCTATTCCAATGAAAATTAATGAGATTCCTGCGGAAAAAATCGCCCTCCTATTCTCAAGTAATCTATGACTAGCATCAGCGAATGCTTTCTGAGGCAGGACGTGGGCGTTTTTGTGGTGGTCGCTTGGGCGAGTGCCGCGCCGGCTGCGCTGCGCGCAAACCATCATGCGTCGCGCGTGCGCGTCCCTCTCTCTCACCCACTCCCCCCCTCTCGCAGTCTACCTACCGCGACTCGCCTCTCCTCGTCAGTCGCGCTCGCGCCCTCGCGCCCGCCCTCTAACGCCCACTTTCGCCTCTCGTAGTTAGGTTTTTTGCGAAAAATTTGCGATTCCCGACGCTTTCTCTCGGCAACTTTTGCGTTTTGCGACGATCGAATGAAGGAATTACGCTTCTCGAATTACTCTTCGGACCGCCACCATCTCCGGACCATCGAAGTTCTCCGACAAAGTTCCGTGCAAAGTTATTAAGAAGAAAAACACCAAGTGTCCACTAACATTCCACTTCATTCCAAACATTCCGTGAAACAATAAATAGACACAACACGGATAATGTGAAAAGATTTATTGATCAAGCAAGAAAAACCCTTGGAAGGGAAAAGAATCTGTGATCACCAAAAACACATTGTAGATGTTAGTTGTATCAGTAGTAGATCTCCGCTCAGATCTAAACACAAGAACCTCTTCTCTCTTTATAACGTTACCCACGATTCCCCGGTTGTCTCCAATCCGAGTACTGAGCGAGCGCACAGTTGCTTGACTTGCCAGTTCGGATGGGATGGCGTATATCCAACTGGCTATGAACGTTGATAAGAGAATTGGATCAAGTGTAAAGATTGATTGTCGATTACTGCTGCTTGACAATGTCGTGGTAGACAATGTTTCTCACTAACATCTGAGGAGCGCCATTTGCGTCAGGAACGCAAGGCCATTTCGTGTACACCTTGAGTCCTTTAGAGCTTCGAATGCGCGAAAACGCCACGTACATCTGTCCGTGCGAGAAGGGTTTATCACGAAGAATGATACCCACTTTGTCGAACGTCTGTCCTTGCGACTTGTTTATTGTCATAGCATAGGACAGACGAACGGGGAACTGAATTCTCTCGTACGCCAAATCACTCTTGGTATCTTCGTACGTTAGACGAATCTTCGGAATCATCACTGGCTGGTTCGAACCAGTTGTGAGGTTTTTGCACATGAGAATGTTATCGCTAATGGCTTCGACAATGAGGCGTGTTCCATTACAGAGACCTCAGTCACATTCAAGTTGCGCAGCAACATAACGATACATCCGATCTTCAGTTTGAGTTTATGAGGAGGGAAACCCGAAGGTGTGTCCCGCCAAATGTGCTCAATATTTGCGGGAAACCGCACTCGACAATTGCCGGTGATCCCGCTCAGGTAATCGAGCGGCGCATCCATGGAAACACTCTCCACCACCGGACCAATACACTTGTTCAGAATATGGTCGTTAATGCGAAGTGAATCCTGGTTCTTCAATACCAGAATAGCGCGTTTCGAAATCTCACTGGGATCAGCAAGAACCGACGCATCATACATACCATCGATAATTTCCGACTCGGTTTTGGCCATGTTTTCGGACGGTATCTTGAGACACCCATTCACCTTTTCATGCGTACCGTTTCCGACAGTTTCGAGGAACTGCACAAACTCCTTCTCGTCGGCGTTTACTCGCATGTTTTGTGTAAGTTTAAAGTGTTTGAATAGAGACCAGAACTTGCTCTTATTCACACACTCATCGATGGCCAAAATCGGATCGCGGTTTTTGACGACCGGGAGGAGTTGTTTCCAATCACCTCCAAGAATCACGACCGTACCACCAAACGGTTTCTTATCGAGGCCGACTGGTGCCACGAGTCTGAGGGCACCGTCTACGCAATCAAGAGCATACTTGTGAGACATCGTACATTCATCCCAAATCACAACGTCAGCTTCCGCGAGATTGCGACCACTATTCATGTGAGATTTGATGGTACTCTTGCTGTCTTCGTTCAGATTGAGCGGAAGATAGAACGCTGCGTGAACAGTTCGTCCGCCTTCCATCAGTGTGGCAGCGATACCCGTCGACGCAACCACGACAACCTTTTTACCGATTTTCGCACACTCTCGTATGATTCTTTGATAGACAAACGTTTTCCCAGTACCACCACTACCTTGGAGGGAGAAGCAATAGTCTTGTCGATCACCTTTCGACAGACCTACCGACTGCATAACGCTATCGACAAACGTTTGCTGTTCGGTGTTCAGGGTGCCATTTGATCTGTTTGCAGAACCACCGACACCACCATCATTATCGGGAATGGATTGATCATTAAGCGGAGGTGGAATACCGAAATCAATCAATTTGCAGTTGTTCTGTTCCAGAATCCACTGAAGACGTATTTTGCCAGTTTCGATGTTCTCATCGAGTGTTTTTGAGAGATCTCGAGGAGCCATGTACTCTTTATACTTATCCCAGAGGGCACGAGCATTGGGGGGCTTACAATGCATGAGTAGAGTGGCGAAAAGACCCCTCAATTTTTTAGGCATATTGATATCCTTTGCCTCATCTAGGATACGATCCCATATGGCCTCGTCGTTGATGAGTCCGGCTCGTATGGCTGCTTCGTTGTATGAGTTGTAAACAACACCGTTCACTGTTCGTCCGTCAATCCAAGAGAATACGGGACGAGACATGAGAATCAATCGAAGAGCAAAGAGCTCGGTTTGACGTGGGCTGTATGCACACACACGTGTCACTTTACGTATTTTTCGTATATGTGGTGTGAAAACACCAGCCTTGTCATCGTAACGGAAATGAATGGCAACTTCCTCGAATTTCATCTTTTTCACTTTGGGATCTTGCGTGGTACTCATCAATTCGAAATACGCCTTCAACATGGTGGGTCTATTGGCAGACTTTGGCGTTTCGCCCATTGCAAAGAATAGATTTTCCTTGCCTTCGAGATGCAAGTACAGTTGCCTCACGATGTGAGTGGAATAGACGAGTTTATAACCACGCAGACGCCATGCTGCCTCAATTGGAGAGACGTATCGTAACGAGGTGTGTATTTGAGCCTCGTCAAAGTTCACGTTACCCTTTTCATCCATAAACTTTTTCAACTCGTCCGTTTTACCGCTATTCACAACTCCGATCAAGGTGTCAACACCTTTCGTTATGTACTTTGAGATGTACTTGACGGTCTTGCTGCTCGCCACATACTCCACGTTAATGTGACATTTGAACGCGAGCAGTAGGAACGGATTGTATGGTACGACATCACGGTTAGTTATGTGTACTTGCTTTTTATTATCAAAGTACTCTTGCCGAATGTTGGCGGGACGAGGATATAACGGACGGCCACAAGGCAACAATCCGTAATCGTTTCTGTAAGGCTGAGGGAAGTTTTTCTTACAGTAGGCCGGATTTTTCTGGCGACACTGATAATGCGGTTTGTTCGAGCACGGCTTATGAATCATCAGTTTCAACACCAATTCACGTAGAAGTAACTTCTTTTCGTAATCCGGATCAGTGTCCTTTGTACTCGGATCAGGAATTTCCGGTATTTCAGCCTTGATGTACTGACACACTTCGTCCTCAGTCAATTCTCTTTCGAGTGTGACGAGTAGATGACAGTGTACCATGCCGCGTTTTTGGAACTCGATACGATACCACATTGCAGCAACTTCTCCGAATATCTTCTTTACACGAATCAGTTCGACCACTTGTTTAAACTTTTCGTGGCAGACTCGTGCAACAATATCGGGATCGTTGTCGGCATTGACTCCGATCAGGTTCTCCTTGATTTCAGGCCATTCTTCATTGCCAGTGATCGTAATGAACAACGTGGGTTTACCACAATGCGCCACAATAGCCATACCGTTGTGGTACTGTTCTTGGCACCAACGGTAACTACCCACATAGGTTTTCGGAAGATATACAAATGAACCCAGCTTTATTTTATAGAAATCGAGTCGACGCTGTATAGCTTCCATGTATTCGTTTCGATCGATTTTACACAACTCAAACTGAGTTTTTTTGATATGGTGTAAGCGGGCTGCTTCAATACGAGTGAAGTTGAATAGATTAAAGAGCGGTGTCACTCTACCCATACCCAAAAGCCAGTGGTTAATGAGATTTTCATCTGTGCGACGGGTGCAGTAGACGAAATGCTCTCGCTGAGAGACAAACAATCGTTTCTTGGAACGAGTTTGTTGTTCTCCTTCGATACCGAGATCCATATCGTCATCATCACTCACGTCAGGTTCTCCCTGTTCACGTGGTGTGGTGGAAGTAACCTTGTTTTTCGTAGACTTATACGGTATTCCATTTTCATAAAAATGTCTTCCATCATCAAACAACAGAGGGAAAGTGAGAGGAGTGGCGTTGCGGTCGAAGAATGGCATCTCCGAAAATTGTCCACGATTTTTATCGTACACAATAGTGCCATGTTGAATCTCCTCAGGTGTCGGTGGTCGCTCTGTACTTGCGTACAGTAGCGCCACGTTGTTGGTATTGGGGAGATTCAACGTACCCTCGTGTGCATTACCTATCAAGTACTGATCCCTCTCCTTACGGTATTGTAGGAAACACATTTGAATGTAAGTGGTTTCGTCTTGACCGGTGGCCGCACGCAATCGCTCTTTACGACGTTCAGCTTGCAACATGAGATCGTACATTTGTAAGTAGGCTCGAGTGTAGGGATTGTTGTCCTTCATACACTGAATCAAACCCGCCAAAATGTCGTTATCAATGTCTTTGTCTGTTACGTCGAAATGAGTCTTTTCGGGTATGTAGTAGTGTTGCGCGAACGCAGCACACGAACTCTCTGATGGAATGAGATGACAGATTCCCGCTCTCATTTGACCCTGCAGCACAGTAACAGGTTCACCTCGAGGTAAATCCTGTACCGTACTGAACGACAGAGAAGCCATAGCAAGCAGTTGGTTGTAACGATGCAAGGCTCTATAGCACTGATTTGTGGGTTGACGTTGCTCAAGAGTGGGATTTGCAATATCAAACAAAAGCGCAAACTCTGGACGAGTGGAGCGTTTGAATGGAGAGTTTTGAATGTGTACATCACCATTTTTGCAACACACTCCATGACTCTCTGAAGCAAAATTGTTACTCTTACAGAACTCATGTTTACACGGTATCATCGGACCGAGGTGTTGGTAGTCAGGTAGTTCACTGTACCGACTGGCTGCGTTGAAGAATTTGAACGTCTTACGTTGATACGTCGCACGTTTACGATTGGCATCAGATTGCCGACGATTGTCACGCAATATGGCTGCTCTCTGGGCCAACATAGCCAACTCTTCTTGATTTTTTTGGGTTGAAACCTGCGTATCATTGATCATTTGATCGTTCGTATCATTCTGTATGAGATTCACCATACCTTTCAACATTCTGCTTTCACGAGAATTGACACTTTCGTTAGAGGTTTGTTGGTTCTGACCCTGGGCCATGGCAATGATTTTAGCCAGCTTTTCCTCATCAATAGTGTCTTTTTTCTTCTTCTGACGGCGCTGTTTCTCCTTCTCAGAGCCAGATTTGCACTGTCTTTTCTTAGGAGGAGTGTTCACATTCATGTTGTCATCGAACTGAGATGTTATCCCCGATAGAGTACCATCATCAGAGCTTATCATTGAGACACTCGATGTAGAAGGAACCGCGCCAACAGGCTGCGGCATAGGACTCTTCATAGGCTGACCATTGTTGGACGCCATGAACTCTGACGAAGACGACAAAGCGGCTCGCTTGCGAAACTCGATCATGTTTTTCTTCTGTGGAGAAACAGGCTTATGACGCACGAAGCGCGAGTTGGGAATGGCCGGAGGAGGCATCAAAAGAGGATTAGGCATAGGCGGAGCCTGTATCGGAGCCACCATATTTGCAGTGGAGGGATGAACCACTGTCTGCCGCGTCATTGCCGTTTGAAAAGGCGGCACAGTTATGTGTTGCACAGACGGAGGCATGATAGGCAAAGCAGGGAACTGTGGTGCCATCATACCCGCATGACTCACGAGAGGAGCAGGCATAACCACCGACCCAGCCACAGTGCTGTACATTGGTCCGCTGAACAGAGGCATCTGTGGCTGAGGCAGAAGGAACGGCTGTTGCATGATGCGACGCCTGGCATTGAGCTCATTCTGCACATACGCGCGGTAAGCGGCCACGAGTTGCGGGGTGTGCATCGTGTTGGTTAAAGAGCGGTTGTTGAGCAGGTTTTCGATGTTCCGAAGAACAAAGAAACCGCAAGACTTACTATCCCTCTGCTGATCACTGCGAATACGATCCGATATCTGAGGCAGACCGGGAAGCAGCACAGGCACAATGGCGGGGATCAGGAAAGTGCGCACATGGTGAAGAACCGGGTCAGTTGGTGCAATACGCGCCATACTGTACATGCTGTCGATGTAGAATACCGTATTCATATGCGTATTATAAACCATCAAGTAGTAATGCCCATCAGTGTTCAGGTTGGCCTGGTAACGATGACCGGCAAACTTCAGCACCGGAATAACAACCACCTCCGGCACAACAACGTTGTTTTTGCTGATGTAGGGATCCACGCTCACGTCTATTCGACGAAGCGCAAGATGATCAGTCAGATCAATATGGTCGAACTGTTGCCAGTACGATACGTTTAGGAGCCAAACGTTTTGAATCCTGGCATTCGCCACAATAGATTCACCAATTATCTCAAGATCGGAGTTCTCGAGAGAAACCCCAGGATGTGTGTAGTCAACGGGAAGAGCCATCTACAAATAACAACCGTTTTTTTAATGAAAATTTTAGTGAGTTCTTATAAACCACACCACGAGAGCTGTGCTGCAACGTGGTGGTCAACCACACCACGAGAGCTGTGCTACAACGTGGTGGGCAACAGGTACAGCTGTGCTGGATACCGTGATATTTTTTATTTTTTTAATTATACCACATCTCGTTTGTTTTAACACATTTTACCACAACCACACCACGAGAGCTGTGCTACAGCGTGGTGGCCAACCACACCACGAGAGATGTGCTGCAACGTGGTGGGCAAGAGGCGTAATCGCGTTTATGTGTATACCACTGTTTATTTTTTAGACCACATCATGATTGTTTTGACTTATTTTACAAAAACCATACCACGAGAGCTGTGCTGCAACGTGGTGGGCAAGAGGCAAAACCATGTATATATTTTTACCACTTCATGTTTGTTTTGACTCATTTTACCACAACCACACCACGCAAGCTGTGCTAGAACGTGGTGGGCAACCTCACCACGTAAGCTGTGCTAGAACGTGGTGGGCAACAGGTACAGCTGTGCTGGATACCGTGATATTTTTAAATCTTGTTGATGTAGCAGTCTTGTTGGTCTTGAGATTGGTAGACACAGAGCGTGGTAGATTCGTCACTTGGTAGAGTCCAGTCCATTGGAGACGACGCACATGAAAGATTTGATTATTGAGGTTTAAAAAAGAGAGATTAGGGAATCAGACAGAGAAAAAAACGCACCTCATAACGCCGTCATATGGTCCAGCCGGGCACTGAGAACGGATACTGGAACGCGTTATAGGCTGAAATGAGTAAAAATGAACTACGGAATTTAGGATTACGGTACGTACTAATCGATAATCGATCAATGGAAAGGGGGGAAGGTGAGTGAATATGCAACGATGCAGGGGAAGGAGAGAAAAAGGACGACCCTCGCCAAACGAGAGCCGTCGCCCAATCTCTCCCACCCCCGATATCGTTCAAAACTACAGTCGGTACGAATCTACTGTAATCTACAGTAACCCCGACCCACATCTCTTTCCTGCTGCTCCCCGGATAGGATGGCGATGTCGGCGGCCAGCTGACAGAGCGGTAGATGCAGGTGTGATCGGCTGGAACGGTAACGTCATTATCAATCGATATTCTGTTGAAAATCAATCGATACTCAACAGAAAGGGAGAGAGAGAGGGAGAGAGAGAGAGAGAGAGAGAGAGAGAGAGAGAGAGATCCTCACCTCTCTGTTCTGCAATGCCTCTCCTCCACGGCGGCAGGTGCAGGCGGCCATCCAACGGCCGCGGCAAGTGCGGCGGGGGCAACAGCTCCCGGACGGCGGCAGCAGGGGCGGCGGGTCCGGGGCGGGAGCAGCAGCACACGGCCCGGTAGCAGGGCAGGGGCAGCCGGACGGCGGCAGCAGGGGCGGCGGGTCCGGGGCGGGAGCAGCTTCAGCCCGGCCCGGCAGCAGGGGCAGGGGCAGCCGGACGGCGGCGGCAGGGGCGGCGGGTCCGGGGTCGGCGGGTCCGGGGCGGCGGGTCCGGGGCGGCGGGTCCGGTACTACAGTAAGCTACGGTAACTACAGTATCCCCTCCCCCCTCCCCACCTGCGGCTCCGGCGGCGGGCGGCGGGTCCGGGTGCGGCGGCGGCGGGTCCGGGGCGGGGGGGGGGGGGGGGGAGCGGGTCCGGGGCGGGGCGGCGGCTCCGGGTCGGGGAGGGGAGGGGGAGGGGGGAGGGGAGTAGCTGGCGACCGCCCAGCACGGCTGCCGCAGCATCAACTGACCACTCACCCCCCGTCATTCCTTACCTCACCTTTCGCCACGCCCACTTCATTATGCCGGCATGCAAATGAAGCATTCCCGCCACCGCGCGCGCGGTGCACGCTAATTCTCCTAATTTATTCCTTGCGGAGAAAATTGCCTTCCCACTCTCTAGTAATCTATGAGTAACCGGTACTACAGTAAGCTACGGTAACTACAGTATCCCCTCCCCCCTCCCCACCTGCGGCTCCGGCGGCGGGCGGCGGGTCCGGGTGCGGCGGCGGCGGGTCCGGGGCGGGGGGGGGGGGGGGGGGGGAGCGGGTCCGGGGCGGGGCGGCGGCTCCGGGTCGGGGAGGGGAGGGGGAGGGGGGAGGGGAGTAGCTGGCGACCGCCCAGCACGGCTGCCGCAGCATCAACTGACCACTCACCCCCCGTCATTCCTTACCTCACCTTTCGCCACGCCCACTTCATTATGCCGGCATGCAAATGAAGCATTCCCGCCACCGCGCGCGCGGTGCACGCTAATTCTCCTAATTTATTCCTTGCGGAGAAAATTGCCTTCCCACTCTCTAGTAATCTATGACTAGAAAAAGCGAACGTTTCTGAGGCTACAGTGCTTGCACTACCGTATGCTCGCGCTGCGCGCTTCGCTCGGGGAGCGGCGGGAGGGGTGCGTGCTCGCCGCTGCGCGGCTCGCTCAGCGTACTGTAGTTACAGTATGCCTGTAACTACAGTACGCTGAGCGAGCCGCGCGGCACGCCTCCCTCCCGCCGCTCCCGCTCCTCCCTGGCCGTCGCTCCGCTCCGGCGCTCCGCTGGGTGCTCCGTGGTCGTCGCTCCGCTCCTCCCTGGCCGTCGCTCCGCTCCGCCCGCTCCGCCCGCTCCTCCCGCTCGCTCCGGCGGCGGCGGCTCAACCCAGGCAACCACCCAGGATGGCCGCCGCCGTGTCGACTGACCACCACCCCGTCGTCATTTCTTACGTCAACCTAAGCCACGCCCATTTCGTCTGCATTCGCGTCTGGCGCATACGCCGACCGTCTGACCCCATTGTCTATGGCCCGATGGCACGAGATAATTTATGCTGAGTTATGCAAACCTATTCCAATGAAAATTAATGAGATTCCTGCGGAAAAAATCGCCCTCCTATTCTCAAGTAATCTATGACTAGCATCGACGAACTTGGTAGGCAAATGGAGCATGCTTCTGAGGGGGCGGCGCTCGTACTACCGTATGCTCGCCGCTGCGCGACTCGCTCGGGGACCGACGGGAGAGACGCGCGTGCTCGCCGCTGCGCGGCTCGCTCAGCGTACTGTAGCTACCGCAGTATGCCTGTAGCGACAGTCGCGCAGTTGGCGTCGCGCGCGCACTTTCGCCTCTCGTAGTTGGGTTTTTTGCGGAAAATTTGCGATTCCCGACGCTTTCTCTCGGCAACTTTTGCGTTATGCGACGTTCAAATAAAGGAATTACGCTTCTCGAATTACTCTCCGGACCGCCACCATATCCTGGTTATTCGAAATTGCGTGCAAGAGCGGTGGGGTGCTACAACAACAACAGCTACAACCTTGTTGGATAGTTTGACTATCGTTATGAAAGCGTGCAATACCAGTTCAATTAAAAAAACGTTCTGTTGAAACTTATCGGCAAAATGTATGCTTTCAAAACGTTTTGTCGACTTCCAAACTATGTTTAAAAGTCAACAAAAAGATTTGCCCATGAGCGGAATCGAACCAACGATCGTGAGATTGTCAGCCGAACGCGCTACCAGCTGAGCTACGAGTGCGCTGAGATTGCGAGCGGTTAATTCCGTAACGTCTCAAAGCTTGCAGAGTGGCCTCATGAGTGCAATGCGCATCTCCGCGATCATCTCTCCGCACCTATCCACTATCCATTTTACCATTCTCGCAAGGGCGTTGTGGTGTAGTGGATAATGCGTCCGCCTCTCGATCGTGTCTCTCGAGTTCGACTCCGGCGCAGTGATTTTCACATGTTTTGCCAACACACGCATTGTCATAGTTTTGCAATCACAATGGAATATGCGAGACATCCTCTATACCGACCGTATCCGATATTCAAACTACCGTACCCGGGTGTGTCGTACCAGATGTAGAAGAAACAGAAGCGACTGCTATTCGATCGTGCTTCACTGTTCTATTTTTTAAAAATATTTTGTGTCTGTTTTCTGACGGGGGTCAAAGTACCGTATGCCTAATTAGAAGTACGAGCATGTGAAATTGCCAGTGAGACTGTCTTTAATTGGCTTTCTCTCGCTCACCGTACCCGAAATTCAAACTGCAGTATCGATCAGAAAAAAAACAGAAAGAACGATTTAAAACACTTATGTTGTTGTGTTTGAAACGTATTGGCAAAACTTATGTTTTCAATGTAATCCAAACAATGTTTCAAAATCAACAAAACAATCTGCCCATGAGCGGAATCGAACCAACGATCGTGAGATTGTCAGCCGAACGCGCTACCAGCTGAGCTATGAGAGCGCTGAGATCGGGAGCGGTTAATTCCGTAACGTCTCAAAGCTTGCAGAATGGCCTCATGAGTGCAATGCGCATCCACGCGATCATCTCTCCGCACCTATCCACTATCCATTTTACCATGCTGGCATGGGTGTTGTGGTGTAGTGGATAATGCGTCCGCCTCTCGATCGTGTCTCTCGAGTTCGACTCCGGCGCAGTGATTTTCACATGTTTTGCCAACACACGCATTGTCATAGTTTTGCAATCACAATGGAATATGCGAGACATCCTCTATACCGACCGTATCCGATATTCAAACTACCGTACCCGGGTGTGTCGTACCAGATGTAGAAGAAACAGAAGCGACTGCTATTCGATCGTGCTTCACTGTTCTATTTTTTAAAAATATTTTGTGTCTGTTTTCTGACGGGGGTCAAAGTACCGTATGCCTAATTAGAAGTACGAGCATGTGAAATTGCCAGTGAGACTGTCTTTAATTGGCTTTCTCTCGCTCACCGTACCCGAAATTCAAACTGCAGTATCGATCAGAAAAAAAACAGAAAGAACGATTTAAAACACTTATGTTGTTGTGTTTGAAACGTATTGGCAAAACTTATGTTTTCAATGTAATCCAAACAATGTTTCAAAATCAACAAAACAATCTGCCCCGGAGCGGAATCGAACCAACGATCGTGAGATTGTCAGCCGAACGCGCTACCAGCTGAGCTATGAGAGCGCTGAGATCGGGAGCGGTTAATTCCGTGACGTCTCAAACCTTGCAGAGTGGTCTAATGAGTGCAATGCGCATCCACGCGATCATCTCTCCGCACCTATCCACTATCCATTTTACCATGCTGGCATGGGTGTTGTGGTGTAGTGGATAGCGCGTCTGCCTCATGATCGTGCCTCCCGAGTTCGAATCCGGCGCAGTGATTATCACATGTTTTACTAATACACGTGATGCCATTTTTTTCTATCACAATGGAACATGCGAGACATCCTCTATACCGACCGATATTCAAACTACCGTACCCGGGTTTGTCGTGCCGGATATAGAAAAAAAACATCGACGTGAAGAAATGAAAAACAAAAGCAACCGCGCTCCCATAGTGTTTCGTCGTACACACCACGGTGTCGCACGGTGATGCACGGATGACGTGCAGTAAGTCAGCTGTGCCTGCGTGGTTTTTGTTTGTTGGTTCATTTTGTTTTGTTTTCACAATATGATTCGTGTAGTAAAGTGTTTGATATCATTTGTCATTACTATCTTCACGTGCTATATGTGTTTGTTTCGCTTGCCGCACTCGTTTCGTATTGTTTTCGTTCATGTTGTATTTTCTATTATCTTTGAATTTCCTTGTTGTTGTTTTGTAATGTATGCTCGTTTATTAGTGCGCAACGTGTTCTACATTTATGATATTATTTGTTGCAGGGCGCAGCGCCACCAGCCACCTCACAGCCCGTTCCAGGTGGGTATTGATCACCACTTTTCATGTATTGTTAAAATATGTTTCACCTTTTTTAGGGGTTGGTATATGAAAGTGTATTTCTTTCAGGTGTTAGATGCCAAGACCGGCCTGGTCAAGAACTACGGAGTGTGATACAACGAGGAGGAGCGAGCCGAGTCGGAGGAGGAGCGAGCCGATCCGGAGTAGGAGCGAGCCGAGCGGCAGGAGCGAGCCGGGAGAAGCAGTGCTGAGCTGCGAGGTGGGGAGGACTCTCTCTCTCTCTCCCTCTCTCTCTCTCTCTCTCTCTCTCTCTTTCTTTTTTACTCGATCGATATCGGGGGTGGGAGTGTTTGGGAGATGGTTTTCGTTGGCGAGGGCCGTCCCCAATCACTCTTTCCTCTAAATCGTTCGATTAGCACGCATCCTACCTCTCTTCCCGTTCTCTCCCTCTCTCTCTCTCTCACTCACTCTCTCTCTCTCTCACTCACTCTCTCTCTCTCTCTCCATCTTTCCCTCTTTATGTCTATTATTTCAGCAGTGATTATTAATCGATTGAGTATGTATTCGTTGTTGTATTGTTCAATGTCAATAAACCCACGCTGGCATGGGCGTTGTGGTGTAGCGGATAGCGCGTCTGCCTCATGATCGTGCCTCCCGAGTTCGAATCCGGCGCAGTGATTTTCACTTGTTTTGCCAACGCATACAATGTCATATTTTTGCTATCACAATGGAACATGCGAGACATCCTCTATACCGACCGTATCCGATATTCAAACTACCGTACCCGGTTTTGTCGTACCGGATATAGAAAAACAGAGACGACTGCCATTCGAACGTGCTTCACTGTTCTATTTTTTTTTCAAACTTATTTTGTGTCTGCTTTCTGACCGCATGCAAAGTACCGTATGCCTAATTTGGACAAAGCTGCAGTGCGAAAATTAGGAGTACTGTACATACAGTACCTTACAGTAAGTGCAGTACCTTAACACTCGCGCACGCACAGCTAACAACTGGACGTGTGCACGTCACTAATCCATCGATAATCGATCGATGTCCCCCCAACAGGGAGAGAGAGAGAGAGAGAGAGAGAGAGAGAGAGAGAGAGAGAGAAGACTCCTGCACTCCTCTCCTCTTCCTTCCTCCCCCTCCTACCCCACTCCCTCCAAATTTTCCGCCAAAACATTTGGTATTGCTTTTACGACGGCGTTCAAAGTACCGTATACCTAATACGGACCAAGCTGCAGTACGGAAATTAGGAATACTGTCCATACAGTATTCCTAAGTGAGCGCAGTACACTCGCGCGTGCAGCTAACAACTGGATGTGCGATAGATATTCAATCGATAATCGATCGATGTTCACACACACACACAGAGAGAGAGAGAGAGAGAGAGAGAGAGAGAGAGAGAGAGAGAGAGAAGACTCTTACACTCCTCTTCTTATTTTCTCTCTCTCTCTCTCTCTCTCTCTCCATCTCTCTATCATCCCTCCAACTTTTCCATTACTATTTTCCCACAAACCAACTCAAACAATCCACTTCAAACTTTACTTCACTTCAAACAACAAACAACAAACAAACAAACACTTCAAACTTCAAACTATTTAACTGAACTCAAAACAACCAGGTACGAATACTTTATCCACACAGAACACAATCAATCTTTTTTTTAATCTTGTTGATGTAGCAGTCCTGATGGTCTTGAGACTGGTAGACACAGAGCGTGGTAGATTCTTCACGTGGTAGAGTCCAGTCCATTGGAGACGGCGCACATAAATGATTGGATTATTGAGGTTTAAGAAAGAGAGATTAGGGAATCAGACAGAGTGAAAACGCACCTCATAACGCCGTCATATGAGCCAGCCGGGCACTGAAAACGGATACTGGAACGCGTTATAGGCTGAAATGAATAGAAGTGAACTACGGAATTTAGGATTACGGTACGTACTAATCGATAATCGATCAATGGAAAGGGGCAAAGGTGAGTGAATATGCAACGATGCAGGGGAAGGAGAGAAAGAGGACGACCCTCGCCAAACGAGAGACGTCGCCCAATCTCTCCCACCCCGATATCGTTAAAATCTACAGTCGGTACGAAACTACTGTAATCTACAGTAACCCTGACCCACATCTCTTTCGTGCTGCTCCCCGGAGAGGATGGCGATGTCGGCGGCCAGCTGACAGATCGGTGGATGCAGGTGTGGTCGGCTGGAACGGTAACGTCATTATTCTGTTGAAAATCAATCGATACTCAACAGAGAGGGAGAGAGAGAGAGAGAGAGAGAGAGGAGCGAGAGAGCGAGAGAGAGAGAGAGAGAGAGAGAGAGAGAGAGACATCCTCACCTCTCTGGTCTGCACTGCCTCTCCTTCACGGCGGCAGGTGCAGGCGGCCATCCAACAGCGGCGGCAGGTGCGGCGGGGGCAGCAGCTCCCGGACGGCGGCAGCAGGGGCGGCGGGTCCGGGGCGGGAGCAGCAGCACACGGCCCGGTAGCAGGGGCAGGGGCAGCCGGACGGCGGCGGCAGGGTCGGCGGTTCCGGGGCGGGAGCAGCTTCAGCCCGGCCCGGCAGCAGGGGCAGGGGCAGCCGGACGGCGGCGGCAGGGTCGGCGGGTCCGGGGCGGGAGCAGCTTCAGCCCGGCCCGGCAGCAGGGGCAGGGGCAGCCGGACGGCGGCGGCAGGGTCGGCGGGTCCGGCCCGGCAGTACCGGCCCGGCAGCACCTGAACGGATAACCATTGCGTACCTGGCAACCGACCTCCCAGCGCGGCCGCCGCATCACCAACTGACCCTCTCACCGGTCGTCATTTCTTACGTCGACCCTGGCCACGCCCATTTCGTCTGCATTCGCGTCTGGCGCATACGCCGACCGTCTGACCCCATTGTCTATGGCCCGATGGCACGAGATAATTTATGCTGAGTTATGCAAACCTATTCCAATGAAAATTAATGAGATTCCTGCGGAAAAATCTGCCTTCCCACTCTCAAGTATACCAATGACTAGCATCATCAGCGAAAAAGAGCGCGAAAGAAGTGCTTCTGAGGGCGCGGCGCTTGTACTACGGTATGCTCGCGCTGCGCGCTTCGCTCGGGGAGCGGCGGGAGAGACCCGTGCTCGCCGCTGCGCGGCTCGCTCAGCGTACTGTAGCTACAGTATGCCTGTAGCTACAGTATGCCGAGAGAGCTGCGCGGCACGCCTCCCTCCCGCCGCTCCCGCTCCTCCCTGGCCGTCGCTCCGCTCCGGCGCTCCGCTGGGTGCTCCGTGGTCGTCGCTCCGCTCCTCCCTCCCGCTCGGCTCGCTCCGCCCGCTCCTCCCGCTCCCGCTCCGCTCCGGCGGCGGCGGCTCAACCCAGGCAACCACCCAGGATGGCCGCCGCCGTGTCGACTGACCACCACCCCGTCGTCATTTCTTACGTCGACCCTGGCCACGCCCATTTCGTCTGCATTCGCGTCTGGCGCATACGCCGGCCGTCTGACCTCATTGTCTACACCCCGATGGCACGAGATAATTTATGTTAAGTTATGCTAACCTATTCCAATGAAAATTAATGAGATTCCTGCGGAAAAAATCGCCCTCCTATTCTCAAGTAATCTATGACTAGCTATCAGCGAATGCTTTCTGAGGCAAATGGAGAGCTTTTGTGACGAAAAAAGCGCTCGTGCTACACTGTGCTCGCGCTGCGCGCTTCGCCTGGGTGCGGCGAGAGATACGCGCGCGCGCGCGCGCGTGCTCACCGCCACGCGCGGCTCGCCTTGCGACGGCGCCCGAGATCCGTTCCGCCCCCCGTGCGCTGTTCGCACGCGCTACGGTACGCTACCGTATGCCGTACGCGCTGCGCGTCCCCGCCATCGCACTCGTCGCCGCGCGCGCACTTTTGCCTCTCGTTGTTAGTGTTTTTGCGGAAAATTTGCGATTCTCGACGCTTTCTCTCTACTACTTTTGCGTTTTACGACGTTCAAATATAGGAAATGCGCTTCTCGGCGACTTTTCGGACTGCCACCATCTCCTGGTCATTCGAAATTGCGTGCAAGAGCGGTGGGGTGTGGTAGATAGCACGTTTGCATTGCAATTTGTTTTCACAAATTCGAATACGGTCTGAGTTGAGTTGTTTTGTTGTGTCTGTACTGCATCATCACCAGAGAACAGCACGTTCGTATCCAATGAGCAAATAAATACTTTAAAAAAACACGAAGGACGTGTTCCTATCAATACAAAATGGATGTATGCTTGTATCCAATCGAATCAAGCATCCCGAGAAGCGGCAGTGAAAACTCTTGTTTTCGACTCATAGAACCAGTCGCAGCGCCGGGATTTATCAGTCACAGCGACAAATGTGCGCCGGGTTCACGGACAGCAATCAAATGCATATCCTACAATCTTGTTTGATTGTGCGTTTGACTATCGTTATGAAAGCGTGCAATACCAGTTCAATTTAAAAAAAAAAGTTTTTTTGAAACTTATCGGCAAAATGTATGCTTTCAAAACGTTTTGTTGACTTCCAAACTATGTTTAGAAGTTAACAAAAAATTTGCCCATGAGCGGAATCGAACCAACGATTGTGAGATTGTCAGCCGAACGCGCTACCAGCTGAGCTACGAGTGCGCTGAGATTGCGATCGGTTAATTCCGTAACGTCTCAAACCTTGCAGAATGCGCATTTCATCAATTCGTCTCTCCGCACCTATCCACAATTTATTTGATCATGCTGGCATGGGCGTTGTGGTATAGTGGATAATGCGGCTGCCTCATGATCGTGCCTCTCGAGTTCGAATCCGGCGCAGAGATTTTCACATGTTTTGCCAACGCATACAATGTCATAGTTTTGCAATAACACTGGAAAATGCGACATCCTCTATTCCGACCGTATCCGATATTCAAACTACCGTACCCGGGTGTGTCGTACCGGATATAGAAAAAAAGAAGCGACTGCTATTCGAACGTGCTTCACTGTTCTTTTTTTTTAAATTTATTTTGTGTCTGTTTTCTGACCGCGTGCAAAGTACCGTATGCCTAATTAGAAGTACGAGCATGTGAAATTGCCAGTAAGCCTGTCTTTGATTGGCTTTCTCTCGCTCACCGTACCCGAAATTTGAACTGCAGTACCATCAGAAAAACAGAAAGAACGATTTCAAACACTTTTTTCGTTGTATTTGAAACGTATTGGAAAACTTATGTTATCAATGTAATCCAAACAATGTTTCAAAGTCAACAAAACAGTCTGCCCCGGAGCGGAATCGATCCAACGATCGTGAGATTGTCAGCCGAACGCGCTACCAGCTGAGCTATGAGAGCGCTGAGATCGGGAGCGGTTAATTCCGTGACGTCTGAAACCTTGCAGAGTGGTCTCATGAGTGCGATGCGCATTTCGTCAATTCGTCTCTCCGCACCTATCCACTATCCATTTTACCATGCTGGCATGGGCGTTGTGGTGTAGTGGATAGCGCGTCTACCTCATGATCGTGCCTCCCGAGTTCGAATCCGGCGCAGTGATTTCACATGTTTTACTAATACACGTGATGCCATTTTTTTTTCTATCACAATGGAACATGCGAGACATCCTCTATACCGACGATATTCAAACTACCGTACCCGGGTTTGTCGTGCCGGACATAGAAAAAAACATCGACGTGAAGAAATGAAAAACAAAAGCAACCGCGCTCCCATAGTGTTTCGTCGTACACACCACGGTGTCGCACGGTGATGCACGGATGACGTGCAGTAAGTCAGCTGTGCCTGCGTGGTTTTTGTTTGTTGGTTCATTTTGTTTTGTTTTCACAATATGATTCGTGTAGTAAAGTGTTTGATATCATTTGTCATTACTATCTTCACGTGCTATATGTGTTTGTTTCGCTTGCCGCACTCGTTTCGTAATGTTTTCGTTCATGTTGTATTTTCTATTATCTTTGAATTTCCTTGTTGTTGTTTTGTAATTTATGCTCGTTTATTAGTCCGCAACGTGTTCTACATTTATGATATTATTTGTTGCAGGGCGCAGCGCCACCAGCCACCTCACAGCCCGTTCCAGGTGGGTATTGATCACCATTTTTCATGTATTGTTAAAATATGTTTCACCTTTTTTAGGGGTTTGTATATGAAAGTGTATTTCTTTCAGGTGTTAGATGCCAAGACCGGCCTGGTCAAGAACTACGGAGTGTGATACAACGAGGAGGAGCGAGCCGAGTCGGAGGAGGAGCGAGCCGATCCGGAGTAGGAGCGAGCCGAGCGGCAGGAGCGAGCCGGGAGGAGCAGTGCTGAGCTGCGAGGTGGGGAGGACTCTCTCTCTCTCTCTCCCTCTCTCTCTCTCTCTCTCTCTCTCTCTCTCTCTCTCTTTCTCTCTCTCTTTTTTACTCGATCGATATCGGGGGTGGGAGTGTTTGGGAGATGGTTTTCGTTGGCGAGGGCCGTCCCCAATCACTCTTTCCTCTAAATCGTTCGATTAGCACGCATCCTACCTCTCTTCCCGTTCTCTCCCTCTCTCTTTCTCTCTCTCTCTCTCCATCTTTCCCTGTTTATGTCTATTATTTCAGCAGTGATTATTAATCGATTGAGTATGTATTCGTTGTTGTATTGTTCATTGTCAATGAACCCACGCTGGCATGGGCGTTGTGGTGTAGTGGATTGTGCGTCTGCCTCATGATCGTGCCTCCCGAGTTCGAATCCGGCGCAGTGATTTTCACATGTTTTGCCAACACATGCAATGTCATAGTTTTGCTATCACAATGGAACATGCGACATCCGCTATACCGACCGTATCCGATATTCAAACTACCGTACCCGGGTTTGTCGTACCGGTTATCGAAAAAAATCATAAGCGAGTGACATTCGAAAGTGTTTCAATGTTGTTTTTTTCCAATTTACTTTGTGTCTGTTTTTATGACAGCGTTCAAAGTACCGTATGCCTAATTCGGACCGAACTGCAGTGCGAAAATTAGGAATACTGTATATACAGTATCCTACGGTAAATGCAATACCTTAACACTCGCGCACGCACAGCTAACAAATGGACGTGTGCACGTCATCACTATTCAATCGATAATCGATCGATGTACACAGATCAAGAGAGAGAGAGAGAGAAAGAGAGAGAAAGAGAGAGGAAGAGAGAGAGAGAGAGAGAGAGAAAAAAAAGACTTCTGCACTCCTCTCCTCCTCCTCCTTCCTCCCCCTCCTACTACTCTCCTTCCACATTTTCCACAAAAACAGTTGGTTTTACGACGGCGTTCAAAGTACCGTATACCTAATACGGACCAAGCTGCAGTACGGAAATTAGGTGTACTGTTCACACATTACCCGTCAGTGAGCGCAGCACGCGCGAGTGTCGCAGCACGCGCAAACAACTTGATGTGCACTCCTCACACTTCTCCTCTCTCTCCCCTCTCTCTCTCTCTCTCTCTCTCTCTCTCTCTCTCTCTCTTTCTACAGTATCATAATCCAAAAACAGTTGAGTAGGAGAAAGAAAAAGAAGGAGAGAGAGAGAAAGAGAGAGATGGATGGAAAGAGAGGGAGAGGGAGAGGAACGGAGTGGGGAGAGAGAGAGAGAGAGAGAGAGAGAGAGAGAGAGACTCAACAACTTTTTCAACAAAAACAACAACAACAACCGAACAACAACAACAACAACAACAACAAACAACAACAACTCAAGTTTCAACTCAACAATCCCAAAAACCAACTATGAATCAGTCCACTGCCAATACCACTACTGCCACATCTCAAACAACCTCGAAACAACATGGTACAAATGGATTTATTGACATTGAGAAATACAACAACGAATACATATTCAATCGATTAATAATCACTGCTGAAATAATAGACATAAAGAGGGAAAGATGGAGAGAGAGAGAGAGAGAGAGGGGGAGAGAACGGGAAGAGAGGTAGGATGCGTGAAAATCGAAAGATTCAGAGGAAAGAGTGAGTGGGGACGGCCCTCGCCAACGAGAACCACCTCCCACTCAATCCCACCCCCGATATCGATCGAGTAAAGAGAGAGAAAGAGAGAGAGAGAGAGAGAGAGAGAGAGAGAGAGAGAGAGAGAGAGACCTCCCCACCTCGCAGCTCAGCACTGCTCCTCCCAGCTCGCTCCTCCCGCCTCACGCTCGGCTCGCTCGGCTCCTCCTCCCGCCCGCTCCCGCTCCTCCAGCTGCTCCCGCTCCCGCTCCTCCAGCTGCTCCCGCTCCCGCTCCCGCTCCTCCCGCCGCTCCCCCCGCTCGGCTCGCTCGGCTCCTCCTCCCGCCCGCTCCCGCTCCTCCAGCTGCTCCCGCTCCCGCTCCTCCAGCTGCTCCCGCTCCCGCTCCCGCTCCCGCTCCCGCTCCTCCCGCCGCTCCTCCCGCCGCTCCTCCCGCTCGGCTCGCTCGGCTCCTCCTCCCGCCCGCTCCCGCTCCTCCAGCTGCTCCCGCTCCCGCTCCGCTCCGGCGCTCGCTCCGCTCCTCCCGCTCCCGCTCGCTCCGGCGGCGGCGGCTCAACCAAGGCAACCGCCTAGGATGACCGCCGCCGTGTCGACTGACCACCACCCCGTCGTCATTCCTTACGTCCACCCCTTGGCCACGCCCACTTCATTATGCCGGCATGGAAATGAGGTATTCCCGCCACCGCGCAGTGGCACAGGCTAAGATATACTAATTTATGGTAAATAAGGGCTGCGGAGAAAATTGCCTTCCCACTCTCTAGTAATCTAAGACTAGCATTAACGAACTTAATAGGCAAATGGAGCATGCTTCTGAGGGGGCGGCGCTCGTACTACCGTATGCTCGCGCTGCGCGCTTCGCTCGGGGAGCGGAGGGAGGGAGGGGTGCGTGCTCGCCGCTGCGCGGCTCGCTCAGCGTACTGTAGCTACAGTATGCCTGTAGATACAGTATCGCAATTGGCGTCGCGCGCGCACTTTCGCCTCTCGTAGTTGGGTTTTTTGCGGAAAAATTGCGATTCTCGACGCTTTCTTTCGGCAACTTTTGCGTTTTACGACGTTCAAATGAAGGAAATACGCTTCTCGGCAACGCTTCGGACCGCCACCATCTCCTGGTCATTCGAAATTGCGTGCAAGAGCGGTGGGGTGTGGCAGATAGCACGTTTGCATTGCAATTTGTTTTCACAAATTCGAATACCGTCTGAGTAGAGTTATTTTGTTGTGTCTGCACTGCATCATCACCAGAGAACAGCACGTTCGCATCCAATGACATCAGCTGCAGCAAATAAATACTTAAAAAAAACACGAAGGACGTGTTCCTATCAATACAAAATGGATGTATGCTTGCATCCAATCCAATCAAGCAAGCTTCTCGAAAAGCGGCAGCGGAAACTCTTGTTTTCGACTCGTAGAACCTGTCGCAGCGCCGGGATTCATCAGTCATAGCGACAAATGTGCGCCGGGTTCACGGACAGCAATCAAATTTATATCCTTCAACCTTGTTGGATAGTTTGACTCTCGTTCCGAAAGCGTGCAATACCAGTTCAATAAAGAAAACTACGGTCTGAGTTCTGTTTAAACTTATCGGCAAAATGTATGCTTTCAAAACGTTTTGCTGACTTCCAAGTATGTTTAGAAGTCAACAAAAAAAAGAAAAAAAGAGAAAAATTTGAACTGCAGTACCATCAGAACAACAGAAAGAACGATTTAAAACACTTATGTTGTTGTGTTTGAAACGTATTGGCAAAACTTATGTTTTCAATGTAATCCAAACAATGTTTCAAAATCAACAAAACAATCTGCCCCGGAGCGGAATCGAACCAACGATCGTGAGATTGTCAGCCGAACGCGCTACCAGCTGAGCTATGAGAGCGCTGAGATCGGGAGCGGTTAATTCCGTGACGTCTCAAACCTTGCAGAGTGGTCTCATGAGTGCAATGCGCATCCACGCGATCATCTCTCCGCACCTATCCACTATCCATTTTACCATGCTGGCATGGGCGTTGTGGTGTAGTGGATAGCGCGTCTGCCTCATGATCGTGCCTCCCGAGTTCGAATCCGGCGCAGTGATTATCACATGTTTTACTAATACACGTGATGCCATTTTTTTCTATCACAATGGAACATGCGAGACATCCTCTATACCGACCGATATTCAAACTACCGTACCCGGGTTTGTCGTGCCGGATATAGAAAAAACATCGACATGAAGAAATGAAAAACAAAAGCAACCGCGCTCCCATAGTGTTTCGTCGTACACACCACGGTGTCGCACGGTGATGCACGGATGACGTGCAGTAAGTCAGCTGTGCCTGCGTGGTTTATGTTTGTTGGTTCATTTTGTTTTGTTTTCACAATATGATTCGTGTAGTAAAGTGTTTGATACCATTTGTCATTACTATCTTTACGTGCTATATGTGTTTGTTTCGCTTGCCGCACTCGTTTCGTATTGTTTTCGTTCATGTTGTATTTTCTATTATCTTTGAATTTCCTTGTTGTTGTTTTGTAATGTATGCTCGTTTATTAGTCCGCAACGTGTTCTACATTTATGATATTATTTGTTGCAGGGCGCAGCGCCACCAGCCACCTCACAGCCCGTTCCAGGTGGGTATTGATCACCACTTTTCATGTATTGTTAAAATATGTTTCACCTTTTTTAGGGGTTTGTATATGAAAGTGTATTTCTTTCAGGTGTTAGATGCCAAGACCGGCCTGGTCAAGAACTACGGAGTGTGATACAACGAGGAGGAGCGAGCCGAGTCGGAGGAGGAGCGAGCCGATCCGGAGTAGGAGCGAGCCGAGCGGCAGGAGCGAGCCGGGAGGAGCAGTGCTGAGCTGCGAGGTGGGGAGGACTCTCTCTCTCTCCCTCTCTCTCTCTCTCTCTCTCTCTCTCTCTCTCTCTTTTTTTTACTCGATCGATATCGGGGGTGGGAGTGTTTGGGAGATGGTTTTCGTTGGCGAGGGCCGTCCCCAATCACTCTTTCCTCTAAATCGTTCGATTAGCACGCATCTTACCTCTCTTCCCGTTCTCTCCCTCTCTCTCTCTCTCACTCACTCTCTCTCTCTCTCTCTCTCTCTCTCTCTCTCTCCATCTTTCCCTCTTTATGTCTATTATTTCAGCAGTGATTATTAATCGATTGAGTATGTATTCGTTGTTGTATTGTTCAATGTCAATAAACCCACGCTGGCATGGGCGTTGTGGTGTAGTGGATTGTGCGTCTGCCTCATGATCGTGCCTCCCGAGTTCGAATCCGGCGCAGTGATTTTCACATCTTTTGCCAACACATGCAATGTCATAGTTTTGCTATCACAATGGAACATGCGACATCCGCTATACCGACCGTATCCGATATTCAAACTACCGTACCCGGGTTTGTCGTACCGGATATAGAAAAACAGAGACGACTGCCATTCGAACGTGCTTCACTGTTCTATTTTTTTCAAACTTATTTTGTGTCTGCTTTCTGACCGCATGCAAAGTACCGTATGCCTAATTTGGACAAAGCTGCAGTGCGAAAATTAGGAGTACTGTACATACAGTACCTTACAGTAAGTGCAGTACCTTAACACTCGCGCACGCACAGCTAACAACTGGACGTGTGCACGTCACTAATCCATCGATAATCGATCGATGTCCCCCCAACAGGGAGAGAGAGAGAGAGAGAGAGAGAGAGAGAAGACTCCTGCACTTCTCTCCTCCTCCTTCCTCCCCCTCCTACCCCACTCCCTCCAAATTTTCCGCCAAAACATTTGGTATTGGTTTTACGACGGCGTTCAAAGTACCGTATACCTAATACGGACCAAGCTGCAGTACGAAAATTAGGAGTACAGTCAATACAGTATCCTTCAGTGAGCGCAGTACACTCGCGCGTGCTGCTAACAACTGGATGTGCGATAGATATTCAATCGATAATCGATCGATGTTCACAGAGAGAGAGAGAGAGAGAGAGAGAGAGAAGACTCTTACACTCCTCTTCTTCTTTTCTCTCTCTCTCTCTCTCTTTCTCTGTCTCTCTCTCTCCATCTCTCTATCATCCCTCCAACTTGGTTTTACGACGGCGTTCAAAGTACCGTATACCTAATACGGACCAAGCTGCAGTACGGAAATTAGGAATACTGTCCATACAGTATTCCTAAGTGAGCGCAGTACACTCGCGCGTGCAGCTAACAACTGGATGTGCGATAGATATTCAATCGATAATCGATCGATGTTCACACACACACACACAGAGAGAGAGAGAGAGAGAGAGAGAGAGAGAGAGAGAAGACTCTTACACTCCTCTTCTTCTTTTCTCTCTCTCTCTCTCTCTTTCTCTGTCTCTCTCTCTCCATCTCTCTATCATCCCTCCAACTTTTCCATTACTATTTTTCCACAAACCAACTCAAACAATCCACTTCAAACTTCACTTCACTTCAAACAACTTTAAACACTTCAAACAACAAACAACAAACAACAAACAAACAAACACTTCAAACTTCAAACTATTTAACTGAACCCAAAACAACCAGGTACGAACAATTTATCCTCACAGAACACAATCGATTTTGTTTTAATCTTGAAGTCGATGTAGCAGTCTTGACCATCTTGAGACGGACCCGTGAGCCTGATCACGTAGTAGATTCCAGTCCATTGGAGACGGCGCACATGAATGATTTGATTATTGAGGTTAAGAAAGAGAGATTATGGAATCAGACAGAGATAAAACGCACCTCAGAACGCCGTCATATGAGCCAGCCGGGCACTGAAAACGGATACTGGAACGCGTTATAGGCTGAAATGAATAGAAGTGAACTACGGAATTTAGGATCACGGTACGTACTAATCGATAATCGATCAATGAAAAAGGAGGAAAGTGAGTGAATATGCAACGATGCAGGGGAAGGAGAGAAAGAGGACGACCCTCGCTAAACGAGAGCCGTCTCCCAATCTCTCCCACCCCCGAAATCGTTCAAATCTACGGTCGGTACTAACTTACTATAATCTACAGTACTCCTAACCCACAACTCCTCCTTGCCGGTCCCCGAACATCCAGGCTGGGTCGATGGCGTCCTGACAGAGCGGCAGATGCTAGAGCTGATCGCCTGGAACAGTGACGTCATTATCAATCGATTTTCTGTTGATTATCAATCGATAATCAACAGAATAGAGAGAGAGGGGAGAGAGAGAGAAGGAGAGAGAGAGAGAGACCCTCACCTCGCTCTCAGCACGGCGGCTCCTCCACGGCGGGCGGCGTCATGGGGAGCGGCTCCGGCAGCGGCCTCGGCAGGGGCACCGGCTGCTCCACGGCGGGAGGCGGCAGGAGGAGCGGCTCCCGGACGGCGGCCTCGACCTCGGAAGGGGCACCGTCTCCTCCACGGCGGGCGGCGTCATGGGGAGCGGCTCCCGGACGGCGGCGGCAGGGTCGGCGGGTCCAGGGTCGGCGGGTCCAGGGTCGGCAGGCTCCCGGACGGCAGCCTCGGCCTCGGCAGGGGCACGGTCTCCTCCACGGCAGGCGGCTGCAGGAGCAGCGGCTCCCGAACGGCAGCCTCGGCCTCGGCAGGGGCACTGTCTCCTCCACGGCAGGCGGCTGCAGGAGCAGCGGCTCCCGGACGGCGGCGGCAGGGTCGGCGGGTCCGGGGCTGGAGCAGCTTCAGGCCGGCCCGGCGTCGGCACGGCACCTGAAAGGGTCGGCAGGTAGGGGAAGGGAGGAAGGTACCTGTCAGCCGCCCAGCACGGCCGCCGCCGCATCAACTGACCTCCCTCTCGCCGTCATTTCTTACCTCACCTTTCGCCACGCCCACTTCATTATGCCAGCATGGAAATGAGGCGCGGCCGCCGGCCGCGCAGACTGTGCAAGCTAATTATCCTAATTTATTCCTTGCGGAGAAAATCGCCTTCCCACTCTCAAGAAATCTAAGACTAGCATTAACGCGAACAACGAAGGAAAAAGCGAATGCTTCTGAGGGCGCGGCGCTTGTACTACGGTATGCTCGCGCTGCGCGCTTCGCTCGGGAGCGGCGGGAGAGACCCGTGCTCGCCGCTGCGCGGCTCGCTCAGCGTACTGTAGCTACAGTATGCCTGTAGCTACAGTACGCTGAGCGAGCTGCGCGGCACGCCTCCCTCCCGCCGCTCCGCTCCTCCCTGGCCGTCGCTCCGCTCCGGCGCTCCGCTCCGGCGCTCCGCTGGGTGCTCCGTGGTCGTCGCTCCGCTCCTCCCTCCCGCTCGGCTCGCTCCTCCCGCTCCTCCCGCTCCCGCTCCACTCCGGCGGCGGCGGCTCAACCCAGGCAACCACCCAGGATGGCCGCCGCCGTGTCGACTGACCTCCCTCTCGTCGTCATTTCTTACGTCGACCCTGGCCACGCCCATTTCGTCTGCATTCGCGTCTGGCGCATACGCCGACCGTCTGACCCCATTGTCTACACCCCGATGGCACGAGATAATTTATGCTGAGTTATGCAAACCTATTCCAATGAAAATTAATGAGATTCCTGCGGAAAAAATTGCCTTCCCACTCTCTAGTAATCTATGACTAGCTATCAGCGAATGCTTTCTGAGGCAAATGGAGAGCTTTTGTGACGAAAAAAGCGCTCGTGCTACACTGTGCTCGCGCTGCGCGCTTCGCCTGGGTGCGGCGAGAGATACGCGCGCGCGCGCGCGCGTGCTCACCGCCACGCGCGGCTCGCCTTGCGACGGCGCCCGAGATCCGTTCCGCCCCCCGTGCGCTGTTCGCACGCGCTACGGTACGCTACCGTATGCCGTACGCGCTGCGCGTCCCCGCCATCGCACTCGTCGCCGCGCGCGCACTTTTGCCTCTCGTAGTTAGTGTTTTTGCGGAAAATTTGCGATTCTCGACGCTTTCTCTCTACTACTTTTGCGTTTTACGACGTTCAAATATAGGAAATGCGCTTCTCGGCGACTTTTCGGACTGCCACCATCTCCTGGTCATTCGAAATTGCGTGCAAGAGCGGTGGGGTGTGGTAGATAGCACGTTTGCATTGCAATTTGTTTTCACAAATTCGAATACGGTCTGAGTTGAGTTGTTTTGTTGTGTCTGTACTGCATCATCACCAGAGAACAGCACGTTCGTATCCAATGAGCAAATAAATACTTTAAAAAAACACGAAGGACGTGTTCCTATCAATACAAAATGGATGTATGCTTGTATCCAATCGAATCAAGCATCCCGAGAAGCGGCAGTGAAAACTCTTGTTTTCGACTCATAGAACCAGTCGCAGCGCCGGGATTTATCAGTCACAGCGACAAATGTGCGCCGGGTTCACGGACAGCAATCAAATGCATATCCTACAATCTTGTTTGATTGTGCGTTTGACTATCGTTATGAAAGCGTGCAATACCAGTTCAATTTAAAAAAAAAAGTTTTTTTGAAACTTATCGGCAAAATGTATGCTTTCAAAACGTTTTGTTGACTTCCAAACTATGTTTAGAAGTTAACAAAAAATTTGCCCATGAGCGGAATCGAACCAACGATTGTGAGATTGTCAGCCGAACGCGCTACCAGCTGAGCTACGAGTGCGCTGAGATTGCGATCGGTTAATTCCGTAACGTCTCAAACCTTGCAGAATGCGCATTTCATCAATTCGTCTCTCCGCACCTATCCACAATTTATTTGATCATGCTGGCATGGGCGTTGTGGTATAGTGGATAATGCGGCTGCCTCATGATCGTGCCTCTCGAGTTCGAATCCGGCGCAGAGATTTTCACATGTTTTGCCAACGCATACAATGTCATAGTTTTGCAATAACACTGGAAAATGCGACATCCTCTATTCCGACCGTATCCGATATTCAAACTACCGTACCCGGGTGTGTCGTACCGGATATAGAAAAAAAGAAGCGACTGCTATTCGAACGTGCTTCACTGTTCTTTTTTTTTAAATTTATTTTGTGTCTGTTTTCTGACCGCGTGCAAAGTACCGTATGCCTAATTCGAAGTACGAGCATGTGAAATTGCCAGTAAGCCTGTCTTTGATTGGCTTTCTCTCGCTCACCGTACCCGAAATTTGAACTGCAGTACCATCAGAAAAACAGAAAGAACGATTTAAAACACTTTTTTCGTTGTATTTGAAACGTATTGGAAAACTTATGTTATCAATGTAATCCAAACAATGTTTCAAAGTCAACAAAACAGTCTGCCCCGGAGCGGAATCGATCCAACGATCGTGAGATTGTCAGCCGAACGCGCTACCAGCTGAGCTATGAGAGCGCTGAGATCGGGAGCGGTTAATTCCGTGACGTCTGAAACCTTGCAGAGTGGTCTCATGAGTGCGATGCGCATTTCGTCAATTCGTCTCTCCGCACCTATCCACTATCCATTTTACCATGCTGGCATGGGCGTTGTGGTGTAGTGGATAGCGCGTCTACCTCATGATCGTGCCTCCCGAGTTCGAATCCGGCGCAGTGATTTCACATGTTTTACTAATACACGTGATGCCATTTTTTTTTCTATCACAATGGAACATGCGAGACATCCTCTATACCGACGATATTCAAACTACCGTACCCGGGTTTGTCGTGCCGGACATAGAAAAAAACATCGACGTGAAGAAATGAAAAACAAAAGCAACCGCGCTCCCATAGTGTTTCGTCGTACACACCACGGTGTCGCACGGTGATGCACGGATGACGTGCAGTAAGTCAGCTGTGCCTGCGTGGTTTTTGTTTGTTGGTTCATTTTGTTTTGTTTTCACAATATGATTCGTGTAGTAAAGTGTTTGATACCATTTGTCATTACTATCTTCACGTGCTATATGTGTTTGTTTCGCTTGCCGCACTCGTTTCGTAATGTTTTCGTTCATGTTGTATTTTCTATTATCTTTGAATTTCCTTGTTGTTGTTTTGTAATGTATGCTCGTTTATTAGTCCGCAACGTGTTCTACATTTATGATATTATTTGTTGCAGGGCGCAGCGCCACCAGCCACCTCACAGCCCGTTCCAGGTGGGTATTGATCACCATTTTTCATGTATTGTTAAAATATGTTTCACCTTTTTTAGGGGTTTGTATATGAAAGTGTATTTCTTTCAGGTGTTAGATGCCAAGACCGGCCTGGTCAAGAACTACGGAGTGTGATACAACGAGGAGGAGCGAGCCGAGTCGGAGGAGGAGCGAGCCGATCCGGAGTAGGAGCGAGCCGAGCGGCAGGAGCGAGCCGGGAGGAGCAGTGCTGAGCTGCGAGGTGGGGAGGACTCTCTCTCTCTCTCTCCCTCTCTCTCTCTCTCTCTCTCTCTCTCTCTCTCTCTCTTTCTCTCTCTCTTTTTTACTCGATCGATATCGGGGGTGGGAGTGTTTGGGAGATGGTTTTCGTTGGCGAGGGCCGTCCCCAATCACTCTTTCCTCTAAATCGTTCGATTAGCACGCATCCTACCTCTCTTCCCGTTCTCTCCCTCTCTCTTTCTCTCTCTCTCTCTCCATCTTTCCCTGTTTATGTCTATTATTTCAGCAGTGATTATTAATCGATTGAGTATGTATTCGTTGTTGTATTGTTCATTGTCAATGAACCCACGCTGGCATGGGCGTTGTGGTGTAGTGGATTGTGCGTCTGCCTCATGATCGTGCCTCCCGAGTTCGAATCCGGCGCAGTGATTTTCACATGTTTTGCCAACACATGCAATGTCATAGTTTTGCTATCACAATGGAACATGCGACATCCGCTATACCGACCGTATCCGATATTCAAACTACCGTACCCGGGTTTGTCGTACCGGTTATCGAAAAAAATCATAAGCGAGTGACATTCGAAAGTGTTTCAATGTTGTTTTTTTCCAATTTACTTTGTGTCTGTTTTTATGACAGCGTTCAAAGTACCGTATGCCTAATTCGGACCGAACTGCAGTGCGAAAATTAGGAATACTGTATATACAGTATCCTACGGTAAATGCAATACCTTAACACTCGCGCACGCACAGCTAACAAATGGACGTGTGCACGTCATCACTATTCAATCGATAATCGATCGATGTACACAGATCAAGAGAGAGAGAGAGAGAAAGAGAGAGAAAGAGAGAGGAAGAGAGAGAGAGAGAGAGAGAGAAAAAAAAGACTTCTGCACTCCTCTCCTCCTCCTCCTTCCTCCCCCTCCTACTACTCTCCTTCCACATTTTCCACAAAAACAGTTGGTTTTACGACGGCGTTCAAAGTACCGTATACCTAATACGGACCAAGCTGCAGTACGGAAATTAGGTGTACTGTTCACACATTACCCGTCAGTGAGCGCAGCACGCGCGAGTGTCGCAGCACGCGCAAACAACTTGATGTGCACTCCTCACACTTCTCCTCTCTCTCCCCTCTCTCTCTCTCTCTCTCTCTCTCTCTCTCTCTCTTTCTACAGTATCATAATCCAAAAACAGTTGAGTAGGAGAAAGAAAAAGAAGGAGAGAGAGAGAAAGAGAGAGATGGATGGAAAGAGAGGGAGAGGGAGAGGAACGGAGTGGGGAGAGAGAGAGAGAGAGAGAGAGAGAGAGAGACTCAACAACTTTTTCAACAAAAACAACAACAACAACCGAACAACAACAACAACAACAACAACAAACAACAACAACTCAAGTTTCAACTCAACAATCCCAAAAACCAACTATGAATCAGTCCACTGCCAATACCACTACTGCCACATCTCAAACAACCTCGAAACAACATGGTACAAATGGATTTATTGACATTGAGAAATACAACAACGAATACATATTCAATCGATTAATAATCACTGCTGAAATAATAGACATAAAGAGGGAAAGATGGAGAGAGAGAGAGAGAGAGGGGGAGAGAACGGGAAGAGAGGTAGGATGCGTGAAAATCGAAAGATTCAGAGGAAAGAGTGAGTGGGGACGGCCCTCGCCAACGAGAACCACCTCCCACTCAATCCCACCCCCGATATCGATCGAGTAAAGAGAGAGAAAGAGAGAGAGAGAGAGAGAGAGAGAGAGAGAGAGAGAGAGAGACCTCCCCACCTCGCAGCTCAGCACTGCTCCTCCCAGCTCGCTCCTCCCGCCTCACGCTCGGCTCGCTCGGCTCCTCCTCCCGCCCGCTCCCGCTCCTCCAGCTGCTCCCGCTCCCGCTCCTCCAGCTGCTCCCGCTCCCGCTCCCGCTCCTCCCGCCGCTCCCCCCGCTCGGCTCGCTCGGCTCCTCCTCCCGCCCGCTCCCGCTCCTCCAGCTGCTCCCGCTCCCGCTCCTCCAGCTGCTCCCGCTCCCGCTCCCGCTCCCGCTCCCGCTCCTCCCGCCGCTCCTCCCGCCGCTCCTCCCGCTCGGCTCGCTCGGCTCCTCCTCCCGCCCGCTCCCGCTCCTCCAGCTGCTCCCGCTCCCGCTCCGCTCCGGCGCTCGCTCCGCTCCTCCCGCTCCCGCTCGCTCCGGCGGCGGCGGCTCAACCAAGGCAACCGCCTAGGATGACCGCCGCCGTGTCGACTGACCACCACCCCGTCGTCATTCCTTACGTCCACCCCTTGGCCACGCCCACTTCATTATGCCGGCATGGAAATGAGGTATTCCCGCCACCGCGCAGTGGCACAGGCTAAGATATACTAATTTATGGTAAATAAGGGCTGCGGAGAAAATTGCCTTCCCACTCTCTAGTAATCTAAGACTAGCATTAACGCGATCAACGAACGAAAAAGCGAACGCTTCTGAGGGCGCGGCGCTTGTACTACGGTATGCTCGCGCTGCGCGCTTCGCTCGGGGAGCGGCGGGAGGGGTGCGTGCTCGCCGCTGCGCGGCTCGCTCAGCGTACTGTAGCTACAGTATGCCTGTAGCTACAGTACGCTGAGCGAGCCGCTGAGTTCGCACGCGCTACGGTACGCTACCGTATGCCGTACGCGCGCGGCGCGTCCCCGCCATCGCACTCGTCGCCGCGCGCGCACTTTTGCCTCTCGTAGTTGGTTTTTTTGCGGAAAATTTGCGATTCCCGACGCTTTCTCTCTACTACTTTTGCGTTATGCGGCATGAAAATGTGCGAGATGAGAGAAGAAACGACAAAGGAGAACCGAAGATCGACAAAGTTCCGGTCAAAGTTATTAAGAAGCAAATCACCAAGAGTCCACTAACATTCCACTTCATTCCACACATACCGTAAAACATGAAATAGACACAACACGGATAATATGAAAATATTTATTGATCAAGCAAGAAAAACCGATGGAGGGTAAAAGAATCTATGATCATAGAAAATAAATTCTGAATGTTAGTTATAATAGTAGATTTCCGCGTATTATATTGATCAGTAGTCTTTTAATTTTAATTTTTTTAATGAAGAAATGATAGTTATACTACTTTTGTCAAGGGGTACATCCAGGGTACACACATCATGACATAAGTAGTATAACTATCGAAATTGTTTGCTTATCATAAGGCGGAACATCAACGGTTCGCACATCACGATGAATTGATTTTCTTTGACATTATGAAACTTGTGATTAAAAATATTGATGCTACTTATGTCAAGGGGTACATCCAGGGCACACACATCATGACGTAAGCAACATAACCATCAAAATTCATAATTAATCATCAAGGGGAACATCCAGAATTCGCACATCATGATGAATAGTTTTTATTTGAACTTTATGGAAATAGTGATGCTACTTTTGTCAAGGGGTACATCCAGGGCACACACATCATGACAGAAGAAGCATAACTATTATCAATGTCAGGGGGTACATCCAGGGCACACACATCAAGACATCGATTTAAACATAGATAACAATTGCAATGGTATTTAATGAATTTTAATCAAATTTTCGAGAGGTTTCGTTTTACTACAGTATTCGTCAAGGAGATCATAGATTTACAATATCCTTGTACACAATATTTCTCACCAGCATCTGAGGTTCACCATTTGCATCAGGAACAAGAGGCCATTTAGTATACACTTGGAGACCTTTAGAGCTGCGAATGCGGGAAAACGCCACATAAAGTTGACCATGAGAAAAAGGTTTGTCGCGGAGAATAATTCCAACTTTATCGAATGTCTGACCTTGAGATTTATTTATCGTCATGGCATATGATAGGCGCACGGGAAATTGAATTCTTTCGTATGCTAAGTCACTTTTAATATCTTCATATTTTAAACGAATTTTAGGAATCATGACCGGTTGATCAGAGCCATTTGTAAGATTTTTGCAAAGCAATATAGTGTCACTGATAGCGGTAATTATGAGTCTGGTTCCGTTACAGAGCCCTTCAGCAACATTCAAATTTCTCAGTAACATTACTATGCACCCAACTTTTAGTTTTAGTTTATGCGGAGGGAATCCAGAAGGTGTATCTTTCCAAATGTGTTCCATATTTGCTGCAAAACGAACACGACATCTTCCCGATGTTCCAGACAGATAATCGAGTGGAGCGTCCATTGAGACACACTCCACCGTATCACCTGAGCACTTACTCAAAATGTATTCATTTATGTGAAGGGAATCTTGATTTTTCAAAACCAAAATAGCTCGTTTGGCTATTTCCACGCTATCAGCGAGTATTGTAGCATCATACATTTTATCAATTATGTCAGACTCACTCATAGCAATATTTTCAGAAGGTATTTTGAGACATCCATGTATTTTTTCGTGATTTCCATTACCCACAGATTCAAGGAATTTTACGAAATCTTTCTCATCCGCATTTACACGCATGTTTTGTGTGAGTTTGTAGTGTTTGAACAGTGACCAAAACTTACTTTTATTGACGCATTCGTTAATGGATGTGATAGGGTCACGATGCTTCACTACGGGTAGCAATTGTTTCCAGTCACCACCAAGAATCATTACGGTTCCACCGAACGGTTTTTTGTCCAGATCAACAGGAGCCACAAGTCTAAGAGCACCGTCAGCACAGTCCAAAGCATACCTATGCGACATAGTGCATTCATCCCAAATTATTACTTCCGCTTCTGCAAGATTTCGACCAGCGTTGGTGTGAGATTTGATATGGCTTTTACTATCTTCATTGAGGTCAAGGGGAAGGTAAAATGCAGCATGAACCGTTCGCCCGCCTTCCAACAACGTCGCAGCAATACCAGTTGATGCAACCACAACAACTTTTTTGCCAAGTTTTTGACATTCTTGAATTATTCTTTGATATACAAAAGTTTTTCCTGTGCCACCACTGCCTTGCAACGAAAAGCAGTAATTTGTACGTGCTTGCTTAGATTGACCAACAGTTTGCATCACATCGTTTACAAATGTTTGTTGTTCACGGTTTAGATTACCATTCGAACCATTTCCATGATGACTGACTGCACCGTCAGGATTAGATTGATCATTTGCGGGAGGAGGAATTCCATAATCTATCAGTTTAGAACCATGTTGTTCAAGAATCCATTGTACTCTTCTCTTTGCAGTTTCTATGTTTTGATCCACAGTTTTGGAAATATTTCGTGGAGCCATGTATTCTTTGTATTTGTCCCATAGCGCAAGCGCATTAGGGGGTTGGCAATGCATCAATATTGATGCGAATAAACTCCTTAATTGTTTAGGCATATTTTTATCTTTAGCCTCATCGAGGGTGCGATCCCAAATAGTATTGTCATTAATGAGACCTGCGCGTACAGCTGCTTCATGGTAAGAGTTGTATACCACTGAGTTGACGGTCAATCCGTCTTTCCATGAAAACACTGGTCGAGAAAGGAGAATCAATCGGAAAGCGAAAAGTTCAGTTTGGCGAGGGCTCACTTCTCCCAAACGAGTGACTTTACGTATACGACGAACATGTGGTGTGAATACTCCATTTTTTTCATCGTAAAGGAAATTAATCGCAACATCTTCAAATTTCATCTTTTTCACGTTATCATCCTTGGTCGTACTCATAAGATCAAAATAGGCCTTGAGCATAGTATGTTTATTAGGTGATTTTGGTTGTTTTCCAAACGCATAATAAAGGTTCTCTGCACCCTGGAGATGTACGTGAAGAATTTTTACGACATGCGTGGAGTACACGAGTTTATATCCTCGGAGGCGCCATGCTGCCTCGACAGGCGACACATACCGTAAAGCAGTGTGGATTTGAGCCTCGTCAAAGTTTACGTTACCCTTTTCGTCCATGTATTTTTTCAGTTCTTCCATGTTTCCCGAATTCACAACTCCAATAAGTGTATCCACCCCTTTTGTGATATATTTTGATATGTACTTGATCGTTTTGCTACTCGCCACATACTCAACATTGATGTGACATTGGAGTGCCAGAAGAAGAAATGGGTTGTATGGTACTACATCACGATTAGTGATGTGTACTTGTTTCTTATTATCAAAGTACTCTTGTCGGATATTTGCGGGACGAGGATAAAGCGGTCTGCCGCAAGGCAACAATCCATAATCGTCTCGATAAGGTTGAGGGAAGTTCTTTTTACAATATGCAGGGTTTTTCTGCCGGCATTGATAATGAGGTTTATTAGAACAAGGTTTATGAATCATAAGTTTAATAACGAGTTCCCGTAACTTAAGTTTGTCGGCATAATCGGGATCAGAATCTTTTGTTTTTTCATCAGGCAGTTCAGGAATTTCAGCTTTTATGTATTCACATATTTCTTTCTCTGTCAATTGTCTGGTCAAAGTGACAAGCAAATGACAATGAACCATTCCTCGTTTTTGAAATTCAATTCTATACCACATAGCGGCAACTTCGCCAAAGATTTTTTTAACTCGAATCAAGTCCACAACCTGTTTGAATTTTTCGTGACACACTCTCGCGACAATGTCTGGATCGTTATCTGCATTTGCTCCGATAAGGTTTTCTTGAATTTCAGGCCAGTTTTCATTACCAGTAATTGTGATAAAGAACGTGGGTTTACCGCAATGCGCGACTATAGCCATGCCGTTATGATACTGTTCTTGACACCAACGATAACTTCCCACGTATGTACGCGGTAAGTACACGAAAGAACCCAATTTTATCTTATAGAAATCAAGTCTGCGCTGAATAGCTTCCATGTATTCATTTCTATTGATTTTGCATAACTCAATTTGTGTTTTAGTTATGCCATGCAAACGAGCAGCTTCAATCCGAGTGTAGTTGAATAAATTGAATAGAGGTGTTAACCTACCCATACCAAGTAACCAATGATTTGTTAAATTTTCGTCGGTGCGACGAGTGCAATATATGAAATGCTCTCGTTGAGATACGAACTGACGCTTTTTAGAACGAGATTTGTTTTCAGTTCCTTCCGTTTCCAGATTCATATCGTCATCATCACTCACATCTGGCTCTGCCTGATCACGAGATGTTTCAAGGGAAACTTTGTCTCTCATCGAAATGTAGGGAACACCGGTTTGATAGAATTGATTGCCGTCAGGAAATAGTAATGGAAAGGTGAGAGGCGTAGCGTTTCTATCGAAGAACGGCATTTCAGAAAATTGTCCACGATGTTTATCATATACGATGGTGCCATGTTGAATTTCTTCGGCGGTTGGAGGTCTTTCCGTACTCGCATAAAGCAAAGCAACGTTATTTGTTGTTGGGAGATTGAGTGTTCCTTCATGTGCGTTTCCAATAAGATACTGATCTCTTTCTTTGCGGTATTGCAAGAAACACATTTGTATATATGTCTGTTCATCTTGACCTGTTTGCAAACGCAATTGTTCTTTCCGACGCTCTGCTTGAAGCATCAAATCGTACATTTGCAAATATGCACGTGTATATGGGTTGTGTTCCTTCATGCACTGTATCAATCCAGCCAAAATATCGTGATCTAAGTCTTTTTCCGCCACATCGAAATGTGTTTTTTCAGGAATATAGTAATGTTGCGCAAAAGCAGCACATTCTCTTCCCGATGGTACCAAATGACAAATTCCAGCTCTCATGTTGCCTTGAAGAACGGTTATGGGTTCACCTCGAGGTAAGTTTTGAACCGTGTTAAATGATAGAGAGGCCATAGACAGTAGTTGATTGTATCGGTGCAACATTCTGTAGCACTGTGTCATGGGTTGACGTTGTTCAAGAGTAGGGTTGACCGCGTCGTATAATTTTACAAATTCAGGACGTGTTGAACGTTTAAAGGGTGAATCTTCAATGTGAACTTCCCCATTTTTGCAACACGCACCGTGACTTTCAGTTGCGAAATTATTACTTTTACAAAATTCATGTTTGCAAGGAATCATGGGTCCGAGATGTTGATAGTCAGGAAAATCGTGATACTTACTTGCTGCGTTGAAAAAGTTGTAAGTTTTTCGTTGGTATTTTCCTGTTTTTCGGCTGACATCAGCTTGACGTCGATCGACAATTCTACGTCTTTTAATAATTTCATCATTTTGTGTGAGTTGTGTTGAAATTTTTGATGCATCCATTTGCAGCTGATTATGTTTTTTGTTTGCATTTTGATGAATTTGAGAAGGAAAACCAGTTTGTATAGATGCAGTTTGATAAGAATCTTTGGCAATGAGATTATACATTGCATTCATAGTGTTTTGATTGATAGAATTAGATTCAGATTTCTGAGTATCATCCGTGTTTAGAATGGGTGTAATTGTACCAGTGGTTTGCAATTGTTTTAATGCTTTATTGACTGATGATTTTGTGTTAACTGATTGTTGATTTTGGTTTTGTGCCATAGCAATGATCTTAGCAATTTTATCCTCATCTACAGTTTCTTTTGTTTGCTGTTGACGACGTTTTTTCGCCTTGTCAGAGCCAGACCTACACTGTCTTTTTTTGGTTGGTGTGTTGACGGTGACATTGTCATCGAATCGTGCAGTGATTCCAGACATGACACCATCTTCAGAGTTCAACAAAGACATATTCGAGTTTGAAGGAGCCGTGTGAACCGGAGTTGAGTCTATCATTGATACGTTCGAATTGGAAGTAGCCGCGCTCATAGGCTGTGGCATAGGTTCATTGTGGGAAGAGGTAGACTCGGTCGAGGATGACAGAGCTGCTCGTTTACGATAAGCTATTAGGTTTTTCTTTTGAGGTGATATGGGCTTCTGATTCTTTACGCGTATCATTGGTATGGCCGGAGGAGGCATGGAAGTAGGAAGCACAGCTGGTGCTTGATTCGGAGAAACCATCCTCGCAGACGCAGGATGAGTTATCGTATGCCTGGACATGGGCGATTGAAACGGCGGAACCTTGATAGGAGCCGTGATAGGAGGCACACTAGGAAGTGCAGGAAACTGCGGCATTCCAATATGTGCAAAAGGAACGAGAGGAGCGGGATTGGGGACAAATGTAGCAACACTGCTGTATGATGGCCCGTTATGCGTCATCATTTGTGGCTGAGGCAGAAGAAAAGGCTGGTGAATGATGCGGCGCCTCGTGTCAAGCTCATTCTGCACATGAGCACGATATGCGGCCACCAAAGCAGGGGTGTGCATTGTGTTGCAGATACCGCGATTGTTTAATAGATTGTCGATGTTTCGAAGAACAAAGAATCCACAAGACTTATAGTCACGTTGCTGATCGCTGCGGAGACTATCGCTGACCTGTGCGGGTACGGATTGACCAGGAATGAGATAAGGAATGAGGAATGTGCGCAGATGGTGGAGGACAGGGTCTGTGTTAGAAATACGAATGCCGCTGAACATGCTGTCCACGTAGAACAGCGTGTTGTTGCGAACATTGTAAATGAACATGTAAAAGTGCCCATCTACACTGAGAGCCGCATTGTAGCGGTGACCAGGAAAGGTGAGAATGGGAAAGATCAGAAAGTTAGGAAAGGGGCTTGTCTCATTGAATTTAGCAAGAAACATGTTCATGTCATTCAACTGGAAACGACTGCGAAAGGCAGTAGGATGACACAGATCAATTTGATCGTATTGCTGCCAATAGTCTACGCTCACAACCCACACGTCACGAGTTATTGCATTGGAAACAATTGACTGACAGATAATGTTGAAATCCTCATTATCCAAGGAAGTTCCGGTATCGGTGTAATTGACAATAGGTCGGAACATCTACATGTTAACTTGAGGTACAATACTGAAAGAAAGCGCACCTCACAAGAAAGCTGATGACCAGAAGACGAGTCGACTGGTCGGAAGGTAGAACAGAGAAAGAATGATGATGCTGTCATTTTTCGAGTCGAGACGACATCTAATTTGTACACACTTAGAATAACCCGCCCACTTCCATGCACAACTCAACTGACGGAAAACGGTTCTTTACTACCACGTCTCCACTTTATTCCACACATTCCGTAAAACATGAAATAGATACAACATGGATAATATGAAAAGATTTATTGATCAAGCAAACCACAACCACAAAACAAGCAAACCAGAACCACAAAACAATCACCAGGATCATTATACATAAATGCACATTTTATAATGAAAACTCAATTGTATTAAATATTAATTGCATTATAATTGTCATAAGATGAATTCAATGGAACACATTTAATCTGAAAAAAGTTATATATCAAATAATCTATGACATTTAAGATGATCACCTTGAGGGATATGCGAAGGAGTGAAAGACAATGCCAAGTTATCGTATTTGGAATGTTTTCTGAATGAAAATGTTAGGGTTTATATTATAAAATAGTACCTTAATATACTCATTGTGAAGTTGATGTTGTGATATCATGCATTCTTGATCACATAATGGAACACCGGCATGATTCAGGCGGGCAAAGCGGGTACGATGTATAATCGTCTACCCACTTCTCGCCCTTTGTGGGAGTGCTTGTCTTTGCCCTTGTCTTGGTTCCAATTACGCCGATACGCTTGAGACGGGTCTTCACCATCTTCTGCTTCTTGGGAGTCTTCTGCGCAAGAACGTCCCTTATGTGGTGACTGCCATCGGCGCGCTCAGTCACTGTATCGTTCATGGTAGGAGCGGCAGGGATGTCATCAGAGGGTGCATCAGACGGGATGTTCATGTTATCCTGGTCCTCGATGAATGCGTACGCACGATCCTGACTGTGTCCACTATCACGGATCCAATCGTCTCCATCCTCGAAGTTAAAGTCGTTGTCGTGATCGGTCTCATCGCGGACATGATGAATAGCATCTGTGGGATGGTGTATCTCGTGGCGATTGTGGTCGCTCTTAGTCATGAATCGCTCCCTCCATTGCTCTATGTTCACTTTCGGAATTTGGTAATTCTCCATAGTAGAGTGATTTACACCACTCTTGGGGTTCCCGCGAGACGAACGTTTCTATATTACATATGACGGTTAATTTGGGATACCGCATGAACTTACTCTTTTGGCATTGTAGCTGAGATAGGATCCGTACCGAGCAGACCGCATTCCCCTGTTCCTAAATTCAATTCAATATAAATGAAATGAATTTTTTTCATTACCTGAGGATGACTTGAGCCTTCTCAACATCACCCGATGCGCGAAAATCTACTCGAATGGTTGTGCTGTGAGGGTGGAGACGGTAGGCACACTTGATGTGCGACAAGCCCAACTTCAAGAAGAAGTCCGTCGGGTGTTCGGGAATGTCTTCGATAAATAAATAGGTACGAAATTTTTCATTATACTCACTCAAAGGGACCTTGTAAACGAAAATCGTAGATTTATATACTTCTCTGCCCAGTGCATCGAGTTCTTTAGATATATGAGCTATATCGTCCATAGCTTTTATGATCTAAAAATCGGACATGAATATGACACACAGAACTCTTTAGCAATACTAACTCTAAAAGATGAATATACGTGTATGTCACGCCGACACGTAACGCACACTTTTGTGTGAAAATGAGGAACCGACCTCACCGGACGAGATGGATGGCAGAAAATGACAATGCTTCGATGCTCTTTCGCGACCAACCCACAACGTATTTTTCGATTTAGCATGTTCGATTCGTGAGAAATGAGTTCATTTAGACTCTCAATTTTTCACGTTTTTTTCAGTCTCATGAGAGCAACTCATCTCTCCGATCTCTCTCAACTCGAACTGCAGTACCGATCAGAAAAACAGAGTGAAGGAATTGAAGCACCTATTTTGTAACGTATTGGCAAAAGTTATGTTTTCAATGTAATACAAACAATATTTCAAAGTCAATAAAACATTCTGCCCTGGAGCGGAATCGAACCAACGATCGTGAGATTGTCAGCCGAACGCGCTACCAGCTGAGCTAAGAGAGCGCTGAGATTGCGAGCGGTTAATTCCGTGACCTCTCAAACCTTGCAGAGTGGTGTTGTGAGTGTAATGCGCATTTCGTCAATTCGTCTCTCCGCACCTGTCCACTATCCATTTCACCATGCTGGCATGGACGTTGTGGTGTAGTGGATAATGCGTCTGCCTCATGATCGTGCCTCTCGAGTTCGAATCCGGCGCAGTTGTTCTCACATGTTTTGTCAACACATGCATTGTCATAGTTTTGCTATCACAATGAAACATGCGACATCCTCTATACCGACCGTATCCGATATTCAAACTACCGTACCCGGGTTTGTCATACCGGATATAGAGAAAACAGAGACGACTGCTATTCGAACGTGCTTCACTGTTCTATTTTTTTTCTTCACTGTTCTGGACGTGTGCACGTCACTAATTCATCGATAATCGATCGATGTCCCCCCAACAGGGAGAGAGAGAGAGAGAGAGAGAGAGAAGACTCCTGCACTCCTCTCCTCTTCCTTCCTCCCCCTCCTACCCCACTCCCTCCAAATTTTCCGCCAAAACATTTGGTATTGGTTTTACGACGGCGTTCAAAGTACCGTATACCTAATACGGACCAAGCTGCAGTACGGAAATTAGGAATACTGTCCATACAGTATTCCTAAGTGAGCGCAGTACACTCGCGCGTGCAGCTAACAACTGGATGTGCGATAGATATTCAATCGATAATCGATCGATGCTCACACACACACACACACACACAGAGAGATAGAGAGATAGAGAGAGAGATAGAGAGAGAGAGAGAAAGAGAGAGAGAGAAGACTCTTACATTCCTCTTCTTCTTTTCTCTCTCTCTCTCTCTCTCCATCTCTCTATCATCTCTCCAACTTTTCCATTACTATTTTTCCACAAACCAACTCAAACAATCCACTTCACTTCACTTCAACTTCACTTCACTTCAAACAACTTCAAACAACAAACAACAAACAACAAACAAACAAACACTTCAAACTTTAAACTATTTAACTGAACTAAAAACAACCAGGTACGAATACTTTATCCTCACAGAACACAATCAATCTTTTTTTTAAATCTTGTTGATGTAGCAGTCGTGATGGTCTTGAGATAGACCCGTGAGCGTGGTAGATTCGTCACGTGGTAGATTCCAGTCCATTGGAGACGACGCACATAAATGATTGGATTATTGAGGTTTAAGAAAGAGAGATTAGGGAATCAGACAGAGTGAAAACGCACCTCATAACGCCGTCATATGGTCCAGCCGGGCACTGAAAACGGATACTGGAACGCGTTATAGGCTGAAATGAGTAGAAGTGAACTACGGAATTTAGGATTACGGTACGTACTAATCGATAATTGATCAATGGAAAGGGGGAAAGGTGAGTGAATATGCAACGATGCAGGGGAAAGAGAGAAAGAGGACGACCCTCGCCAAACGAGAGCCGTCTCCCAATCTCTCCCACCCCCGATATCGTTCAAATCTACAGTCGGTACGAAACTACTGTAATCTACAGTAACCCCAACCCACGCCTCCTTCCTGCTGCTCCCCGGATAGGATGGCGATGTCGGCGGCCACCAGACAGAGCAGTAGATGCGAGTGAGAGTCTGGAACGGTGACGTCAATATCAATCGACAACATGTTGATTATTAATCGATAATCAACAGAGAGGAAGAGAGAGCGAGAGAGAGAGCGAGAGAGAGAGAGAGAGAGAGAGAGAGAGAGAGAGAGAGAGAGAGAGAGATCCTCACCTCTCTGGTCTGCATTGCGACTCCTCCCCGGCGGCAGGTGCTAGTGGCCATCCAACGGCTGCGGCAGGTGCAGCAGGGGCAGCAGCACACGGCCCGGCTGCAGGGGCAGCAGCACACGGCCCGGCTGCAGGGGCAGCAGCACACGGCCCGGCTGCAGGGGCAGCAGCACACGGCCCGGCTGCAGGGACAGCAGCATCCGGCCCGGCTGCAGGGGCAGCAGCATCCGGCCCGGCTGCAGGGGCAGCAGCATCCTCCCGGCCCGGCAGCAGGGGCAGCCTCCCGGTCCGGCAGCAGGGCAGCAGAATCCTCCCGGCCCGGCAGCAGGGGCAGCAGAACCCGGCCCGGCAGCTCCCTCCCGGCCCGGCAGCAGCAGCACCTGAACGGATAATCATTGCGTACCTGGTAGACGACCTCTCTCCACCACCGCCGCCACATCGACTGACCCTCACAGCCGTCGTCATTTCTTACGTCGACTCACGCCACGCCCACTTTGTCTGTCGCATACGGCCGCCCTGTCTGGCGCATACGCTGGCCGTCTGGCGCCAGCGTCTACGGCCGAACGGTGCACGCTAAGCGCGCTAATTTATGGAGATGAAAAATAATGAGATGGAAATGAGATTTGGGCGGAAAAAATCGCCCTCCTATTCTCAAGAAATCTATGACTAGCATTAACGCGATCAACGAACGAAAAAGCGAACGCTTCTGAGGGCGCGGCGCTTGTACTACGGTATGCTCGCGCTGCGCGCTTCGCTCGGGGAGCGGCGGGAGGGGTGCGTGCTCGCCGCTGCGCGGCTCGCTCAGCGTACTGTAGCTACAGTATGCCTGTAGCTACAGTACGCTGAGCGAGCCGCTGAGTTCGCACGCGCTACGGTACGCTACCGTATGCCGTACGCGCGCGGCGCGTCCCCGCCATCGCACTCGTCGCCGCGCGCGCACTTTTGCCTCTCGTAGTTGGTTTTTTTGCGGAAAATTTGCGATTCCCGACGCTTTCTCTCTACTACTTTTGCGTTATGCGGCATGAAAATGTGCGAGATGAGAGAAGAAACGACAAAGGAGAACCGAAGATCGACAAAGTTCCGGTCAAAGTTATTAAGAAGCAAATCACCAAGAGTCCACTAACATTCCACTTCATTCCACACATACCGTAAAACATGAAATAGACACAACACGGATAATATGAAAATATTTATTGATCAAGCAAGAAAAACCGATGGAGGGTAAAAGAATCTATGATCATAGAAAATAAATTCTGAATGTTAGTTATAATAGTAGATTTCCGCGTATTATATTGATCAGTAGTCTTTTAATTTTAATTTTTTTAATGAAGAAATGATAGTTATACTACTTTTGTCAAGGGGTACATCCAGGGTACACACATCATGACATAAGTAGTATAACTATCGAAATTGTTTGCTTATCATAAGGCGGAACATCAACGGTTCGCACATCACGATGAATTGATTTTCTTTGACATTATGAAACTTGTGATTAAAAATATTGATGCTACTTATGTCAAGGGGTACATCCAGGGCACACACATCATGACGTAAGCAACATAACCATCAAAATTCATAATTAATCATCAAGGGGAACATCCAGAATTCGCACATCATGATGAATAGTTTTTATTTGAACTTTATGGAAATAGTGATGCTACTTTTGTCAAGGGGTACATCCAGGGCACACACATCATGACAGAAGAAGCATAACTATTATCAATGTCAGGGGGTACATCCAGGGCACACACATCAAGACATCGATTTAAACATAGATAACAATTGCAATGGTATTTAATGAATTTTAATCAAATTTTCGAGAGGTTTCGTTTTACTACAGTATTCGTCAAGGAGATCATAGATTTACAATATCCTTGTACACAATATTTCTCACCAGCATCTGAGGTTCACCATTTGCATCAGGAACAAGAGGCCATTTAGTATACACTTGGAGACCTTTAGAGCTGCGAATGCGGGAAAACGCCACATAAAGTTGACCATGAGAAAAAGGTTTGTCGCGGAGAATAATTCCAACTTTATCGAATGTCTGACCTTGAGATTTATTTATCGTCATGGCATATGATAGGCGCACGGGAAATTGAATTCTTTCGTATGCTAAGTCACTTTTAATATCTTCATATTTTAAACGAATTTTAGGAATCATGACCGGTTGATCAGAGCCATTTGTAAGATTTTTGCAAAGCAATATAGTGTCACTGATAGCGGTAATTATGAGTCTGGTTCCGTTACAGAGCCCTTCAGCAACATTCAAATTTCTCAGTAACATTACTATGCACCCAACTTTTAGTTTTAGTTTATGCGGAGGGAATCCAGAAGGTGTATCTTTCCAAATGTGTTCCATATTTGCTGCAAAACGAACACGACATCTTCCCGATGTTCCAGACAGATAATCGAGTGGAGCGTCCATTGAGACACACTCCACCGTATCACCTGAGCACTTACTCAAAATGTATTCATTTATGTGAAGGGAATCTTGATTTTTCAAAACCAAAATAGCTCGTTTGGCTATTTCCACGCTATCAGCGAGTATTGTAGCATCATACATTTTATCAATTATGTCAGACTCACTCATAGCAATATTTTCAGAAGGTATTTTGAGACATCCATGTATTTTTTCGTGATTTCCATTACCCACAGATTCAAGGAATTTTACGAAATCTTTCTCATCCGCATTTACACGCATGTTTTGTGTGAGTTTGTAGTGTTTGAACAGTGACCAAAACTTACTTTTATTGACGCATTCGTTAATGGATGTGATAGGGTCACGATGCTTCACTACGGGTAGCAATTGTTTCCAGTCACCACCAAGAATCATTACGGTTCCACCGAACGGTTTTTTGTCCAGATCAACAGGAGCCACAAGTCTAAGAGCACCGTCAGCACAGTCCAAAGCATACCTATGCGACATAGTGCATTCATCCCAAATTATTACTTCCGCTTCTGCAAGATTTCGACCAGCGTTGGTGTGAGATTTGATATGGCTTTTACTATCTTCATTGAGGTCAAGGGGAAGGTAAAATGCAGCATGAACCGTTCGCCCGCCTTCCAACAACGTCGCAGCAATACCAGTTGATGCAACCACAACAACTTTTTTGCCAAGTTTTTGACATTCTTGAATTATTCTTTGATATACAAAAGTTTTTCCTGTGCCACCACTGCCTTGCAACGAAAAGCAGTAATTTGTACGTGCTTGCTTAGATTGACCAACAGTTTGCATCACATCGTTTACAAATGTTTGTTGTTCACGGTTTAGATTACCATTCGAACCATTTCCATGATGACTGACTGCACCGTCAGGATTAGATTGATCATTTGCGGGAGGAGGAATTCCATAATCTATCAGTTTAGAACCATGTTGTTCAAGAATCCATTGTACTCTTCTCTTTGCAGTTTCTATGTTTTGATCCACAGTTTTGGAAATATTTCGTGGAGCCATGTATTCTTTGTATTTGTCCCATAGCGCAAGCGCATTAGGGGGTTGGCAATGCATCAATATTGATGCGAATAAACTCCTTAATTGTTTAGGCATATTTTTATCTTTAGCCTCATCGAGGGTGCGATCCCAAATAGTATTGTCATTAATGAGACCTGCGCGTACAGCTGCTTCATGGTAAGAGTTGTATACCACTGAGTTGACGGTCAATCCGTCTTTCCATGAAAACACTGGTCGAGAAAGGAGAATCAATCGGAAAGCGAAAAGTTCAGTTTGGCGAGGGCTCACTTCTCCCAAACGAGTGACTTTACGTATACGACGAACATGTGGTGTGAATACTCCATTTTTTTCATCGTAAAGGAAATTAATCGCAACATCTTCAAATTTCATCTTTTTCACGTTATCATCCTTGGTCGTACTCATAAGATCAAAATAGGCCTTGAGCATAGTATGTTTATTAGGTGATTTTGGTTGTTTTCCAAACGCATAATAAAGGTTCTCTGCACCCTGGAGATGTACGTGAAGAATTTTTACGACATGCGTGGAGTACACGAGTTTATATCCTCGGAGGCGCCATGCTGCCTCGACAGGCGACACATACCGTAAAGCAGTGTGGATTTGAGCCTCGTCAAAGTTTACGTTACCCTTTTCGTCCATGTATTTTTTCAGTTCTTCCATGTTTCCCGAATTCACAACTCCAATAAGTGTATCCACCCCTTTTGTGATATATTTTGATATGTACTTGATCGTTTTGCTACTCGCCACATACTCAACATTGATGTGACATTGGAGTGCCAGAAGAAGAAATGGGTTGTATGGTACTACATCACGATTAGTGATGTGTACTTGTTTCTTATTATCAAAGTACTCTTGTCGGATATTTGCGGGACGAGGATAAAGCGGTCTGCCGCAAGGCAACAATCCATAATCGTCTCGATAAGGTTGAGGGAAGTTCTTTTTACAATATGCAGGGTTTTTCTGCCGGCATTGATAATGAGGTTTATTAGAACAAGGTTTATGAATCATAAGTTTAATAACGAGTTCCCGTAACTTAAGTTTGTCGGCATAATCGGGATCAGAATCTTTTGTTTTTTCATCAGGCAGTTCAGGAATTTCAGCTTTTATGTATTCACATATTTCTTTCTCTGTCAATTGTCTGGTCAAAGTGACAAGCAAATGACAATGAACCATTCCTCGTTTTTGAAATTCAATTCTATACCACATAGCGGCAACTTCGCCAAAGATTTTTTTAACTCGAATCAAGTCCACAACCTGTTTGAATTTTTCGTGACACACTCTCGCGACAATGTCTGGATCGTTATCTGCATTTGCTCCGATAAGGTTTTCTTGAATTTCAGGCCAGTTTTCATTACCAGTAATTGTGATAAAGAACGTGGGTTTACCGCAATGCGCGACTATAGCCATGCCGTTATGATACTGTTCTTGACACCAACGATAACTTCCCACGTATGTACGCGGTAAGTACACGAAAGAACCCAATTTTATCTTATAGAAATCAAGTCTGCGCTGAATAGCTTCCATGTATTCATTTCTATTGATTTTGCATAACTCAATTTGTGTTTTAGTTATGCCATGCAAACGAGCAGCTTCAATCCGAGTGTAGTTGAATAAATTGAATAGAGGTGTTAACCTACCCATACCAAGTAACCAATGATTTGTTAAATTTTCGTCGGTGCGACGAGTGCAATATATGAAATGCTCTCGTTGAGATACGAACTGACGCTTTTTAGAACGAGATTTGTTTTCAGTTCCTTCCGTTTCCAGATTCATATCGTCATCATCACTCACATCTGGCTCTGCCTGATCACGAGATGTTTCAAGGGAAACTTTGTCTCTCATCGAAATGTAGGGAACACCGGTTTGATAGAATTGATTGCCGTCAGGAAATAGTAATGGAAAGGTGAGAGGCGTAGCGTTTCTATCGAAGAACGGCATTTCAGAAAATTGTCCACGATGTTTATCATATACGATGGTGCCATGTTGAATTTCTTCGGCGGTTGGAGGTCTTTCCGTACTCGCATAAAGCAAAGCAACGTTATTTGTTGTTGGGAGATTGAGTGTTCCTTCATGTGCGTTTCCAATAAGATACTGATCTCTTTCTTTGCGGTATTGCAAGAAACACATTTGTATATATGTCTGTTCATCTTGACCTGTTTGCAAACGCAATTGTTCTTTCCGACGCTCTGCTTGAAGCATCAAATCGTACATTTGCAAATATGCACGTGTATATGGGTTGTGTTCCTTCATGCACTGTATCAATCCAGCCAAAATATCGTGATCTAAGTCTTTTTCCGCCACATCGAAATGTGTTTTTTCAGGAATATAGTAATGTTGCGCAAAAGCAGCACATTCTCTTCCCGATGGTACCAAATGACAAATTCCAGCTCTCATGTTGCCTTGAAGAACGGTTATGGGTTCACCTCGAGGTAAGTTTTGAACCGTGTTAAATGATAGAGAGGCCATAGACAGTAGTTGATTGTATCGGTGCAACATTCTGTAGCACTGTGTCATGGGTTGACGTTGTTCAAGAGTAGGGTTGACCGCGTCGTATAATTTTACAAATTCAGGACGTGTTGAACGTTTAAAGGGTGAATCTTCAATGTGAACTTCCCCATTTTTGCAACACGCACCGTGACTTTCAGTTGCGAAATTATTACTTTTACAAAATTCATGTTTGCAAGGAATCATGGGTCCGAGATGTTGATAGTCAGGAAAATCGTGATACTTACTTGCTGCGTTGAAAAAGTTGTAAGTTTTTCGTTGGTATTTTCCTGTTTTTCGGCTGACATCAGCTTGACGTCGATCGACAATTCTACGTCTTTTAATAATTTCATCATTTTGTGTGAGTTGTGTTGAAATTTTTGATGCATCCATTTGCAGCTGATTATGTTTTTTGTTTGCATTTTGATGAATTTGAGAAGGAAAACCAGTTTGTATAGATGCAGTTTGATAAGAATCTTTGGCAATGAGATTATACATTGCATTCATAGTGTTTTGATTGATAGAATTAGATTCAGATTTCTGAGTATCATCCGTGTTTAGAATGGGTGTAATTGTACCAGTGGTTTGCAATTGTTTTAATGCTTTATTGACTGATGATTTTGTGTTAACTGATTGTTGATTTTGGTTTTGTGCCATAGCAATGATCTTAGCAATTTTATCCTCATCTACAGTTTCTTTTGTTTGCTGTTGACGACGTTTTTTCGCCTTGTCAGAGCCAGACCTACACTGTCTTTTTTTGGTTGGTGTGTTGACGGTGACATTGTCATCGAATCGTGCAGTGATTCCAGACATGACACCATCTTCAGAGTTCAACAAAGACATATTCGAGTTTGAAGGAGCCGTGTGAACCGGAGTTGAGTCTATCATTGATACGTTCGAATTGGAAGTAGCCGCGCTCATAGGCTGTGGCATAGGTTCATTGTGGGAAGAGGTAGACTCGGTCGAGGATGACAGAGCTGCTCGTTTACGATAAGCTATTAGGTTTTTCTTTTGAGGTGATATGGGCTTCTGATTCTTTACGCGTATCATTGGTATGGCCGGAGGAGGCATGGAAGTAGGAAGCACAGCTGGTGCTTGATTCGGAGAAACCATCCTCGCAGACGCAGGATGAGTTATCGTATGCCTGGACATGGGCGATTGAAACGGCGGAACCTTGATAGGAGCCGTGATAGGAGGCACACTAGGAAGTGCAGGAAACTGCGGCATTCCAATATGTGCAAAAGGAACGAGAGGAGCGGGATTGGGGACAAATGTAGCAACACTGCTGTATGATGGCCCGTTATGCGTCATCATTTGTGGCTGAGGCAGAAGAAAAGGCTGGTGAATGATGCGGCGCCTCGTGTCAAGCTCATTCTGCACATGAGCACGATATGCGGCCACCAAAGCAGGGGTGTGCATTGTGTTGCAGATACCGCGATTGTTTAATAGATTGTCGATGTTTCGAAGAACAAAGAATCCACAAGACTTATAGTCACGTTGCTGATCGCTGCGGAGACTATCGCTGACCTGTGCGGGTACGGATTGACCAGGAATGAGATAAGGAATGAGGAATGTGCGCAGATGGTGGAGGACAGGGTCTGTGTTAGAAATACGAATGCCGCTGAACATGCTGTCCACGTAGAACAGCGTGTTGTTGCGAACATTGTAAATGAACATGTAAAAGTGCCCATCTACACTGAGAGCCGCATTGTAGCGGTGACCAGGAAAGGTGAGAATGGGAAAGATCAGAAAGTTAGGAAAGGGGCTTGTCTCATTGAATTTAGCAAGAAACATGTTCATGTCATTCAACTGGAAACGACTGCGAAAGGCAGTAGGATGACACAGATCAATTTGATCGTATTGCTGCCAATAGTCTACGCTCACAACCCACACGTCACGAGTTATTGCATTGGAAACAATTGACTGACAGATAATGTTGAAATCCTCATTATCCAAGGAAGTTCCGGTATCGGTGTAATTGACAATAGGTCGGAACATCTACATGTTAACTTGAGGTACAATACTGAAAGAAAGCGCACCTCACAAGAAAGCTGATGACCAGAAGACGAGTCGACTGGTCGGAAGGTAGAACAGAGAAAGAATGATGATGCTGTCATTTTTCGAGTCGAGACGACATCTAATTTGTACACACTTAGAATAACCCGCCCACTTCCATGCACAACTCAACTGACGGAAAACGGTTCTTTACTACCACGTCTCCACTTTATTCCACACATTCCGTAAAACATGAAATAGATACAACATGGATAATATGAAAAGATTTATTGATCAAGCAAACCACAACCACAAAACAAGCAAACCAGAACCACAAAACAATCACCAGGATCATTATACATAAATGCACATTTTATAATGAAAACTCAATTGTATTAAATATTAATTGCATTATAATTGTCATAAGATGAATTCAATGGAACACATTTAATCTGAAAAAAGTTATATATCAAATAATCTATGACATTTAAGATGATCACCTTGAGGGATATGCGAAGGAGTGAAAGACAATGCCAAGTTATCGTATTTGGAATGTTTTCTGAATGAAAATGTTAGGGTTTATATTATAAAATAGTACCTTAATATACTCATTGTGAAGTTGATGTTGTGATATCATGCATTCTTGATCACATAATGGAACACCGGCATGATTCAGGCGGGCAAAGCGGGTACGATGTATAATCGTCTACCCACTTCTCGCCCTTTGTGGGAGTGCTTGTCTTTGCCCTTGTCTTGGTTCCAATTACGCCGATACGCTTGAGACGGGTCTTCACCATCTTCTGCTTCTTGGGAGTCTTCTGCGCAAGAACGTCCCTTATGTGGTGACTGCCATCGGCGCGCTCAGTCACTGTATCGTTCATGGTAGGAGCGGCAGGGATGTCATCAGAGGGTGCATCAGACGGGATGTTCATGTTATCCTGGTCCTCGATGAATGCGTACGCACGATCCTGACTGTGTCCACTATCACGGATCCAATCGTCTCCATCCTCGAAGTTAAAGTCGTTGTCGTGATCGGTCTCATCGCGGACATGATGAATAGCATCTGTGGGATGGTGTATCTCGTGGCGATTGTGGTCGCTCTTAGTCATGAATCGCTCCCTCCATTGCTCTATGTTCACTTTCGGAATTTGGTAATTCTCCATAGTAGAGTGATTTACACCACTCTTGGGGTTCCCGCGAGACGAACGTTTCTATATTACATATGACGGTTAATTTGGGATACCGCATGAACTTACTCTTTTGGCATTGTAGCTGAGATAGGATCCGTACCGAGCAGACCGCATTCCCCTGTTCCTAAATTCAATTCAATATAAATGAAATGAATTTTTTTCATTACCTGAGGATGACTTGAGCCTTCTCAACATCACCCGATGCGCGAAAATCTACTCGAATGGTTGTGCTGTGAGGGTGGAGACGGTAGGCACACTTGATGTGCGACAAGCCCAACTTCAAGAAGAAGTCCGTCGGGTGTTCGGGAATGTCTTCGATAAATAAATAGGTACGAAATTTTTCATTATACTCACTCAAAGGGACCTTGTAAACGAAAATCGTAGATTTATATACTTCTCTGCCCAGTGCATCGAGTTCTTTAGATATATGAGCTATATCGTCCATAGCTTTTATGATCTAAAAATCGGACATGAATATGACACACAGAACTCTTTAGCAATACTAACTCTAAAAGATGAATATACGTGTATGTCACGCCGACACGTAACGCACACTTTTGTGTGAAAATGAGGAACCGACCTCACCGGACGAGATGGATGGCAGAAAATGACAATGCTTCGATGCTCTTTCGCGACCAACCCACAACGTATTTTTCGATTTAGCATGTTCGATTCGTGAGAAATGAGTTCATTTAGACTCTCAATTTTTCACGTTTTTTTCAGTCTCATGAGAGCAACTCATCTCTCCGATCTCTCTCAACTCGAACTGCAGTACCGATCAGAAAAACAGAGTGAAGGAATTGAAGCACCTATTTTGTAACGTATTGGCAAAAGTTATGTTTTCAATGTAATACAAACAATATTTCAAAGTCAATAAAACATTCTGCCCTGGAGCGGAATCGAACCAACGATCGTGAGATTGTCAGCCGAACGCGCTACCAGCTGAGCTAAGAGAGCGCTGAGATTGCGAGCGGTTAATTCCGTGACCTCTCAAACCTTGCAGAGTGGTGTTGTGAGTGTAATGCGCATTTCGTCAATTCGTCTCTCCGCACCTGTCCACTATCCATTTCACCATGCTGGCATGGACGTTGTGGTGTAGTGGATAATGCGTCTGCCTCATGATCGTGCCTCTCGAGTTCGAATCCGGCGCAGTTGTTCTCACATGTTTTGTCAACACATGCATTGTCATAGTTTTGCTATCACAATGAAACATGCGACATCCTCTATACCGACCGTATCCGATATTCAAACTACCGTACCCGGGTTTGTCATACCGGATATAGAGAAAACAGAGACGACTGCTATTCGAACGTGCTTCACTGTTCTATTTTTTTTCTTCACTGTTCTGGACGTGTGCACGTCACTAATTCATCGATAATCGATCGATGTCCCCCCAACAGGGAGAGAGAGAGAGAGAGAGAGAGAGAAGACTCCTGCACTCCTCTCCTCTTCCTTCCTCCCCCTCCTACCCCACTCCCTCCAAATTTTCCGCCAAAACATTTGGTATTGGTTTTACGACGGCGTTCAAAGTACCGTATACCTAATACGGACCAAGCTGCAGTACGGAAATTAGGAATACTGTCCATACAGTATTCCTAAGTGAGCGCAGTACACTCGCGCGTGCAGCTAACAACTGGATGTGCGATAGATATTCAATCGATAATCGATCGATGCTCACACACACACACACACACACAGAGAGATAGAGAGATAGAGAGAGAGATAGAGAGAGAGAGAGAAAGAGAGAGAGAGAAGACTCTTACATTCCTCTTCTTCTTTTCTCTCTCTCTCTCTCTCTCCATCTCTCTATCATCTCTCCAACTTTTCCATTACTATTTTTCCACAAACCAACTCAAACAATCCACTTCACTTCACTTCAACTTCACTTCACTTCAAACAACTTCAAACAACAAACAACAAACAACAAACAAACAAACACTTCAAACTTTAAACTATTTAACTGAACTAAAAACAACCAGGTACGAATACTTTATCCTCACAGAACACAATCAATCTTTTTTTTAAATCTTGTTGATGTAGCAGTCGTGATGGTCTTGAGATAGACCCGTGAGCGTGGTAGATTCGTCACGTGGTAGATTCCAGTCCATTGGAGACGACGCACATAAATGATTGGATTATTGAGGTTTAAGAAAGAGAGATTAGGGAATCAGACAGAGTGAAAACGCACCTCATAACGCCGTCATATGGTCCAGCCGGGCACTGAAAACGGATACTGGAACGCGTTATAGGCTGAAATGAGTAGAAGTGAACTACGGAATTTAGGATTACGGTACGTACTAATCGATAATTGATCAATGGAAAGGGGGAAAGGTGAGTGAATATGCAACGATGCAGGGGAAAGAGAGAAAGAGGACGACCCTCGCCAAACGAGAGCCGTCTCCCAATCTCTCCCACCCCCGATATCGTTCAAATCTACAGTCGGTACGAAACTACTGTAATCTACAGTAACCCCAACCCACGCCTCCTTCCTGCTGCTCCCCGGATAGGATGGCGATGTCGGCGGCCACCAGACAGAGCAGTAGATGCGAGTGAGAGTCTGGAACGGTGACGTCAATATCAATCGACAACATGTTGATTATTAATCGATAATCAACAGAGAGGAAGAGAGAGCGAGAGAGAGAGCGAGAGAGAGAGAGAGAGAGAGAGAGAGAGAGAGAGAGAGAGAGAGAGAGATCCTCACCTCTCTGGTCTGCATTGCGACTCCTCCCCGGCGGCAGGTGCTAGTGGCCATCCAACGGCTGCGGCAGGTGCAGCAGGGGCAGCAGCACACGGCCCGGCTGCAGGGGCAGCAGCACACGGCCCGGCTGCAGGGGCAGCAGCACACGGCCCGGCTGCAGGGGCAGCAGCACACGGCCCGGCTGCAGGGACAGCAGCATCCGGCCCGGCTGCAGGGGCAGCAGCATCCGGCCCGGCTGCAGGGGCAGCAGCATCCTCCCGGCCCGGCAGCAGGGGCAGCCTCCCGGTCCGGCAGCAGGGCAGCAGAATCCTCCCGGCCCGGCAGCAGGGGCAGCAGAACCCGGCCCGGCAGCTCCCTCCCGGCCCGGCAGCAGCAGCACCTGAACGGATAATCATTGCGTACCTGGTAGACGACCTCTCTCCACCACCGCCGCCACATCGACTGACCCTCACAGCCGTCGTCATTTCTTACGTCGACTCACGCCACGCCCACTTTGTCTGTCGCATACGGCCGCCCTGTCTGGCGCATACGCTGGCCGTCTGGCGCCAGCGTCTACGGCCGAACGGTGCACGCTAAGCGCGCTAATTTATGGAGATGAAAAATAATGAGATGGAAATGAGATTTGGGCGGAAAAAATCGCCCTCCTATTCTCAAGAAATCTATGACTAGCTATCAGCGAATGCTTTCTGAGGCAAATGGAGAGCTTTTGTGACGAAAAAAGCGCTCGTGCTACACTGTGCTCGCGCTGCGCGCTTCGCCTGGGTGCGGCGAGAGATACGCGCGCGCGCGCGCGCGTGCTCACCGCCACGCGCGGCTCGCCTTGCGACGGCGCCCGAGATCCGTTCCGCCCCCCGTGCGCTGTTCGCACGCGCTACGGTACGCTACCGTATGCCGTACGCGCTGCGCGTCCCCGCCATCGCACTCGTCGCCGCGCGCGCACTTTTGCCTCTCGTAGTTGGGTTTTTTACGGGAAATTTGCGATTCCCGACGCTTTCTCTCGGCAACTCTTCACAACTCTCTTCACAACTTTACTACAACTCAACTATCTACAAAGGCTTTTTACGACGTTCAAATAAAGGAAATCGATAAATTAAAAAGTAAGAGGGTGAGTGAATATGCAACGATTCAGGGGAAAAAGAGAAAGAGGACGACCCTCGCAAAATGAGGGCCGTCTCCCAATCTTTCCCACCCCCGATATCGTTGAAATCTACAAGCGGTACCAAACTATTGTAATCTACAGTAACCCCGACCCACATCTCTTTCTTGCTGCTCCCCGGATAGGATGGCGATGTCGGCGGCCAGCTGACAGAGCGGTAGATGCAGGTGTGATCGGCTGGAACGGTAACGTCATTATCAATCGATATTCTGTTGAAAATCAATCGATACTCAACAGAAAGGGAGAGAGAGAGGGAGAGAGAGAGGGGGGAGCGAGAGAGAGAGAGAGAGAGAGAGAGAGAGAGAGAGAGAGAGAGAGAGAGAGAGAGAGAGAGATCCTCAGCTCTCTGTTCTGCAATGCCTCTCCTCCACGGCGGCAGGTGCAGGCGGCCATCCAACGGCCGCGGCAAGTGCGGCGGGGGCAACAGCTCCCGGACGGCGGCAGCAGGGGCGGCGGGTCCGGGGCGGGAGCAGCAGCACACGGCCCGGTAGCAGGGGCAGGGGCAGCCGGACGGCGGCGACAATTAATCGACAATCAAGAAACCAATTAACGGTCTATCTACAATCAATCACATAATCCGCACAAACACTCGATTACTATTACATCGTACCTGCTGTGAGTGCATGAAGGAGGGTGGGCCGACGAGCGAATCAGGTTGGTCACCGACGACAGTGACTGGGCGTCCAGACAGCGCGTTCAGACACGGCGGAGGTGGGTCCGAAACGGCGGAGACGGGCGTCTCCAGCCAACGGCAGCTACACGCTATAATATGACACATTGAAACCGTAATATAATATAATACACATAACACGAACAACGATAACAACAGCTGCGGCATAATACACATAACAATAAGCATTGTCTGATGAGAGGTTCGAATTTTCGCAATTGAAATTAGAATACATGCAAGTAGCGAGATCGGTCGCGTTGCCCATGTTTCAGCGGTCATCATTTCTGTATTCATCGCCCGTTAGGACGGCCGGTAACGGCTGTCCATCACCTAAGATTCGTTAAAAGTACGTCTTTATTGTATTTATTTTGTTTAAGAATGTGTTTATAGATGAACGTCTTTGTACACTTACTGATATTGGGATTGATTCTCACCCAAGAGCCTTTCTTGAACCTTCCTGTGGTGACGACTTTTACGAGATTTCATAATTTCGCGAGAAACCGTGAGCAAAAATGAGTATTATAAACAATGATTTTCGAACCGAATAGAATTGCGTGAATTATCGAACTGGGCGATCAATGGAGATGCGGATCTCGCAGTACTTCTCTCACAAAACATACAAGTGATCCAAGTATCACCTCCTCAATATCCTTATCCGTGGATTGTACACTATGCAATGCAAACGATAGGGGGTACAAGCTGATTTTTCAACTTGGTCAAAATCGTCTCACTTAGGCTCATTTGATTGTCTGAAGTGTGTATGGTCTTATATTTCACATTTGTTTTCCGAAATTCTCAACCGTATTCCATCTATGGCGTTTCTTTGTGCGTCGAAATACTGCCACTTCTCGCCCTATCACTCCTGTCGGCTGCTTGATTATCGACTACTCGATTTGCGCGGGAAAGTGAGAGAGAGCGCAGAGAGCGCGCGCTCGCGAGAGAGACAGACGGCGAATAGCTAAGAGAGTGGACGAACACACTCGCACAACGCTTACAACTGTAACTTTACAAGCAGTTTTGAAACATTTCTAATAAAGATAGACGGTTGGACAATATATCAAAATGTTCGCTCTTTCACAGGCTATCGATTTCATATGAACGGAGATCTAAGCGACAACTTCCTAATATCATACAAAGTGGTAAATGATACTAGTAATGAAAGTCATTCACATTATATATCAGGATATTCGGACTGCGATAAAAGTAGTAGCTAACTTTGGTTGAGCAACAATCGTCAACTCTAAAGCAAGTTATGACAATAAACGCGATTGCGCACTGACGCAAAAGAGAGAGCCAGGTTGGACCCCCTAGCAAACGATTTATGAAATTGAGTCCATGTTACGGCGTGTGATAGCTGAATGGACAAGCAGAGGTTAGATCAAAAATCGAATCGCTTTAACGATAAATGGGATTTTTTCCGGTATGATTCCGAGGCAAGTACTGAGAATGGCTCAAGTACTAGATGCTCTGTCCACATTCGCTGCGCGATTCAGACAACAATTTCACCATCTTTGGAGTATTGGGGGTTAATTTGAATCATGTATGAATTTTTTTGTTCGCAAAAAATGTGTTTAGATGTGATAATTAATTTCAATCTGAACGACCTGATTCTACGCGCACAACGTGAATATGATTCCACAACTGGTCCCAGCAACAACACATTGTCCACACGCAAAAGGAAACGCAGCGCATTCGGTGTACGCGGGTCGTGTGCATCAGAAATAAACGAAAGGATGAATTCTCAACCGACGCAGTATCGCCACCAGTCTTTCAAGGCTCTGGGTATTAGATGAAGACTTTTTATATTCTAATATATCGCAATTTTTTTTCGAAAATTCTCCTATCTCTACAACTACATTGGGTTCGTCTCCACTTATTCTCCAACCAACTCAAAATGATGTCGGAGATGTGCACAGAGATGGAGGAAAGAATGATTTGGATGGTGAAAACACCCTCGAGGATACTCGATGTATGCACGGCACTCTTTTGATAAGTACTAATCCTTTTATAGCAATTGAGCTGCTTTTGATGGATCTTATTGCACAATTAGAAAGAGAGGAACGCTCAAACGGTAATAGGTTTTCCCGAGAAAATCGTTATATATATTGTATTTTAGCGGTGCCCATCGATCCCAACTGTCCGGAGGTCGAAGAGGGAGAACTTGTGGAGGACGACGAGTATCCGAAAAAGCGAAAGAAGAGTCATAGAAAGAAGCGTAAATAAATTTGTGTGATCCATATATGATGATATTCAAGGGTTGTAAAAATAGGGATATTCATAATAAATGATGTTTAAATAATCTTTTGTATGTTAAGCAATCAAGTTTACGAAATAATTTTGTTTCGCTAGAGGTACAAAATATGAGTGTGAGCGTATGAGCTCCTTCACGCGCTATACATTCACAGCGCGTAGAAGCGCTATGAAGCTGTAATAAGCTCGATCTCAACTTTCCGACGAGTTCAGCTAAAGGAATCCTGCGTTGTATTGTGAAATAATAAAAGTAAACAAAGAGTAACCATGAACATAAGGAATAAGGAGGAATAAGGAGACAAACATATAAAGTGAGAAATGCACGCATTGAATGTGTGTGTCACAATTTTTTATGTTCACGACCGAACACTATAGTATTTTCGTCATCAATATTTTATTAATTGATCACGATTCAATGACTCCGATCACGATTCAATTAATTGATCAATTTGCGATTCCCGACGCTTTCTCTCTACAGCTTTTGCGGTATGCGGCGAAAAATGTGCGCAATTATAGGAGAAACGACAAAGAAGAACAACCGTAGGTCGACAAAGTTCTGTGCCAAATTATTAAGAAGAAAATCACCAAGTGTCCACTAACATTCCACTTCATTCCAAACATTCCGTGAAGCATTAAATAGACACAACACGGATAATGTGAAAAGATTTATTGATCAAGCAAGAAAAACCCTTGGAAGGGAAAAGAATCTGTGATCACCTTCTGAGGGGGCGGCGCTCGTACTACCGTATGCTCGCCGCTGCGCGACTCGCTCGGGGAGCGGCGGGAGAGACGCGCGTGCTCGCCGCTGCGCGGCTCGCTCAGCGTACTGTAGCTACAGTATGCCTGTAGCGACAGTCGCGCAGTTGGCGTCGCGCGCGCACTTTCGCCTCTCGTAGTTGGGTTTTTTGCGGAAAATTTGCGATTCCCGACGCTTTCTCTCGGCAACTTTTGCGTTATGTGACGTTCAAATAAAGGAATTACGCTTCTCGAATTACTCTCCGGACCGCCACCATCTCCTGGTCATTCGAAATTGCGTGCAAGAACGGTGGGGTGTGGCAGATGGCACGTTTGCATTCCAATATGTTTTCACAAATTCGAATACCGTCTGAGTTCAGTTGTTTTGTTGTGTCTGCACAGCATCATCCCGGGAGAACAGCACGTTCGCATCCAATGACATCAGCTGCAGCAAATAAATACTTTTAAAAAAACACGAAGGACGTGTTCCTATCGATACAAAATGGATGTATGCTTGCATCCAATCCAATCAAGCAAGCTTCTCGAAAAGCGGCAGTGGAAACTCTTGTTTTCGACTCGTAGAACCAGTCGCAGCGCCGGGATTTATCAGTCATAGCGACAAATGTGCGCCGGGTTCACGGACAGCAATCAAATGCATATCCTACAACCTTGTTGGATAGTTTGACTATCGTTATGAAAGCTTGCAATACCAGTTCAATAAAAAAACGTTCTGTTTAAACTTATCGGCAAAATGTATGCTTTCAAAACGTTTTGTTGACTTCCAAACTATGTTTAGAAGTTAACAAAAAATTTGCCCATGAGCGGAATCGAACCAACGATCGTGGGATTGTCAGCCGAACGCGCTACCAGCTGAGCTAAGAGTGCGCTGAGATTGCGAGCGGTTAATTCCGTAACGTCTTAAACCTTGCAGAGTGGCCTCATGAGTGCAATGCGCATTTCGTCAATTCGTCTCTCCGCACCTATCCACTATCCATTTTACCATGCTGGCATGGGCGTTGTGGTGTAGTGGATAATGCGGCTGCCTCATGATCGTGCCTCCCGAGTTCGAATCCGGCGCAGTGTTTTCACATGTTTTGCCAACACACGCATTGTCATAGTTTTGCTATCACAATGGAACATGCGACATCCTCTATACCGACCGATATTCAAACTACCGTACCCGGGTTTGTCGTACCGGATATAAAGAAAACAGAAGCGACTGCTATTCGAACGTGCTTCACTGTTCCATTTTTTTTTAATTATTGTGTATGTTTTCTAACGGCGTGCAAAGTACCGTATACCTAATTAGAAGTACGAGCATGTGAAATTGCCAGTGAGCCTGTCTTTGATTGGTTTTCTCTCGCTCACCGTACCCGAAATTTGAACTGCAGTACCATCAGAGAAACAGAAAGAACGATTCGAAACACTTATTTTGTTGTGTTTGAAACGTATTGGCAAAACTCATGTTTTCAATGTAATCCAAACAATGTTTCAAAATCAACAAAACAATCTGCCCCGGAGCGGAATCGAACCAACGATCGTGAGATTGTCAGCCGAATGCGCTACCAGCTGAGCTATGAGTGCGCTGAGATTGCGAGCGGTTAATTCCGTAACGTCTTAATCCTTGCAGAGTGGCCTCATGAGTGCAATGCGCATTTCGTCAATTCGTCTCTCCGCACCTATCCACTATCCATTTTACCATGCTGGCATGGGCGTTGTGGTGTAGTGGATAATGCGACTGCCTCATGATCGTGCCTCCCGAGTTCGAATCCGGCGCAGTGTTTTCACATGTTTTGCCAACACACGCATTGTCATAGTTTTGCTATCACAATGGAACATGCGACATCCTCTATACCGACCGATATTCAAACTACCGTACCCGGGTTTGTCGTACCGGATATAAAGAAAACAGAAGCGACTGCTATTCGAACGTGCTTCACTGTTCTATTTTTTTAAAATTATTGTGTATGTTTTCTAACGGCGTGCAAAGTACCGTATACCTAATTAGAAGTACGAGCATGTGAAATTGCCAGTGAGCCTGTCTTTGATTGGTTTTCTCTCGCTCACCGTACCCGAAATTTGAACTGCAGTACCATCAGAGAAACAGAAAGAACGATTCGAAACACTTATTTTGTTGTGTTTGAAACGTATTGGCAAAACTCATGTTTTCAATGTAATCCAAACAATGTTTCAAAATCAACAAAACAATCTGCCCCGGAGCGGAATCGAACCAACGATCGTGAGATTGTCAGCCGAATGCGCTACCAGCTGAGCTATGAGTGCGCTGAGATCGCGAGCGGTTAATTCCGTGACGTCTCAAACCTTGCAGAATGGTCTCATGAGTGCAATGCGCATCCACGCGATCATCTCTCCGCACCTATCCACTATCCATTTTACCATGCTGGCATGGGCGTTGTGGTGTAGTGGATAATGCGTCCGCCTCTCGATCGTGCCTCCCGAGTTCGAATCCGGCGCAGTGTTTTCACATGTTTTGCCTACGCATGCAATGTCATAGTTTTGCTATCACAATGGAACATGCGACATCCTCTATTACGACCGTATCCGATATTCAAACTACCGTACCCGGGTTTGTCGTACCGGATATAGAAAAACAGAGACGACTGCCATTTGAACGTGCTTCAATGTTCTATCATTTTCAATTGTATTTGGTATATGTTTTCTGACGGCGTGCAAGTACCGTATGCCTAATTTGGACCGAGCTGCAGTGCGAAAATTAGGAGTACTGTACATACAGTATCCTACAGTAAGTGCAGCACCTTGAAACTCGCGCACGCACAGATAACAAGTGGACGTGTGCACGCCATCACTATTTAATCGATATTCGATCGATAATCGATCGATGTTCACACACAGAGAGAGAGAGAGAGAGAGAGAGAGAGAGAGAGAGAGAGTGAAAGAGGGGGAGGGAGAGGGAGAGAGAGAGATAGTAGCCTCCTACACTCCTCTTCTCATTTCCCCCTCTCTCTCTCTCCCTCCATCTCTCTCTCTCTCTCTCTCCCTCCCTCCCTCCCTCCCTCCCTCCCTCCCTCCTTCCATCTCTCTCTCTCCCTCCAAGTTTTCCATTACTACTTTTCCACAAACCAACTCAAACAATCCACTACATACCACTTATTTAACTCAAATAAACTCAAAATAACCAGGTACGAACACTTTATCCTCACAGAACACAATCAATCTTTTTTTTAATCTTGTCGATGTAGCAGTCGTGATGGTCTTGAGACAGACCCGTGAGCGTGGTAGATTCGTCACGTGGTAGATTCCAGTCCATTGGAGACGGCGCACATGAATGATTGGATTATTGAGGTTTGAGAAAGAGAGATTAGGGAATCAGACAGAGAAAAAACGCACCTCAGTACGCCGTCATATGGTCCAGCCGGGCACGGAAAACGAGTACAGGAACGCGTTATAGGCTGAAATGAATAGAAGTGAACTACGGAACTTAGGATTACGGTACGTACTAATCGATAATCGATCAATGGAAAGGGGGAAAGGTGAGTGAATATGCAACGATGCAGGGGAAAGAGAGAAAGAGGACGACCCTCGCCAAACGAGAGCCGTCTCCCAATCTCTCCCACCCCCGATATCGTTCAAATCTACAGTCGGTACGAAACTACTGTAATCTACAGTAACCCCGACCCACATATCTTTCCTGCTGCTCCCCGCATAGGATGGCGATGTCGGCGGCCAGCTGTCAGAGCGGTAGATGCGGGTGTGGTAGTCTGGAACGGTGACGTCAATATCAATCGATAATATGTTGATTATCAATCGATAACCAAGAGATGTAGAGAGAGAGAGAGAGAGAGAGAGAGAGAGAGAGAGAGAGAGGGGGGGGGAGAGGGAGAGAGAGAGAGAGAGAGAGAGAGAGACCTCCCCACCTCGATGCTCAGCACGGCGCGGCTCCTCCACGGCGGGCGGCTGCAGGGGGAGCGCCTCCGGCCACAGCTGCGGCAGGTGCAGCAAGCCAGGCGGGTGCAGGTCCAGACACGACGGCGGCAGGGGCAGCAGGTACAGCCACGACAGCGGCAGGGGCAGCAGGTATAGCCACAATAGCGGCAGGGGCAGCAGGTACAGCCACGACGGCGGCAGGGGCAGCAGGTACAGCCACGACAGCGGCAGCAGATACAGCCACGACGGCGGCAGGGCAGCAGGTACAGCCACGACAGCGGCAGGGCAGCAGGTACAGCCACGACGGCGGCAGGGGCAGCAGGTACAGCCACGACAGCGGCAGGGGCAGCAGGTACAGCCACGACGGCGGCAGCTCCGGCAGCACCTGAACGGACAACCATTGCGTACCTGGCAACCGACCTCCCAGCGCGGCCGCCGCAACACCAACTGACCCTCTCACCGGTCGTCATTTCTTACGTCAACCCTGGCCACGCCCATTTCGTCTGCATTCGCGTCTGGCGCATACGCCGGCCGTCTGACCCCATTGTCTACACCCCGATGGCACGAGATAATTTATGCTGAGTTATGCAAACCTATTCCAATGAAAATTAATGAGATTCCTGCGGAAAAAATTGCCTTCCCACTCTCAAGTATATCAATGACTAGCAATAACGCGACCAACGAGGGAAAAAGCGAATGCTTCTGAGGGCGCGGCGCTTGTACTACGGTATGCTCGCGCTGCGCGCTTCGCTCGGGGAGCGGCGGGAGAGATCCGTGCTCGCCGCTGCGCGGCTCGCTCAGCGTACTGTAGTTACAGTATGCCTGTAGCTACAGTACGCTGAGCGTGCCGCGCGGCACGTCCTCCTCCCGCTCCTCCTTGGCCGTCGCTCCGCTCCGGCGCTCCGCTGGGTGCTCCGTGGTCGTCGCTCCGCTCCTCCCTGGCCGTCGCTCCGCTCCGCCCGCTCCTGCCGCTCCGCTCGCTCCGGCTGCGGCGGCTCAACCCAGGCAACCACCCAGGATGGCCGCCGCCGTGTCGACTGACCACCACCCCGTCGTCATTTCTTACGTCAACCTAAGCCACGCCCATTTCGTCTGCATTCGCGTCTGGCGCATACGCCGGCCGTCTGACCTCATTGTCTACACCCCGATGGCACGAGATAATTTATGTTAAGTTATGCAAACCTATTCCAATGAAAATTAATGAGATTCCTGCGGAAAAAATTGCCTTCCCACTCTCAAGTATATCGGTGACTAGCATCGACGAACTTGGTAGGCAAATGGAGCATGCTTCTGAGGGGGCGGCGCTCGTACTACCGTATGCTCGCCGCTGCGCGACTCGCTCGGGGAGCGACGGGAGAGACGCGCGTGCTCGCCGCTGCGCGGCTCGCTCAGCGTACTGTAGCTACCGCAGTATGCCTGTAGCGACAGTCGCGCAGTTGGCGTCGCGCGCGCACTTTCGCCTCTCGTAGTTGGGGTTTTTGCGGAAAATTTGCGATTCCCGACGCTTTCTCTCGGCAACTTTTGTGTTTTACGACGTTCAAATAAAGGAATTACGCTTCTCGAATTACTCTCCGGACCGCCACCATATCCTGGTTATTCGAAATTGCGTGCAAGAGAGGTGGGGTGTGACAGATAGCACGTTTGCATTTAAAAAAACGATCGAATAAAGTGATAGAGAGTAAGCATCCAGCGATCCGTGGTGGTCTTAATCCCTCCTCACCGCTCTTTCTTCATGAATGCTGTAGGGGCGAGTCCAGGTCGTCCGATCGGCAATGCGTATCAGACTTGATACGGAATGCCGTGGCTGGTGGCGTTGCGCAGAGGCTTGTTAAGCGAGCACGCAATGAAAAAAAACAATATTATACATACAGAACACGTGCGAAATGATAAACCAACATATATTATAAAACAACAACGATATTAAAATATATTAGAAAGTAAAACTTGTGCTTGTGCAAAACAAACTTGTGCAAAACAATACCAAACGAATGCGGCAAGCGTAAGAATCGTATATAGCACATGAAAATAGGAATGTCACATTATATCAAACGCTTTAATACTCTAATCGTATTGTGGAAACTACAAAAAAAATAAACAAAATCACGCATGCACAGCTGATTGACTACGTCATTCGTGCATCACCGTGCTTTGCACAACGAAACACTAACATATTTTCACGTCTTATTACGTGTGAGAGAATTAGCTTAATGATATGTAATAATACGAGACTGTTGAACTTGCATTTACCTACAAACATGTGAACGTATAAAAAGACAACCGCAGAATGGTCCTGCAAGAGCATGTCTGGTGACGACGTGGCGATGATCGACGGCGAGGAGGTTACGCAGCAGATGAGCGAGAACTCTAAGAAGACGGGAAATGAGAAGACGTTGGAGGACCGAGTGAAGAAGCTGGAACACGGGTATCGGAGACTGGAAAGGAACGCCAATCGAGATCGAGGTCTTCTCCACCGTGTTGCTGCTCATGTCTACCGAAACCACATTTTCTTCAAGAACCCAGAAGGACTTAGTGAGTGAATCGTACAAGTTTGATGTATCACAATATATAAGAAATGTATCTGTTGTGATCAATCAAACAAATTATTACGGATTAGATGAGAATCATATTGGTATTCATGAATTAATGAATTGTAGGTGTCCGGGATTACATCCACAAGTTCTTGAATTACGCGGCCATTTCCAATGCGCACGCAGCGGGAAGGTACGTCGTAGCCGAGGCACGCGACGTTGTCTCCCTCAAATACATTCTGGACTCTGCGGCGTGAGTATTTTATACTTATGGGAAAAAGTAGGTATGAGAAATGTGCGAAATTATTGATTGAATATCGATTTTTAGTCGACATGGCATCGACGCGTCGCCCTGGCAGTTGATGCCGCAAGGATTCCGCAAACGGTTTAGGAGAGAACAAGCCAAGAACACGGACAACTCCAATGACAACTCAAATGAGAGCGTGGACAACGAGGAAATGAAAGGAAAGGGGACACATGGCGGGCGTGGAGGCGGCGGCGGACGTGGAGGTGGCGGCGGACGTGGAGGTGGCGGCGGACGTGGAGGTGGCGGCGGACGTGGAGGTGGCGGCGGACGTGGAGGTGGCGGCGGACGTGGAGGTGGCGGCGGCGGTGGACGAGGAGGAAAAGTCTGAGATCCGGGGACACATTAGGCAATGTCTATCTAATCATTATCAGAATAAATGTATTCGTATATGAACACGTTTTCAATATTGGGCGAATGTGAATGGTTGATTGAATTTAAAAATGGAAAAAAGGAAAATGTGGCAATATTATGTTATTAAATTTTAATGACAAATGAAGGTAGATGAATGAATTGTGTATCTCCGGAGTCTCCACCACAAAACACTGCACAATCTCAGAATAGTGCAGTTGTTAGAGTGAAGCCAACGGTGATGCACATGGGAAGGGGGAAAGAGGGATAACGCGAACGTACCGTGAACTTACCAAATAAAAAGGCTGCAATATAAATGAAAAATGGAATATATACCATGAAACGTAAAAAAAGTAAGTGTGAGGAATTATCAAATTTCATGGGTGTATTAGCCGTTTGAAGAATGCACCAACAAACAGAACGTTTGAAACGAGGTTGTTGATGAATAAGTGAAAGATGTCTTCTAGGATATTTTGTTTGCTGTGTGCTATGTCTCCATAGCTTGGCGTGTCCGTCGGTATGTTTTATTCCCTGTTAATATAAAAATAATCGCTGAAACACAATTCGTAACTTCATAGTGTTTTGTTGTACGCTGCAGGGTGTTGCAAGGTTGATGCACGAATGAGGACAAATCGTCAGCTGTTACATAAGTGTTTTTGTTTACTCCTTTGATTCAAAGTTTTTAAAATACAGTTCGTGTAGTAATGTGTGTTATGATAATTCTCATAAATAATAATAATTGTCAGCTGTGCTGAATACCGTAATCACTGTGTGCTATATGCTATATGTGTTTGTTTCGCTTGCCGCACTCGTTTCGTATTGTTTTCGTTCATGTTGTAATTTCCTTGTTGTTGTTTTGTAATGTATGCTCGTTTATTAGTCCGCAACGTGTTCTACATTTATGATATTATTTGTTGCAGGGCGCAGCGCCACCAGACCTCACAGCCCGTTCCAGGTGGGTATTGATCACCATTTTTCATGTATTGTTAAAATATGTTTCACCTTTTTTAGGGGTTTGTATATGAAAGTGTATTTCTTTCAGGTGTTAGATGCCAAGACCGGCCTGGTCAAGAACTACGGAGTGTGATACAACGAGGAGGAGCGAGCCGAGTCGGAGGAGGAGCGAGCCGAACCGGAGTAGGAGCGAGCCGAGCGGCAGGAGCGAGCCGGGAGGAGCAGTGCTGAGCTGCGAGGTTGGGAGGACTCTCTCTCTCTCTCCCTCTCTCTCTCTCTCTCTCTCTCTCTCTCTCTTTTTTTTACTCGATCGATATCGGGGGTGGGAGTGTTTGGGAGATGGTTTTCGTTGGCGAGGGCCGTCCCCAATCACTCTTTCCTCTAAATCGTTCTATTAGCACGCACCCTATCTCTCACTCCTCATATTGTTGTTTCACCTGCAAAATGCCTGCAAAATCGAATCCGGCGCAGTGATTTTCACATATTTTGCCAACGCACGCAATGTCATATTTTTGCAAACGCACTGGAAAATGCGACATCCTCTAATCTGACCGTATCCGATATTCAAACTACCGTACCCGGGTGTGTCGTACCGGATATAGAAAAAAAACAGAAGCGACTGCCATTCTAACGTGCTTCAATGTTCTATCATTTTCAATTGTATTTGGTATATGTTTTCTGACGGCGTGCAAGTACCGTATGCCTAATTTGGACCGAGCTGCAGTGCGAAAATTAGGAGTACTGTACATACAGTATCCTACAGTAAGTGCAGCACCTTGAAACTCGCGCACGCACAGATAACAAGTGGACGTGTGCACGCCATCACTATTTAATCGATATTCGATCGATAATCGATCGATGTTCACACAGAGAGAGAGAGAGAGAGAGAGAGAGAGAGAGAAAGAGGGAGAGGGAGAGGGAGAGAGAGAGATAGTAGCCTCCTACACTCTTCTTCTCCTTTCCCCCCCTCTCTCTCTCTCTCTCTCTCCCTCATCTCTCTCTCTCTCCCTCCCTCCCTCCTTCCATCTCTCTCTCTCTCCATCCAAGTTTTCCATTACTACTTTTCCACAAACCAACTCAAACAATCCACTACATACCACTTATTTAACTCAAATAAACTCAAAACAACCAGGTACGAACACTTTATCCTCACAGAACACAATCAATCTTTTTTTTTAATCTTGAAGTCGGTGATGCAGTCTTGACGGTCTTGAGACGGACCCGTGAACCTGATCACGTAGTAGATTCCAGTCCATTGGAGACGTCGCACATAAATGATTTGATTATTAAGGTTTAAGGAAGAGAGATTAGGGAGTCAGACAGAGAAAAAACGCACCTCAGAACGTCGTCCAATGAGGCAGTCAGGCACTGCAAACGGGGTACAGGAAAGCGTCAGAGGCTGAAATGAATTAAAAGTGAACTACGGAGATTAGGATTACGGTACGTACTAATCGATAATCGATCAATGGAAAGGGGGGAAGGTGAGTGAATATGCAACGATGCAGGGGAAAGAGAGAAAGAGGACGACCCTCGCCAAACGAGAGCCGTCTCCCAATCTCTCCCACCCCCGATATCGTTCAAATCTACTGTCGGTACGAAACTACTGTAATCTACAGTAACCCCGACCCACATCTCTGTCCTGCTGCTCCCCGGATAGGATGGCGATGTCGGCGGCCAGCTGACAGAGCGGTAGATGCAGGTGTGATCGGCTGGAACGGTAACGTCATTATCAATCGATATTCTGTTGAAAATCAATCGATACTCAACAGAAAGGGAGAGAGAGAGGGAGAGAGTGAGGGGGGAGCGAGAGAGAGAGAGAGAGAGAGAGAGAGAGAGAGAGATCCTCACCTCTCTGTTCTGCAATGCCTCTCCTCCACGGCGGCAGGTGCAGGCGGCCATCCAACGGCCGCGGCAAGTGCGGCGGGGGCAACAGCTCCCGGACGGCGGCAGCAGGGGCGGCGGGTCCGGGGCGGGAGCAGCAGCACACGGCCCGGTAGCAGGGGCAGGGGCAGCCGGACGGCGGCGGCAGGGTCGGCGGGTCCGGGGCGGGAGCAGCAGCACACGGCCCGGTAGCAGGGGCAGGGGCAGCCGGACGGCGGCGGCAGGGTCGGCGGGTCCGGGGCGGGAGCAGCTTCAGCCCGGCCCGGCAGCAGGGGCAGGGGCAGCCGGACGGCGGCGGCAGGGTCGGCGGGTCCGGGGCGGGAGCAGCTTCAGCCCGGCCCGACAGCAGGGGCAGGGGCAGCCGGACGGCGGCGGCAGGGTCGGCGGGTGCGGGGCGGGAGCAGCTTCAGCCCGGCCCGGCAGCAGGGGCAGGGGCAGCCGGACGGCGGCAGCAGGGGCGGCGGGTCCGGGGCGGGAGCAGCTTCAGCCCGGCCCGGCAGCAGGGGGAGCGGCTCCGGCACCGGCCTCGGCAGGGGCACCGGCAGCAGGGGCAGCAGCACCCGGCCCGGCAGCAGGGGCAGCAGCACCCGGCCCGGCAGCAGGGGCAGCAGCTCCCGTCCCGGCAGCAGGGGCAGCAGCACCCGGCCCGGCAGCAGGGGCAGCTCCATCTGAAAGGACGATCACTCCGTACCTGGCAACCGACCTCCCTCCACGACCGCCGCCGCATCAACTGACCACCCTTCCGTCGTCATTTCTCACATCGACTCAAGCCACGCCCACTCTGTCTGGCGCGCAGTGGCACAGGCTAATATTTTTAATTTATGCTAACATATTCCTGTCCAGAAAAATCGCTTCCCACTCTCAAGTATACCAAAATGACTAGCATTAACGCGACCAACGAGGGAAAAAGCGAATGCTTCTGAGGGCGCGGCGCTTGTACTACGGTATGCTCGCGCTGCGCGCTTCGCTCGGGGAGCGGCGGGAGGGGTGCGTGCTCGCCGCTGCGCGGCTCGCTCAGCGTACTGTAGTTACAGTATGCCTGTAGCTACAGTATGCCGAGAGAGCTGCGCGGCACGCCTCCCTCCCGCCGCTCCCGCTCCTCCTTGGCCGTCGCTTCGCTCCGGCGCTCCGCTGGGTGCTCCGTGGTCGTCGCTCCACTCCTCCCTGGCCGTCGCTCCGCTCCGCCCGCTCCGCCCGCTCCGCCCGCTCCTCCCGCTCGCTCCGGCGGCGGCGGCTCAACCCAGGCAACCACCCAGGATGGCCGCCGCCGTGTCGACTGACCACCACCCCGTCGTCATTTCTTACGTCGACTCACGCCACGCCCACTTTGTCTGTCGCATACGGCCGCCCTGTCTGGCGCATACGCTGGCCGTCGGGCGCCAGCGTCTACGGCCGAACGGTGCACGCTAAGCGCGCTAATTTATGGAGATGAAAAATAATGAGATGGAAATGAGATTTGGGCGGAAAAAATCGCCCTCCTATTCTCAAGAAATCTATGACTAGCATCGACGAACTTGGTAGGCAAATGGAGCATGCTTCTGAGGGGGCGGCGCTCGTACTACCGTATGCTCGCCGCTGCGCGACTCGCTCGGGGAGCGACGGGAGAGACGCGCGTGCTCGCCGCTGCGCGGCTCGCTCAGCGTACTGTAGCTACCGCAGTATGCCTGTAGCGACAGTCGCGCAGTTGGCGTCGCGCGCGCACTTTCGCCTCTCGTAGTTGGGTTTTTTGCGGAAAATTTGCGATTCCCGACGCTTTCTCTCGGCAACTTTTGTGTTTTACGACGTTCAAATAAAGGAAATGCGCTTCTCGGCGACTCTTCGGACCGCCACCATCTCCTGGTCATTCGAAATTGCGTGCAAGAGCGGTGGGGTGTGGCAGATAGCACGTTTACATTGCATATTGTTTTCACAAATTCGAATACTGGTCTGAGTTGAGTTGTTTTGTTGTGTCTGCACTGCATCATCACCAGAGAACAGCACGTTCGCATCCAGCGAAATCAGCTGCAGCAAATAAATACTTAAAAAAAACACGAAGGACGTGTTCCTATCAATACAAAATGGATGTATGCTTGCATCCAATCCAATCAAGCAAGCTTCTCGAAAAGCGGCAGCGGAAACTCTTGTTTTCGACTCGTAGAACCTGTCGCAGCGCCGGAATTTATCAGTCATAGCGACAAATGTGCGCCGGGTTCACGGACAGCAATCAAATGCATATCCTACAACCTTGTTGGATAGTTTGACTCTCGTTATGAAAGCGTGCGATACCAGTTCAATAAAGAAAACTACGGTCTGAGTTCTGTTTAAACTTATCGGCAAAATGTATGCTTTCAAAACGTTTTGCTGACTTCCAAGTATGTTTAGAAGTCAACAAAAAAAAAGAAAAAAAAAGAAAAATTTGAACTGCAGTACCATCAGAAAAACAGAAAGAACGATTTAAAACACTTATGTTGTTGTGTTTGAAACGTATTGGCAAAACTTATGTTTTCAATGTAATCCAAACAATGTTTCAAAATCAACAAAACAATCTGCCCCGGAGCGGAATCGAACCAACGATCGTGAGATTGTCAGCCGAACGCGCTACCAGCTGAGCTATGAGAGCGCTGAGATCGGGAGCGGTTAATTCCGTGACGTCTCAAACCTTGCAGAGTGGTCTCATGAGTGCAATGCGCATCCACGCGATTATCTCTCCGCACCTATCCACTATCCATTTTACCATGCTGGCATGGGCGTTGTGGTGTAGTGGATAGCGCGTCTGCCTCATGATCGTGCCTCCCGAGTTCGAATCCGGCGCAGTGATTATCACATGTTTTACTAATACACGTGATGCCATTTTTTTTCTATCACAATGGAACATGCGAGACATCCTCTATACCGACCGATATTCAAACTACCGTACCCGGGTTTGTCGTGCCGGATATAGAAAAAACATCGACGTGAAGAAATGAAAAACAAAAGCAACCGCGCTCCCATAGTGTTTCGTCGTACACACCACGGTGTCGCACGGTGATGCACGGATGACGTGCAGTAAGTCAGCTGTGCCTGCGTGGTTTTTGTTTGTTGGTTCATTTTGTTTTGTTTTCACAATATGATTCGTGTAGTAAAGTGTTTGATATCATTTGTCATTACTATCTTCACGTGCTATATGTGTTTGTTTCGCTTGCCGCACTCGTTTCGTATTGTTTTCGTTCATGTTGTATTTTCTATTATCTTTGAATTTCCTTGTTGTTGTTTTGTAATGTATGCTCGTTTATTAGTCCGCAACGTGTTCTACATTTATGATATTATTTGTTGCAGGGCGCAGCGCCACCAGCCACCTCACAGCCCGTTCCAGGTGGGTATTGATCACCACTTTTTATGTATTGTTAAAACATGTTTCACCTTTTTTAGGGGTTTGTATATGAAAGTGTATTTCTTTCAGGTGTTAGATGCCAAGACCGGCCTGGTCAAGAACTACGGAGTGTGATACAACGAGGAGGAGGAGCGAGCCGATCCGGAGTAGGAGCGAGCCGAGCGGCAGGAGCGAGCCGGGAGGAGCAGTGCTGAGCTGCGAGGTTGGGAGGACTCTCTCTCTCTCTCTCCCTCTCTCTCTCTCTCTCTCTCTCTCTCTCTCTCTCTTTTTTACTCGATCGATATCGGGGGTGGGAGTGTTTGGGAGATGGTTTTCGTTGGCGAGGGCCGTCCCCAATCACTCTTTCCTCTAAATCGTTCGATTAGCACGCATCCTACCTCTCTTCCCGTTCTCTCCCTCTCTCTCTCTCTCACTCACTCTCTCTTTCTCTCTCTCTCTCTCTCTCTCCATCTTTCCCTCTTTATGTCTATTATTTCAGCAGTGATTATTAATCGATTGAGTATGTATTCGTTGTTGTATTGTTCAATGTCAATAAACCCACGCTGGCATGGGCGTTGTGGTGTAGTGGATTGTGCGTCTGCCTCATGATCGTGCCTCCCGAGTTCGAATCCGGCGCAGTGATTTTCACATCTTTTGCCAACACATGCAATGTCATAGTTTTGCTATCACAATGGAACATGCGACATCCGCTATACCGACCGTATCCGATATTCAAACTACCGTACCCGGGTTTGTCGTACCGGATATAGAAAAACAGAAACGACTGCCATTCGAACGTGCTTCACTGTTCTATTTTTTTCAAACTTATTTTGTGTCTGCTTTCTGACCGCATGCAAAGTACCGTATGCCTAATTTGGACAAAGCTGCAGTGCGAAAATTAGGAGTACTGTACATACAGTACCTTACAGTAAGTGCAGTACCTTAACACTCGCGCACGCACAGCTAACAACTGGACGTGTGCACGTCACTAATCCATCGATAATCGATCGATGTCCCCCCAACAGGGAGAGAGAGAGAGAGAGAGAGAGAGAGAGAGAGAGAAGACTCCTGCACTTCTCTCCTCCTCCTTCCTCCCCCTCCTACCCCACTCCCTCCAAATTTTCCGCCAAAACATTTGGTATTGGTTTTACGACGGCGTTCAAAGTACCGTATACCTAATACGGACCAAGCTGCAGTACGGAAATTAGGAATACTGTCCATACAGTATTCCTAAGTGAGCGCAGTACACTCGCGCGTGCAGCTAACAACTGGATGTGCGATAGATATTCAATCGATAATCGATCGATGCTCACACACACACACACACAGAGAGAGAGAGAGAGAGAGAGAGAGAGAGAGAGAGAGAGAGAGAGAGAGAGAGAGAAGACTCTTACACTCCTCTTCTTCTTGTTTCTCTCTCTCTCTCTCTCTCTCTCTCTCCATCTCTCCATCTCTCTATCATCCCTCCAACTTTTCCATTACTATTTTTCCACAAACCAACTCAAACAATCCACTTCCAACTTCAAACACTTCAAACAAGAAACAACAAACAAACAAACAAACAAACACTTCAAACTTCAAACTATTTAACTGAACTCAAAACAATCAGGTACGAACACTTTATCCTCACAGAACACAATCAATTTTTTTTAATCTTGTTGATGTAGCAGTCGTGATGGTCTTGAGACTGGTAGACACAGAGCGTGGTAGATTCGTCACGTGGTAGATTCCAGTCCATTGAAGACGACGCACATAAATGATTTGATTATTGAGGTTTAAGAAAGAGAGATTATGGAATCAGACAGAGAAAAAACGCACCTCATAACGCCGTCATATGGTCCAGCCGGGCACTGAACGAGTACAGGAACGCGTTATAGGCTGAAATGAATAGAAGTGAACTACGGAACTTAGTATTACGGTACGTACTAATCGATAATCGATCAATGGAAGGGGAAAAGGTGAGTGAATATGCAACGATGCAGGGGAAAGAGAGAAAGAGGACGACCCTCGCCAAACGAGAGCCGTCTCCCAATCTCTCCCACCCCCGAAATCGTTCAAATCTACGGTCGGTACGAAACTACTGTAATCTACAGTAACCCCAACCCACAACTCCTCCTTGCCGGTCCCCGAACATCCAGGCTGGGTCGATGGCGTCCTGACAGAGCGGCAGATGCTAGAGCTGATTGCCTGGAACAGTGACGTCATTATCAATCGATTTTCTGTTGATTATCAATCGATAATCAACAGAATAGAGAGAGAGAGAGGAGAGAGAGGAGAGAGAGAGAGAGAGAGAGAGAGAGAGAGACTCTCACCTCGCTCTCAGCACGGCGGCTCCTCCACGGCGGGCGGGGTCATGGGGAGCGGCTCCGGCAGCGGCCTCGGCAGGGGCACCGGCTGCTCCACGGCGGAAGGCGGCAGGAGGAGCGGCTCCCGGACGGCGGCCTCGACCTCGGAAGGGGCACCGTCTACTCCACGGCGGGCGGCGTCATGGGGAGCGGCTCCCGGACGGCGGCGGCAGGGTCGGCGGGTCCAGGGTCGGCAGGCTCCCGGACGGCAGCCTCGGCCTCGGCAGGGGCACGGTCTCCTCCACGGCAGGCGGCTGCAGGGGCAGGGGCAGCCGGACGGCGGCGGGTCCGGGGTCGGCGGGTCCGGAACGGGAGCAGCTTCAGCCCGGCCCGGCGTCGGCAGCACCTGAAAGGGTCGGCAGGTAGGGGAAGGGAGGAAGGTACCTGTCAGCCGCCCAGCGCGGCCGCCGCCGTGTCGACTGACCCCCTCGACGCCGTCATTCCTTACCTCACCTTTCGCCACGCCCACTTCATTATGCCGGCATGTAAACGACGAAAACTAATTGCGCGCTGCGCGCGCATGCAAAGAGAAATCTCATTAGGTATGCATGAGAAAAATCGCTTGCCACTCTCAAGTATATCAAAAAATCAATCCTGGTCATTCGCAATTGCGTGCAAGAGCGGTGGGGTGTGGCAGATAGCACGTTTGCATTGCAATTTGTTTTCACAAATTCGAATACGGTCTGAGTTGAGTTATTTTGTTGTGTCTGCACGGCATCATCACCAGAGAACAGCACGTTCGCATCCAATGACATCAGCTGCAGCAAATAAATACTTAAAAAAACACGAAGGACGTGTTCCTATCAATACAAAATGGATGTATGCTTGCATCCAATCCAATCAAGCAAGCTTCTCGAAAAGCGGCAGCGGAAACTCTTGTTTTCGACTCGTAGAACCTGTCGCAGCGCCGGGATTTATCAGTCATAGCGACAAATGTGCGCCGGGTTCACGGACAGCAATCAAATTTATATCCTACAACCTTGTTGGATAGTTTGACTCTCGTTCCGAAAGCGTGCAATACCAGTTCAATAAAGAAAACTACGGTCTGAGTTCTGTTTAAACTTATCGGCAAAATGTATGCTTTCAAAACGTTTTGCTGACTTCCAAGTATGTTTAGAAGTCAACAAAAAAAAGAAAAAAAAGAAAAATTTGAACTGCAGTACCATCAGAACAACAGAAAGAACGATTTAAAACACTTATGTTGTTGTGTTTGAAACGTATTGGCAAAACTTATGTTTTCAATGTAATCCAAACAATGTTTCAAAATCAACAAAACAATCTGCCCCGGAGCGGAATCGAACCAACGATCGTGAGATTGTCAGCCGAACGCGCTACCAGCTGAGCTATGAGAGCGCTGAGATCGGGAGCGGTTAATTCAGTGACGTCTCAAACCTTGCAGAGTGGTCTCATGAGTGCAATGCGCATCCACGCGATCATCTCTCCGCACCTATCCACTATCCATTTTACCATGCTGGCATGGGCGTTGTGGTGTAGTGGATAGCGCGTCTGCCTCATGATCGTGCCTCCCGAGTTCGAATCCGGCGCAGTGATTATCACATGTTTTACTAATACACGTGATGCCATTTTTTTTCTATCACAATGGAACATGCGAGACATCCTCTATACCGACCGATATTCAAACTACCGTACCCGGGTTTGTCGTGCCGGATATAGAAAAAACATCGACGTGAAGAAATGAAAAACAAAAGCAACCGCGCTCCCATAGTGTTTCGTCGTAGACACCACGGTGTCGCACGGTGATGCACGGATGACGTGAAGTAAGTCAGCTGTGCCTGCGTGGTTTTTGTTTGTTGGTTCATTTTGTTTTGTTTTCACAATATGATTCGTGTAGTAAAGTGTTTGATATCATTTGTCATTACTATCTTCACGTGCTATATGTGTTTGTTTCGCTTGCCGCACTCGTTTCGTATTGTTTTCGTTCATGTTGTATTTTCTATTATCTTTGAATTTCCTTGTTGTTGTTTTGTAATGTATGCTCGTTTATTAGTCCGCAACGTGTTCTACATTTATGATATTATTTGTTGCAGGGCGCAGCGCCACCAGCCACCTCACAGCCCGTTCCAGGTGGGTATTGATCACCACTTTTCATGTATTGTTAAAATATGTTTCACCTTTTTTAGGGGTTTGTATATGAAAGTGTATTTCTTTCAGGTGTTAGATGCCAAGACCGGCCTGGTCAAGAACTACGGAGTGTGATACAACGAGGAGGAGCGAGCCGAGTCGGAGGAGGAGCGAGCCGATCCGGAGTAGGAGCGAGCCGAGCGGCAGGAGCGAGCCGGGAGGAGCAGTGCTGAGCTGCGAGGTTGGGAGGACTCTCTCTCTCTCTCCCTCTCTCTCTCTCTCTCTCTCTCTCTCTCTCTCTCTCTTTTTTACTCGATCGATATCGGGGGTGGGAGTGTTTGGGAGATGGTTTTCGTTGGCGAGGGCCGTCCCCAATCACTCTTTCCTCTAAATCGTTCGATTAGCACGCATCCTACCTCTCTTCCCGTTCTCTCCCTCTCTCTCTCACTCACTCTCTCTCTCTCTCTCTCTCTCTCTCTCCATCTTTCCCTCTTTATGTCTATTATTTCAGCAGTGATTATTAATCGATTGAGTATGTATTCGTTGTTGTATTGTTCAATGTCAATAAACCCACGCTGACATGGGCGTTGTGGTGTAGTGGATTGTGCGTCTGCCTCATGATCGTGCCTCCCGAGTTCGAATCCGGCGCAGTGATTTTCACATGTTTTGCCAACACATGCAATGTCATAGTTTTGCTATCACAATGGAACATGCGACATCCGCTATACCGACCGTATCCGATATTCAAACTACCGTACCCGGGTTTGTCGTACCGGATATAGAAAAACAGAGACGACTGCCATTCGAACGTGCTTCACTGTTCTATTTTTTTCAAACTTATTTTGTGTCTGCTTTCTGACCGCATGCAAAGTACCGTATGCCTAATTTGGACAAAGCTGCAGTGCGAAAATTAGGAGTACTGTACATACAGTACCTTACAGTAAGTGCAGTACCTTAACACTCGCGCACGCACAGCTAACAACTGGACGTGTGCACGTCACTAATCCATCGATAATCGATCGATGTCCCCCCAACAGGGAGAGAGAGAGAGAGAGAGAGAAGACTCCTGCACTTCTCTCCTCCTCCTTCCTCCCCCTCCTACCCCACTCCCTCCAAATTTTCCGCCAAAACATTTGGTATTGGTTTTACGACGGCGTTCAAAGTACCGTATACCTAATACGGACCAAGCTGCAGTACAGAAATTAGGAATACTGTCCATACAGTATTCCTAAGTGAGCGCAGTACACTCGCGCGTGCAGCTAACAACTGGATGTGCGATAGATATTCAATCGATAATCGATCGATGCTCACACACACACACACACACACACAGAGAGAGAGAGAGAGAGAGAGAGAGAGAGAGAGAGAAAGAGAGAGAGAGAAGACTCTTACATTCCTCTTCTTCTTTTCTCTCTCTCTCTCTCTCTCCATCTCTCTATCATCCCTCCAACTTTTCCATTACTATTTTTCCACAAACCAACTCAAACAATCCACTTCACTTCACTTCAACTTCACTTCCTTTCAAACAACTTCAAACAACTTCAAACACTTCAAACAACAAACAACAAACAAACTTTAAACTATTTAACTGAACTAAAACAACCAGGTACGAATACTTTATCCTCACAGAACACAATCAATCTTTTTTTTAATCTTGTCGTTGTAGCAGTCGTGTTGGTCTTGAGACAGACCCGTGAGCGTGGTAGATTCGTCACTTGGTAGAGTCCAGTCCATTGGAGACGACGCACATGAATGATTTGATTATTGAGGTTTAAAAAAGAGAGATTAGGGAATCAGACAGAGAAAAAACGCACCTCATAACGCCGTCATATGGTCCAGCCGGGCACTGAAAACGGATACTGGAACGCGTTATAGGCTGAAATGAGTAAAAATGAACTACGGAATTTAGGATTACGGTACGTACTAATCGATAATCGATCAATGGAAAGGGGGGAAGGTGAGTGAATATGCAACGATGCAGGGGAAGGAGAGAAAAAGGACGACCCTCGCCAAACGAGAGCCGTCGCTCAATCTCTCCCACCCCCGATATCGTTCAAATCTACAGTCGGTACGAATCTACTGTAATCTACAGTAACCCCGACCCACATCTCTTTCCTGCTGCTCCCCGGATAGGATGGCGATGTCGGCGGCCAGCTGACAGAGCGGTAGATGCAGGTGTGATCGGCTGGAACGGTAACGTCATTATCAATCGATATTCTGTTGAAAATCAATCGATACTCAACAGAAAGGGAGAGAGAGAGGGAGAGAGAGAGGGGGGAGCGAGAGAGAGAGAGAGAGAGAGAGAGAGAGAGAGAGAGAGATCCTCACCTCTCTGTTCTGCAATGCCTCTCCTCCACGGCGGCAGGTGCAGGCGGCCATCCAACGGCCGCGGCAAGTGCGGCGGGGGCAACAGCTCCCGGACGGCGGCAGCAGGGTCGGCGGGTCCGGGGCGGGAGCAGTTTCAGCCCGGCCCGGCAGCAGGGGCAGGGGCAGCCGGACGGCGGCGGCAGGGTCGGCGGGTCCGGGGCGGGAGCAGTTTCAGCCCGGCCCGGCAGCAGGGGCAGGGGCAGCCGGACGGCGGCAGCAGGGGCGGCGGGTCCGGGGCGGGAGCAGCTTCAGCCCGGCCCGGCAGCAGGGGCAGGGGCAGCCGGACGGCGGCGGCAGAGGCGGCGGGTCCGGGGCGGGAGCAGCTTCAGCCCGGCCCGGCAGCAGGGGCAAGGGCAGCCGGACGGCGGCGGCAGAGGCGGCGGGTCCGGGGCGGGAGCAGCTTCAGCCCGGCCCGGCAGCAGGGGCAGGGGCAGCCGGACGGCGGCGGGTCCAGGGTCGGCGGGTCCGGAACGGGAGCAGCTTCAGGCCGGCTCGGCGTCGGCACGGCACCTGAAAGGGTCGGCAGGTAGGGGAAGGGAGGAAGGTACCTGTCAGCCGCCCAGCGCGGCCGCCGCCGTGTCGACTGACCCCCTCCACGCCGTCATTCCTTACCTCACCTTTCGCCACGCCCACTTCATTATGCCGGCATGGAAATGAGGTATTCCCGCCGCCGCGCAGACTGCACAGGCTAAGATATACTAATTTATGGTAAATAAGGGCTGCGGAGAAAATCGCCTTGCCACTCTCAAGTATACCAATGACTAGCCTAAAAGCGAACAACGAACGAAAAAGCGAACGTTTCTGAGGCTACAGTGCTTGTACTACCGTATGCTCGCGCTGCGCGCTTCGCTCGGGGAGCGGCGGGAGGGGTGCGTGCTCGCCGCTGCGCGGCTCGCTCAGCGTACTGTAGCTACAGTATGCCTGTAGCTACAGTACGCTGAGCGAGCTGCGCGGCACGCCTCCCTCCCGCCGCTCCCGCTCCTCCCTGGCCGTCGCTCCGCTCCGGCGCTCCGCTGGGTGCTCCGTGGTCGTCGCTCCGCTCCTCCCTGGCCGTCGCTCCGCTCCGCCCGCTCCGCCCGCTCCGCCCGCTCCTCCCGCTCGCTCCGGCGGCGGCGGCTCAACCCAGGCAACCACCCAGGATGGCCGCCGCCGTGTCGACTGACCACCACCCCGTCGTCATTTCTTACGTCAACCTAAGCCACGCCCATTTCGTCTGCATTCGCGTCTGGCGCATACGCCGGCCGTCTGACCTCATTGTCTACACCCCGATGGCACGAGATAATTTATGCTGAGTTATGCAAACCTATTCCAATGAAAATTAATGAGATTCCTGCGGAAAAATCTGCCTTCCCACTCTCAAGTATACCAATGACTAGCATCAGCGAATGCTTTCTGAGGCAGGACGTGGGCGTTTTTGTGGTGGTCGCTTGGGCGAGTGCCGCGCCGGCTGCGCTGCGCGCAACCATCATGCGTCGCGCGTGCGCGTCCCTCTCTCTCACCCACTCCCCCCCTCTCGCAGTCTACCTACCGCGACTCGCCTCTCCTCGTCAGTCGCGCTCGCGCCCTCGCGCCCGCCCTCTAACGCCCACTTTCGCCTCTCGTAGTTAGGTTTTTTGCGAAAAATTTGCGATTCCCGACGCTTTCTCTCGGCAACTTTTGCGTTTTGCGACGATCGAATGAAGGAATTACGCTTCTCGAATTACTCTTCGGACCGCCACCATCTCCGGACCATCGAAGTTCTCCGACAAAGTTCCGTGCAAAGTTATTAAGAAGAAAAACACCAAGTGTCCACTAACATTCCACTTCATTCCAAACATTCCGTGAAACAATAAATAGACACAACACGGATAATGTGAAAAGATTTATTGATCAAGCAAGAAAAACCCTTGGAAGGGAAAAGAATCTGTGATCACCAAAAACACATTGTAGATGTTAGTTGTATCAGTAGTAGATCTCCGCTCAGATCTAAACACAAGAACCTCTTCTCTCTTTATAACGTTACCCACGATTCCCCGGTTGTCTCCAATCCGAGTACTGAGCGAGCGCACAGTTGCTTGACTTGCCAGTTCGGATGGGATGGCGTATATCCAACTGGCTATGAACGTTGATAAGAGAATTGGATCAAGTGTAAAGATTGATTGTCGATTACTGCTGCTTGACAATGTCGTGGTAGACAATGTTTCTCACTAACATCTGAGGAGCGCCATTTGCGTCAGGAACGCAAGGCCATTTCGTGTACACCTTGAGTCCTTTAGAGCTTCGAATGCGCGAAAACGCCACGTACATCTGTCCGTGCGAGAAGGGTTTATCACGAAGAATGATACCCACTTTGTCGAACGTCTGTCCTTGCGACTTGTTTATTGTCATAGCATAGGACAGACGAACGGGGAACTGAATTCTCTCGTACGCCAAATCACTCTTGGTATCTTCGTACGTTAGACGAATCTTCGGAATCATCACTGGCTGGTTCGAACCAGTTGTGAGGTTTTTGCACATGAGAATGTTATCGCTATTGGCTTCGACAATGAGGCGTGTTCCATTACAGAGACCCTCAGTCACATTCAAGTTGCGCAGCAACATAACGATACATCCGATCTTCAGTTTGAGTTTATGAGGAGGGAAACCCGAAGGTGTGTCCCGCCAAATGTGCTCAATATTTGCGGGAAACCGCACTCGACAATTGCCGGTGATCCCGCTCAGGTAATCGAGCGGCGCATCCATGGAAACACTCTCCACCACCGGACCAATACACTTGTTCAGAATATGGTCGTTAATGCGAAGTGAATCCTGGTTCTTCAATACCAGAATAGCGCGTTTCGAAATCTCACTGGGATCAGCAAGAACCGACGCATCATACATACCATCGATAATTTCCGACTCGGTTTTGGCCATGTTTTCGGACGGTATCTTGAGACACCCATTCACCTTTTCATGCGTACCGTTTCCGACAGTTTCGAGGAACTGCACAAACTCCTTCTCGTCGGCGTTTACTCGCATGTTTTGTGTAAGTTTAAAGTGTTTGAATAGAGACCAGAACTTGCTCTTATTCACACACTCATCGATGGCCAAAATCGGATCGCGGTTTTTGACGACCGGGAGGAGTTGTTTCCAATCACCTCCAAGAATCACGACCGTACCACCAAACGGTTTCTTATCGAGGCCGACTGGTGCCACGAGTCTGAGGGCACCGTCTACGCAATCAAGAGCATACTTGTGAGACATCGTACATTCATCCCAAATCACAACGTCAGCTTCCGCGAGATTGCGACCACTATTCATGTGAGATTTGATGGTACTCTTGCTGTCTTCGTTCAGATTGAGCGGAAGATAGAACGCTGCGTGAACAGTTCGTCCGCCTTCCATCAGTGTGGCAGCGATACCCGTCGACGCAACCACGACAACCTTTTTACCGATTTTCGCACACTCTCGTATGATTCTTTGATAGACAAACGTTTTCCCAGTACCACCACTACCTTGGAGGGAGAAGCAATAGTCTTGTCGATCACCTTTCGACAGACCTACCGACTGCATAACGCTATCGACAAACGTTTGCTGTTCGGTGTTCAGGGTGCCATTTGATCTGTTTGCAGAACCACCGACACCACCATCATTATCGGGAATGGATTGATCATTAAGCGGAGGTGGAATACCGAAATCAATCAATTTGCAGTTGTTCTGTTCCAGAATCCACTGAAGACGTATTTTGCCAGTTTCGATGTTCTCATCGAGTGTTTTTGAGAGATCTCGAGGAGCCATGTACTCTTTATACTTATCCCAGAGGGCACGAGCATTGGGTGGCTTACAATGCATGAGTAGAGTGGCGAAAAGACCCCTCAATTTTTTAGGCATATTGATATCCTTTGCCTCATCTAGGATACGATCCCATATGGCCTCGTCGTTGATGAGTCCGGCTCGTATGGCTGCTTCGTTGTATGAGTTGTAAACAACACCGTTCACTGTTCGTCCGTCAATCCAAGAGAATACGGGACGAGACATGAGAATCAATCGAAGAGCAAAGAGCTCGGTTTGACGTGGGCTGTATGCACACACACGTGTCACTTTACGTATTTTTCGTATATGTGGTGTGAAAACACCAGCCTTGTCATCGTAACGGAAATGAATGGCAACTTCCTCGAATTTCATCTTTTTCACTTTGGGATCTTGCGTGGTACTCATCAATTCGAAATACGCCTTCAACATGGTGGGTCTATTGGCAGACTTTGGCGTTTCGCCCATTGCAAAGAATAGATTTTCCTTGCCTTCGAGATGCAAGTACAGTTGCCTCACGATGTGAGTGGAATAGACGAGTTTATAACCACGCAGACGCCATGCTGCCTCAATTGGAGAGACGTATCGTAACGAGGTGTGTATTTGAGCCTCGTCAAAGTTCACGTTACCCTTTTCATCCATAAACTTTTTCAACTCGTCCGTTTTACCGCTATTCACAACTCCGATCAAGGTGTCAACACCTTTCGTTATGTACTTTGAGATGTACTTGACGGTCTTGCTGCTCGCCACATACTCCACGTTAATGTGACATTTGAACGCGAGCAGTAGGAACGGATTGTATGGTACGACATCACGGTTAGTTATGTGTACTTGCTTTTTATTATCAAAGTACTCTTGCCGAATGTTGGCGGGACGAGGATATAACGGACGGCCACAAGGCAACAATCCGTAATCGTTTCTGTAAGGCTGAGGGAAGTTTTTCTTACAGTAGGCCGGATTTTTCTGGCGACACTGATAATGCGGTTTGTTCGAGCACGGCTTATGAATCATCAGTTTCAACACCAATTCACGTAGAAGTAACTTCTTTTCGTAATCCGGATCAGTGTCCTTTGTACTCGGATCAGGAATTTCCGGTATTTCAGCCTTGATGTACTGACACACTTCGTCCTCAGTCAATTCTCTTTCGAGTGTGACGAGTAGATGACAGTGTACCATGCCGCGTTTTTGGAACTCGATACGATACCACATTGCAGCAACTTCTCCGAATATCTTCTTTACACGAATCAGTTCGACCACTTGTTTAAACTTTTCGTGGCAGACTCGTGCAACAATATCGGGATCGTTGTCGGCATTGACTCCGATCAGGTTCTCCTTGATTTCAGGCCATTCTTCATTGCCAGTGATCGTAATGAACAACGTGGGTTTACCACAATGCGCCACAATAGCCATACCGTTGTGGTACTGTTCTTGGCACCAACGGTAACTACCCACATAGGTTTTCGGAAGATATACAAATGAACCCAGCTTTATTTTATAGAAATCGAGTCGACGCTGTATAGCTTCCATGTATTCGTTTCGATCGATTTTACACAACTCAAACTGAGTTTTTTTGATATGGTGTAAGCGGGCTGCTTCAATACGAGTGAAGTTGAATAGATTAAAGAGCGGTGTCACTCTACCCATACCCAAAAGCCAGTGGTTAATGAGATTTTCATCTGTGCGACGGGTGCAGTAGACGAAATGCTCTCGCTGAGAGACAAACAATCGTTTCTTGGAACGAGTTTGTTGTTCTCCTTCGATACCGAGATCCATATCGTCATCATCACTCACGTCAGGTTCTCCCTGTTCACGTGGTGTGGTGGAAGTAACCTTGTTTTTCGTAGACTTATACGGTATTCCATTTTCATAAAAATGTCTTCCATCATCAAACAACAGAGGGAAAGTGAGAGGAGTGGCGTTGCGGTCGAAGAATGGCATCTCCGAAAATTGTCCACGATTTTTATCGTACACAATAGTGCCATGTTGAATCTCCTCAGGTGTCGGTGGTCGCTCTGTACTTGCGTACAGTAGCGCCACGTTGTTGGTATTGGGGAGATTCAACGTACCCTCGTGTGCATTACCTATCAAGTACTGATCCCTCTCCTTACGGTATTGTAGGAAACACATTTGAATGTAAGTGGTTTCGTCTTGACCGGTGGCCGCACGCAATCGCTCTTTACGACGTTCAGCTTGCAACATGAGATCGTACATTTGTAAGTAGGCTCGAGTGTAGGGATTGTTGTCCTTCATACACTGAATCAAACCCGCCAAAATGTCGTTATCAATGTCTTTGTCTGTTACGTCGAAATGAGTCTTTTCGGGTATGTAGTAGTGTTGCGCGAACGCAGCACACGAACTCTCTGATGGAATGAGATGACAGATTCCCGCTCTCATTTGACCCTGCAGCACAGTAACAGGTTCACCTCGAGGTAAATCCTGTACCGTACTGAACGACAGAGAAGCCATAGCAAGCAGTTGGTTGTAACGATGCAAGGCTCTATAGCACTGATTTGTGGGTTGACGTTGCTCAAGAGTGGGATTTGCAATATCAAACAAAAGCGCAAACTCTGGACGAGTGGAGCGTTTGAATGGAGAGTTTTGAATGTGTACATCACCATTTTTGCAACACACTCCATGACTCTCTGAAGCAAAATTGTTACTCTTACAGAACTCATGTTTACACGGTATCATCGGACCGAGGTGTTGGTAGTCAGGTAGTTCACTGTACCGACTGGCTGCGTTGAAGAATTTGAACGTCTTACGTTGATACGTCGCACGTTTACGATTGGCATCAGATTGCCGACGATTGTCACGCAATATGGCTGCTCTCTGGGCCAACATAGCCAACTCTTCTTGATTTTTTTGGGTTGAAACCTGCGTATCATTGATCATTTGATCGTTCGTATCATTCTGTATGAGATTCACCATACCTTTCAACATTCTGCTTTCACGAGAATTGACACTTTCGTTAGAGGTTTGTTGGTTCTGACCCTGGGCCATGGCAATGATTTTAGCCAGCTTTTCCTCATCAATAGTGTCTTTTTTCTTCTTCTGACGGCGCTGTTTCTCCTTCTCAGAGCCAGATTTGCACTGTCTTTTCTTAGGAGGAGTGTTCACATTCATGTTGTCATCGAACTGAGATGTTATCCCCGATAGAGTACCATCATCAGAGCTTATCATTGAGACACTCGATGTAGAAGGAACCGCGCCAACAGGCTGCGGCATAGGACTCTTCATAGGCTGACCATTGTTGGACGCCATGAACTCTGACGAAGACGACAAAGCGGCTCGCTTGCGAAACTCGATCATGTTTTTCTTCTGTGGAGAAACAGGCTTATGACGCACGAAGCGCGAGTTGGGAATGGCCGGAGGAGGCATCAAAAGAGGATTAGGCATAGGCGGAGCCTGTATCGGAGCCACCATATTTGCAGTGGAGGGATGAACCACTGTCTGCCGCGTCATTGCCGTTTGAAAAGGCGGCACAGTTATGTGTTGCACAGACGGAGGCATGATAGGCAAAGCAGGGAACTGTGGTGCCATCATACCCGCATGACTCACGAGAGGAGCAGGCATAACCACCGACCCAGCCACAGTGCTGTACATTGGTCCGCTGAACAGAGGCATCTGTGGCTGAGGCAGAAGGAACGGCTGTTGCATGATGCGACGCCTGGCATTGAGCTCATTCTGCACATACGCGCGGTAAGCGGCCACGAGTTGCGGGGTGTGCATCGTGTTGGTTAAAGAGCGGTTGTTGAGCAGGTTTTCGATGTTCCGAAGAACAAAGAAACCGCAAGACTTACTATCCCTCTGCTGATCACTGCGAATACGATCCGATATCTGAGGCAGACCGGGAAGCAGCACAGGCACAATGGCGGGGATCAGGAAAGTGCGCACATGGTGAAGAACCGGGTCAGTTGGTGCAATACGCGCCATACTGTACATGCTGTCGATGTAGAATACCGTATTCATATGCGTATTATAAACCATCAAGTAGTAATGCCCATCAGTGTTCAGGTTGGCCTGGTAACGATGACCGGCAAACTTCAGCACCGGAATAACAACCACCTCCGGCACAACAACGTTGTTTTTGCTGATGTAGGGATCCACGCTCACGTCTATTCGACGAAGCGCAAGATGATCAGTCAGATCAATATGGTCGAACTGTTGCCAGTACGATACGTTTAGGAGCCAAACGTTTTGAATCCTGGCATTCGCCACAATAGATTCACCAATTATCTCAAGATCGGAGTTCTCGAGAGAAACCCCAGGATGTGTGTAGTCAACGGGAAGAGCCATCTACAAATAACAACCGTTTTTTTAATGAAAATTTTAGTGAGTTCTTATAAACCACACCACGAGAGCTGTGCTGCAACGTGGTGGTCAACCACACCACGAGAGCTGTGCTACAACGTGGTGGGCAACAGGTACAGCTGTGCTGGATACCGTGATATTTTTTATTTTTTTAATTATACCACATCTCGTTTGTTTTAACACATTTTACCACAACCACACCACGAGAGCTGTGCTACAGCGTGGTGGCCAACCACACCACGAGAGATGTGCTGCAACGTGGTGGGCAAGAGGCGTAATCGCGTTTATGTGTATACCACTGTTTATTTTTTAGACCACATCATGATTGTTTTGACTTATTTTACAAAAACCATACCACGAGAGCTGTGCTGCAACGTGGTGGGCAAGAGGCAAAACCATGTATATATTTTTACCACTTCATGTTTGTTTTGACTCATTTTACCACAACCACACCACGCAAGCTGTGCTAGAACGTGGTGGGCAACCTCACCACGTAAGCTGTGCTAGAACGTGGTGGGCAACAGGTACAGCTGTGCTGGATACCGTGATATTTTTAAATCTTGTTGATGTAGCAGTCTTGTTGGTCTTGAGATTGGTAGACACAGAGCGTGGTAGATTCGTCACTTGGTAGAGTCCAGTCCATTGGAGACGACGCACATGAAAGATTTGATTATTGAGGTTTAAAAAAGAGAGATTAGGGAATCAGACAGAGAAAAAAACGCACCTCATAACGCCGTCATATGGTCCAGCCGGGCACTGAGAACGGATACTGGAACGCGTTATAGGCTGAAATGAGTAAAAATGAACTACGGAATTTAGGATTACGGTACGTACTAATCGATAATCGATCAATGGAAAGGGGGGAAGGTGAGTGAATATGCAACGATGCAGGGGAAGGAGAGAAAAAGGACGACCCTCGCCAAACGAGAGCCGTCGCCCAATCTCTCCCACCCCCGATATCGTTCAAAACTACAGTCGGTACGAATCTACTGTAATCTACAGTAACCCCGACCCACATCTCTTTCCTGCTGCTCCCCGGATAGGATGGCGATGTCGGCGGCCAGCTGACAGAGCGGTAGATGCAGGTGTGATCGGCTGGAACGGTAACGTCATTATCAATCGATATTCTGTTGAAAATCAATCGATACTCAACAGAAAGGGAGAGAGAGAGGGAGAGAGAGAGAGAGAGAGAGAGAGAGAGAGAGAGAGATCCTCACCTCTCTGTTCTGCAATGCCTCTCCTCCACGGCGGCAGGTGCAGGCGGCCATCCAACGGCCGCGGCAAGTGCGGCGGGGGCAACAGCTCCCGGACGGCGGCAGCAGGGGCGGCGGGTCCGGGGCGGGAGCAGCAGCACACGGCCCGGTAGCAGGGCAGGGGCAGCCGGACGGCGGCAGCAGGGGCGGCGGGTCCGGGGCGGGAGCAGCTTCAGCCCGGCCCGGCAGCAGGGGCAGGGGCAGCCGGACGGCGGCGGCAGGGGCGGCGGGTCCGGGGTCGGCGGGTCCGGGGCGGCGGGTCCGGGGCGGCGGGTCCGGTACTACAGTAAGCTACGGTAACTACAGTATCCCCTCCCCCCTCCCCACCTGCGGCTCCGGCGGCGGGCGGCGGGTCCGGGTGCGGCGGCGGCGGGTCCGGGGCGGGGGGGGGGGGGGGGGGGGAGCGGGTCCGGGGCGGGGCGGCGGCTCCGGGTCGGGGAGGGGAGGGGGAGGGGGGAGGGGAGTAGCTGGCGACCGCCCAGCACGGCTGCCGCAGCATCAACTGACCACTCACCCCCCGTCATTCCTTACCTCACCTTTCGCCACGCCCACTTCATTATGCCGGCATGCAAATGAAGCATTCCCGCCACCGCGCGCGCGGTGCACGCTAATTCTCCTAATTTATTCCTTGCGGAGAAAATTGCCTTCCCACTCTCTAGTAATCTATGAGTAACCGGTACTACAGTAAGCTACGGTAACTACAGTATCCCCTCCCCCCTCCCCACCTGCGGCTCCGGCGGCGGGCGGCGGGTCCGGGTGCGGCGGCGGCGGGTCCGGGGCGGGGGGGGGGGGGGGGGAGCGGGTCCGGGGCGGGGCGGCGGCTCCGGGTCGGGGAGGGGAGGGGGAGGGGGGAGGGGAGTAGCTGGCGACCGCCCAGCACGGCTGCCGCAGCATCAACTGACCACTCACCCCCCGTCATTCCTTACCTCACCTTTCGCCACGCCCACTTCATTATGCCGGCATGCAAATGAAGCATTCCCGCCACCGCGCGCGCGGTGCACGCTAATTCTCCTAATTTATTCCTTGCGGAGAAAATTGCCTTCCCACTCTCTAGTAATCTATGACTAGCATCGACGAACTTGGTAGGCAAATGGAGCATGCTTCTGAGGGGGCGGCGCTCGTACTACCGTATGCTCGCCGCTGCGCGACTCGCTCGGGGAGCGACGGGAGAGACGCGCGTGCTCGCCGCTGCGCGGCTCGCTCAGCGTACTGTAGCTACCGCAGTATGCCTGTAGCGACAGTCGCGCAGTTGGCGTCGCGCGCGCACTTTCGCCTCTCGTAGTTGGGTTTTTTGCGGAAAATTTGCGATTCCCGACGCTTTCTCTCGGCAACTTTTGCGTTATGCGACGTTCAAATAAAGGAATTACGCTTCTCGAATTACTCTCCGGACCGCCACCATCTCCTGGTCATTCGAAATTGCGTGCAAGAACGGTGGGGTGTGGCAGATGGCACGTTTGCATTCCAATATGTTTTCACAAATTCGAATGCTGTCTGAGTTGAGTTGTTTTGTTGTGTCTGCATCATCACCAGAGAACAGCACGTTCGCAACCAGCGAAATCAGCTGCAGCAAATAAAAATTTAAAAAAAAAACGAAAGATCAATCAGTACAAAATTATTATCTTATCAATACAAAATGGATGTATGCTTGCATCCAATCCAATCAAGCAAGCTTCTCGAAAAGCGGCAGTGGAAACTCTTGTTTTCGACTCGTAGAACCAGTCGCAGCGCCGGGATTTATCAGTCATAGCGACAAATGTGCGCCGGGTTCACGGACAGCAAAGAAATTTATATCCTACAACCTTGTTGGATAGTTTGACTATCGTTATGAAAGCGTGCGATACCAGTTCAATTTGGAAAAAAAATGTTCTGTTGAAACTTATCGGCATAATGTATTCTTTCAAAACGTTTTGTTGACTTCCAAACAATGTTTCAAAGTCAACAAAACAATCTGCCCAGGAGCGGATTCGATCCAACGATCGTGATATTGTCAGCCGAACGCGCTACCAGCTGAGCTACGAGTGCGCTGAGTTTGCGAACGGTTAATTCGGAAACGTCTCAAAGCTTGCAGACTGGCCTCATGAGTGCAATGCGCATTTCGTCAAATCGTCTCTCCGCACCTATCCACGATCCATTTGATCAGGCTGACATGGACGTTGTGGTGTAGTGGATAATGCGTCCGCCTCTCGATCGTGCCTCTCGAGTTCGATTCCGACGGAGTCTTTTCACATGTTTTGCCTACGCATGCAATGTCATAGTTTTGCTATCACAATGGAACATGCGACAGTCTCTATACCGACCGATATTCAAACTACCGTACCCGGGTTTGTCGTACCGGATATAGAGAAAACAGAGACGACTGCCATTCGAACGTGCTTCACTGTTCTATTTTTTTAAAAATTATTTTGTGTATGTTTTCTGACGGCGTGCAAAGTACCGTATGCCTAATTAGAAGTACGAGCATGTGAAATTGCCAGTGAGCCTGTCTTTGATTGGCTTTCTCTCGCTCACCGTATCCGAAATATGAACTGCAGTACCATCAGAAAAACAGAAAGAACGATTTAAAACACTTATGTTGTTGTGTTTGAAACGTATTGGCAAAACTTATGTTTTCAATGTAATCCAAACAATGTTTCAAAGTCAACAAAACAGTCTGCCCCGGAGCGGAATCAATCGATCCAACGATCGTGAGATTGTCAGCCGAATGCGCTACCAGCTGAACTATGAGAGCGCTGAGATCGGGAGCGGTTAGTTCCGTGACGTCTCAAAGCTTGCAGAGTGGTCTCATGAGTGCAATGCGCATTTCGTCAATTCGTCTCCTCGCACCTATCCACGATCTATTTGATCATGCTGGCATGGTCGTTGTAGTGTAGTGGATAGCGCGTCTGCCTCATGATCGTGCCTCTCGAGTTCTAATCCGGCACAGTGATTTTCGCATGTTTTGCCAAAACACGCATTGTCATACTTTTGCTATCACACTGGAAAATGCGACATCCTCTATACCGACCGTAAACAATATTCAAACTACCGTACCCGGGTTTGTCGTACCAGATGTAGAAGAAACAGAAGTGACTGCCATTCGAACGTGCTTCACTGTTCTATTTTTTTTCAAATATATTGTGTGTCTATTTTCTGACGGCGTGCAAAGTACCGTATACCTAATTAAAAGTACGAGCATGTGAATCTGCCAGTGAGCTTGCCTTTGATTGGCTTTCTCTCGCTCACCGTATCCGAAATTCAAACTGCAGTACCATCAGAAAAACAGAAAAAACGATTTAAAACACTTATGTTGTTGTGTTTGAAACGTATTGGCAAAACTTATGTTTTCAATGTAATCCAAACAATGTTTCAAAGTCAACAAAACAGTCTGCCCCGGAGCGGAATCGATCCTACGATCGTGAGATTGTCAGCCGAACGCGTTACCAGCTGAGCCATGGGTGCGCTGAGATTCCGAGCGGTTAATTCCGTAATGTCTCAAAGCTTGCAGAGTGGTCTCATGAGTGCAATGCGCATCTCCGCGATAATCTCTCCGCACCTATCTACTATTCATTTTACCATGATCGCATGTGCGTTGTGGTGTAGTGGATAGCGTGTCTGCCTCATGATCGTGCCTCCCGAGTTCGAATCCGGCGCAGTGATTTTCACATGTTTTGCAACACACGCATTGTCATAGTTTTGCTATCACAATGGAACATGCGAAACATCCTCTATTCCGACCGTATCCGATATTCAAACTACCGTACCCGAGTGTGTCGTACCGGATATAGAGAAAACAGAGACGATTGCCATTCGAGCTTCACTGTTCTAATTTTTTTCAAATGTATTGTGTGTCTGCTTTCTGACCGCATGCAAAGTACCGTATGCCTAATTTGGACAAAGCTGCAGTGCGAAAATTAGGAGTACTGTACATACAGTACCTTACAGTAAGTGCAGTACCTTAACACTCGCGCACGCACAGCTAACAACTGGACGTGTGCACGTCACTAATCCGAAGACTCCTGCACTCCTCTCCTCCTTCTTCCTCCCCCTCCTACCCCACTCCCTCCAAATTTTCCGCCAAAACATTTGGTATTGGTTTTACGACGGCGTTCAAAGTACCGTATACCTAATACGGACCAAGCTGCAGTACGGAAATTAGGAATACTGTCCATACAGTATTCCTAAGTGAGCGCAGTACACTCGCGCGTGCAGCTAACAACTGGATGTGCGATAGATATTCAATCGATAATCGATCGATGCTCACACACACACACACACACACACACACACACACACACACAGAGAGAGAGAGAGAGAGAGAGAGAGAGAGAGAAGACTCTTACACTCCTCTTCTTCTTGTTTTTCTCTCTCTCTCTCTCTCTCTCTCTCTCTCCATCTCTCCATCTCTCTATCATCCCTCCAACTTTTCCATTACTATTTTTCCACAAACCAACTCAAACAATCCACTTCCAACTTCAAACACTTCAAACAACAAACAACAAACAAACAAACAAACACTTCAAACTTCAAACTATTTAACTGAACTCAAAACAACCAGGTACGAACACTTTATCCTCACAGAACACAATCAATCTTTTTTTTAATCTTGTCGATGTAGCAGTCGTGATGGTCTTGAGACAGACCCGTGAGCGTGGTAGATTCGTCACGTTGTAGAGTCCAGTCCATTGGAGACGACGCACATAAATGATTGGATTATTGAGGTTTAAGAAAGAGAGATTAGGGAATCAGACAGAGAAAAAACGCACCTCAGTACGCCGTCATATGGTCCAGCCGGGCACGGAAAACGAGTACAGGAACGCGTTATAGGCTGAAATGAGTAAAAGTGAAGTACGGAATTTAGGATTACGAAACGTACTAATCGATAATCGATCAATGGAAAAGGGGAAAGGTGAGTGAATATGCAACGATGCAGGGGAAAGAGAGAAAGAGGACGACCCTCTCCAAACGAGAGCCGTCTCCCAATCTCTCCCACCCCCGATATCGTTCAAATCTACAGTCGGTACGAAACTACTGTAATCTACAGTAACCCCGACCCACATCTCTTTCTTGCTGCTCCCCGGATAGGATGGCGATGTCGGCGGGCAGCTGACAGAGCGGTAGATGCGGGTGTGGTAGTCTGGAACATTGACGTCATTATCAATCGATTTTCTGTTGATTATCAATCGATAATCAACAGAATAGAGAGAGAGAGAGAGAGACCCTCACCTCGCTCTCAGCACGGCGGCTCCTCCACGGCGGGCGGGGGTCATGGGGAGCGGCTCCGGCAGCGGCCTCGGCAGGGGCACCGGCTGCTCCACGGCGGAAGGCGGCAGGAGGAGCGGCTCCCGGACGGCGGCCTCGACCTCGGAAGGGGCACCGTCTACTCCACGGCGGGCGGCGTCATGGGGAGCGGCTCCCGGTCGGCGGGTCCAGGGTCGGCAGGCTCCCGGACGGCAGCCTCGGCCTCGGCAGGGGCACGGTCTCCTCCACAGCAGGCGGCTGCAGGGGCAGGGGCAGCCGGACGGCGGCGGGTCCAGGGTCGGCGGGTCCGGGGCGTGAGCAGCTTCAACCCGGCCCGGCGTCGGCACGGCACCTGAAAGGGTCGGCAGGTAGGGGAAGGGAGGAAGGTACCTGTCAGCCGCCCAGCGCGGCCGCCGCCGCATCAACTGACCCTCTCACCGGTCGTCATTTCTTACGTCGACCCTGGCCACGCCCATTTCGTCTGCATTCGCGTCTGGCGCATACGCCGGCCGTCTGACCTCATTGTCTACACCCCGATGGCACGAGATAATTTATGTTAAGTTATGCTAACCTATTCCAATGAAAATTAATGAGATTCCTGCGGAAAAAATCGCCCTCCTATTCTCAAGAAATCTATGACTAGCATCAGCGAATGCTTTCTGAGGCAGGACGTGGGCGTTTTTGTGGTGGTCGCTTGGGCGAGTGCCGCGCCGGCTGCGCTGCGCGCAACCATCATGCGTCGCGCGTGCGCGTCCCTCTCTCTCACCCACTCCCCCCCTCTCGCAGTCTACCTACCGCGACTCGCCTCTCCTCGTCAGTCGCGCTCGCGCCCTCGCGCCCGCCCTCTAACGCCCACTTTCGCCTCTCGTAGTTAGGTTTTTTGCGAGAAATTTGCGATTCC
>CAWZYM010000420.1:0-120062 GCA_963966185.1 Rhabditoides inermis
AGTGGATAGGTGCGGAGAGATGATCGCGGAGATGCGCGGAGACGTTACGGAATTAACCGACCGCTATATCAGCGCACTCGTAGCTCAGCTGGTAGCGCGTTCGGCTGTCAATCTCACGATCGTTGGTTCGATTCCGCTCCGGGGCAGATTGTTTTGTTGACTTTGAAAAATTGTTTGGATTACATTGAAAACATAAGTTTTCCCAATACGTTTCAAACACAACAACATAAGTGTTTTAAATCGTTCTTTCTGTTTTTGATGGTACTGCAGTTCAAATTTCGGGTACGGTGAGCGCGAGAAAGCCAATCAAAGTCAGCTCACTGGCAATTTCACATGCTCGTACTTCTAATTAGGTATACGGTACTTTGCACGCCGTCAGAAAACATACACAAAATAATTTTAAAACATTAGAACAGTGAAGCACGTTCGAATGGCAGTCGTCTCTGTTTTCTCTATATCCGGTACGACACACGCGGGTACGGTAGTTTGAATATCGGATACGGTCGGTATAGAGACTGTCGCATGTTCCATTGCGATAGCAAAACTATGACAATGCGTGTGTTGGCAAAACATGAGAAAACACTGCTCCGGATTCGAACTCGGGAGGCACGATCATGAGGCAGTTGCACAATCCACTACACCACAACGTCATGCCAGCATGATCAAATGAATTGTGGATAGGTGCGGAGAGACGAATTGACGAAGTGCGCATTGCACTCATGAGACCACTCTGCAAGGTTTGAGACGTCACGGAATTAACCGACCTCTATCTCAGCGCACTCGTAGCTCAGCTGTAGCGCGTTCGGCTGACAATTTCACAATCGTTGGATCGATTCCGCTCCGGGGCAGATTGTTTTGTTGACTTTGAAACATTGTTTGGAAGTCAACAACGACGTTTTGAAAGCATACATTTTGCCGATAAGTTTCAACAGAACATTTTTTTTTCAAATTGAACTGGTATCGCACGCTTTCATAACGAGAGTCAAACTATCCAACAAGGTTGTAGGATATGCATTTGATTGCTGTCCGTGAACCCGGCGCACATTTGTCGCTATGACTGATAAATTCCGGCGCTGCGACTGGTTCTACGAGACGAAAACAAGAGATTCCACTGCCGCTTTTCGAGAAGCTGATGGGATTGGATGCAAGCATACATCCATTTTGTATTGATAGGAACACGTCCTTCGTGTTTTTTTTAAGTATTTATTTGCTGCAGCTAATGTCATTGGATGCGAACGTGCTGTTCTCTGGTGATGATGCAGTGCAGACACAACAAAACAACTCAACTTTCATACATTATTAGTGTTGAAATCGACTAAAATATACTATTTCATTCTTTCCTTGAGTTCACGTGAAAAAAGGACGTTGTTCTTTGGTAGGTCAATCTCTACGACGGTGGGTGCACTCTCGCCTGTGCCATTTCACCACTGTTGCTTTTGCAAAGTGGTTGCGTTCTTCCGTTCCCCGCTCTCTTCCGCGCTCTGTCGTCTTCGGTTCACGACGTGGGTTCTATCGCGTTTCGGTTTTGTGTTTATGTCAGATGTGCCCCGGTGTAGCTGAAAAAAGTTCGTAACTTGTTGCTTGTATTTTTATTCAATTTAATATGTTCAATATTACAATAGTTGTTGTAACATTTACCATCATTGCTAAATTCTAAACGAACAATCTATCATGTGTCATTAAATTTAATCGATAACAACAAAAAAGTGATTACCAGTACAATATCGTTGGGTCAGCGCGGCTGCCCACGATTCGGTGTCAGCTCGGCTGCACCTCTACCGTACAGTTCAGCACGGCTGGCTGTGCGGTATCAACATTACACTTATCATTTTAATCGAAATCTAATATAAATTCATTGTAAACCAAAAAATGAAGCTCTCGAGTGTCATCCAATCGAAGCAATATTAATAAAAACCGTGTTTACAAATACAATATTGTTGTGTCGGCGCGGCGTGATGTGGTACAAATAAAATAAATGTAATCACAGTATCCAGCTCAGCTGTACCTGTTGCCCACCACGTTCTAGCACAGCTTACGTGGTGAGGTTGCCCACCACGTTCTAGCACAGCTTGCGTGGTGTGGTTGTGGTAAAATGAGTCAAAACAAACATGAAGTGGTAAAAATATAAACATGGTTTTGCCTCTTGCCCACCACGTTGCAGCACAGCTCTCGTGGTGTGGTTCCTGTAAAATGAGTCAAAAAACAAACTGTGGTCTAAAAATAATCGGTGGTATATACATAAACGCTATTACGCCTCTTGCCCACCACGTTGTTGCACAGCTCTCGTGGTGTGGTTGGCCACCACGTTGCAGAACAGCTCTCGTGGTGTGGTTATGGTAAAATGAGTCAAAACAAACAAAATGTGGTATAATTAAAAAAAAATATCACGGTATCCAGCACAGCTGTACCTGTTGCCCACCACGCTGTAGCACAGCTCTCGTGGTGTGGTTATGGTAAAATGAGTCAAAACAAACAAAATGTGGTATAATTAAAAAAAAATATCACGGTATCCAGCACAGCTGTACCTGTTGCCCACCACGCTGTAGCACAGCTCTCGTGGTATGGTTTTGGTAAAATAAGTCAAAACAATCATGATGTGGTCTAAAAAAACGGTGGTATACACATAAACGCGATTACGCCTCTTGCCCACCACGTTGCAGCACAGCTTTCGTGGTGTGGTTGGCCACCACGCTGTAGCACAGCTCTCGTGGTGTGGTTGTGGTAAAATGTGTTAAAACAAACGGTACAATTCGTGGTATAATAATATCTTTATAATATGATGTATATAATATATGTATGTATAATATATAATAATGTATGTAACGTATAATGTAATAATATATGTATATAATATGTATATAATAATAATAATAATAATACTATGATATAATATGATATAATATAATATAATATAATAACACAATAATATGATGTATTTTTAAGATGACATTTATAAGAACTCACTAAAATTTTCATTAAAAAACGGTTGTTATTTGTAGATGGCTCTTCCCGTTGACTACACACATCCTGGGGTTTCTCTCGAGAACTCCGATCTTGAGATAATTGGTGAATCTATTGTGGCGAATGCCAGGATTCAAAACGTTTGGCTCCTAAACGTATCGTACTGGCAACAGTTCGACCATATTGATCTGAATGATCATCTTGCGCTTCGTCGAATAGACGTGAGCGTGGATCCCTACATCAGCAAAAACAATGTTGTTGTGCCGGAGGTGGTTGTTATTCCGGTGCTGAAGTTTGCCGGTCATCGCTACCAGGCTAACCTGAACACTGATGGGCATTACTACTTGATGGTTTATAATACGCATATGAATACGGTATTCTACATCGACAGCATGTACAGTATGGCGCGTATTGCACCAACTGACCCGGTTCTTCACCATGTGCGCACTTTCCTGATCCCCGCCATTGTGCCTGTGCTGCTTCCCGGTCTGCCTCAGATATCGGATCGTATTCGCAGTGATCAGCAGAGAGATAGTAAGTCTTGCGGTTTCTTTGTTCTTCGGAACATCGAAAATCTGCTCAACAACCGCTCTTTAACAAACACGATGCACACCCCGCAACTCGTGGCCGCTTACCGCGCGTATGTGCAGAATGAGCTCAATGCCAGGCGTCGCATCATGCAACAGCCGTTCCTTCTGCCTCAGCCACAGATGCCTCTGTTCAGCGGACCAATGTACAGCACTGTGGCTGGGTCGGTGGTTATGCCTGCTCCTCTCGTGAGTCATGCGGGTATGATGGCACCACAGTTCCCTGCTTTGCCTATCATGCCTCCGTCTGTGCAACACATCACTGTGCCGCCTTTTCAAACGGCAATGACACGGCAGACAGTGGCTCATCCCTCCACTGCAAATATGGTGGCTCCGATACAGGCTCCGCCTATGCCTAATCCTCTTTTGATGCCTCCTCCGGCCATTCCCAACTCGCGCTTTGTGCGTCATAAGCCTGTTTCTCCACAGAAGAAAAACATGATCGAGTTTCGCAAGCGAGCCGCTTTGTCGTCTTCGTCAGAGTTCATGGCGTCCAACAATGGTCAGCCTATGCAGAGTCCTATGCCGCAGCCTGTTGGCGCGGTTCCTTCTACATCGAGTGTCTCAATGATAAGCTCTGATGATGGTACTCTATCGGGGATAACATCTCAGTTCGATGACAACATGAATGTGAACACTCCTCCTAAGAAAAGACAGTGCAAATCTGGCTCTGAGAAGGAGAAACAGCGCCGTCAGAAGAAGAAAAAAGACACTATTGATGAGGAAAAGCTGGCTAAAATCATTGCTATGGCCCAGGGTCAGAACCAACAAACCTCTAACGAAAGTGTCAATTCTCGTGAAAGCAAAATGTTGAAAGGTATGGTGAATCTCATACAGAATGATACGAACGATCAAATGATCAATGATACGCAGGTTTCAACCCAAAAGACTCAAGAAGAGTTGGCTTCCTTGAAGCGTAAAGCTATCGATCGACGACAAGCGAACGCTAAGCGTATGAAAAATGCATATCAACGAAAAACATTCAAATTCTTCAACGCAGCCAGTCGGTACAGTGAACTACCTGACTACCAACACCTCGGTCCGATGATACCGTGTAAACATGAGTTCTGTAAGAGTAACAATTTTGCTTCAGAGAGTCATGGAGTGTGTTGTAAAAACGGTGATGTACACATTGAAAACTCACCTTTCAAGCGCTCTACTCGTCCAGAGTTTGCGCTTTTGTTTGACATTGCCAATCCCACTCTTGAACAACGTCAACCAACGAATAAGTGTTATAGAGCGTTGCATCGATACAATCAACTGCTTGCTATGGCTTCTCTATCGTTCAGTACGGTACAGGATTTGCCGAAAGGTGAACCTATTACCGTGCTGCAGGGTCAAATGAGAGCGGGAATTTGTCATCTCATTCCATCAGAGAGTTCGTGTGCTGCGTTCGCGCAACACTACTACATACCCGAAAAGACTCATTTCGACGTAACAGACAAAGACATTGATAACGACATTCTGGCGGGTTTGATTCAGTGCATGAAGGACAACAATCCCTACACTCGAGCCTACCTACAAATGTACGATCTCATGTTGCAAGCTGAACGCCGTAAAGAACAACTGCGTGCAACCACCGGTCAAGACGAAACCACTTACATTCAAATGTGTTTCCTACAATACCGTAAGGAGAGGGATCAGTACTTGATAGGTAATGCACACGAGGGTACGTTGAATCTCCCCAATACCAACAACGTGGCGCTACTGTACGCAAGTACAGAGCGACCACCGACACCTGAGGAGATTCAACATGGCACTATTGTGTACGATAAAAATCGTGGACAATTTTCGGAGATGCCATTCTTCGACCGCAACGCCACTCCTCTCACTTTCCCTCTGTTGTTTGATGATGGAAGACATTTTTATGAAAATGGAATACCGTATAAGTCTACGAAAAACAAGGTTACTTCCACCACATCACGTGAACAGGGAGAACCTGACGTGAGTGATGATGACGATATGGATCTCGGTATCGAAGGAGAACAACAAACTCGTTCCAAGAAACGATTGTTTGTCTCTCAGCGAGAGCATTTTGTATACTGTACCCGTCGCACAGATGAAAATCTCATTAACCACTGGCTTTTGGGTATGGGTAGAGTGACACCGCTCTTTAATCTATTCAACTTCACTCGTATTGAAGCTGCCCGCTTACACCATATCAAAAAAACCCAATTCGAGTTGTGTAAAATCGATCGAAACGAGTACATGGATGCGATACAGCGGAGACTCGATTTCTATAAAATCAAACTGGGTTCGTTTGTGTATCTTCCGAAAACCTATGTGGGTAGTTACCGTTGGTGCCAAGAACAGTACCACAACGGTATGGCTATTGTGGCGCATTGTGGTAAACCCACGTTGTTCATTACGATCACTGGCAATGAAGAATGGCCTGAAATCAAGGAGAACCTGATCGGAGTCAATGCCGACAACGATCCCGATATTGTTGCACGAGTCTGCCACGAAAAGTTTAAACAAGTGGTCGAACTGATTCGTGTAAAGAAGATATTCGGAGAAGTTGCTGCAATGTGGTATCGTATCGAGTTCCAAAAACGCGGCATGGTACACTGTCATCTACTCGTCACACTCGAAAGAGAATTAACTGAGGACGAAGTGTGTCAGTACATCAAGGCTGAAATACCGGAAATTCCTGATCCGAGTACAAAGGACACTGATCCGGATTACGAAAAGAAGTTACTTCTACGTGAATTGGTGTTGAAACTGATGATTCATAAGCCGTGCTCGAACAAACCGCATTATCAGTGTCGCCAGAAAAATCCGGCCTACTGTAAGAAAAACTTCCCTCAGCCTTATAGAAACGATTACGGATTGTTGCCTTGTGGCCGTCCGTTATATCCTCGTCCCGCCAACATTCGGCAAGAGTACTTTGATAATAAAAAGCAAGTACACATAACTAACCGTGATGTCGTACCATACAATCCGTTCCTACTGCTCGCGTTCAAATGTCACATTAACGTGGAGTATGTGGCGAGCAGCAAGACCGTCAAGTACATCTCAAAGTACATAACGAAAGGTGTTGACACCTTGATCGGAGTTGTGAATAGCGGTAAAATGGACGAGTTGAAAAAGTTTATGGACGAAAAGGGTAACGTGAACTTTGACGAGGCTCAAATACACACCTCGTTACGATACGTCTCTCCAATTGAGGCAGCATGGCGTCTGCGTGGTTATAAACTCGTCTATTCCACTCACATCGTGAGGCAACTGTACTTGCATCTCGAAGGCAAGGAAAATCTATTCTTTGCAATGGGCGAAACGCCAAAGTCTGCCAATAGACCCACGATGTTGAAGGCGTATTTCGAATTGATGAGTACCACGCAAGATCCCAAAGTGAAAAAGATGAAATTCGAGGAAGTTGCCATTCATTTCCGTTACGATGACAAGGCTGGTGTTTTCACACCACATATACGAAAAATACGTAAAGTGACACGTGTGTGTGCATACAGCCCACGTCAAACCGAGCTCTTTGCTCTTCGATTGATTCTCATGTCTCGTCCCGTATTCTCTTGGATTGACGGACGAACAGTGAACGGTGTTGTTTACAACTCATACAACGAAGCAGCCATACGAGCCGGACTCATCAACGACGAGGCCATATGGGATCGTATCCTAGATGAGGCAAAGGATATCAATATGCCTAAAAAATTGAGGGGTCTATTTGCTACTCTACTCATGCATTGTAAGCCACCCAATGCTCGTGCCCTCTGGGATAAGTATAAAGAGTACATGGCTCCTCGAGATCTCTCAAAAACACTCGATGAGAACATCGAAACTGGCAAAATACGTCTTCAGTGGATTCTGGAACAGAACAACTGCAAATTGATTGATTTCGGTATTCCACCTCCGCTTAATGATCAATCCATTCCCGATAATGATGGTGGTGTCGGTGGTTCTGCAAACAGATCAAATGGCACCCTGAACACCGAACAGCAAACGTTTGTCGATAGCGTTATGCAGTCGGTAGGTCTGTCGAAAGGTGATCGACAAGACTATTGCTTCTCCCTCCAAGGTAGTGGTGGTACTGGGAAAACGTTTGTCTATCAAAGAATCATACGAGAGTGTGCGAAAATCGGTAAAAAGGTTGTCGTGGTTGCGTCGACGGGTATCGCTGCCACACTGATGGAAGGCGGACGAACTGTTCACGCAGCGTTCTATCTTCCGCTCAATCTGAACGAAGACAGCAAGAGTACCATCAAATCTCACATGAATAGTGGTCGCAATCTCGCGGAAGCTGACGTTGTGATTTGGGATGAATGTACGATGTCTCACAAGTATGCTCTTGATTGCGTAGACGGTGCCCTCAGACTCGTGGCACCAGTCGGCCTCGATAAGAAACCGTTTGGTGGTACGGTCGTGATTCTTGGAGGTGATTGGAAACAACTCCTCCCGGTCGTCAAAAACCGCGATCCGATTTTGGCCATCGATGAGTGTGTGAATAAGAGCAAGTTCTGGTCTCTATTCAAACACTTTAAACTTACACAAAACATGCGAGTAAACGCCGACGAGAAGGAGTTTGTGCAGTTCCTCGAAACTGTCGGAAACGGTACGCATGAAAAGGTGAATGGGTGTCTCAAGATACCGTCCGAAAACATGGCCAAAACCGAGTCGGAAATTATCGATGGTATGTACGACGCATCGGTTCTTGCTGATCCCAGTGAGATTTCGAAACGCGCCATACTGGTATTGAAAAACCAGGATTCACTTCGCATCAACGACCATATTCTGAACAAGTGTATTGGTCCGGTGGTGGAGAGTGTTTCCATGGATGCGCCGCTCGATTACCTGAGCGGGATTACCGGCAATTGTCGAGTGCGGTTTCCCGCAAATATTGAGCACATTTGGCGGGACACACCTTCGGGTTTCCCTCCTCATAAACTCAAACTGAAGATCGGATGTATCGTTATGTTGTTGCGCAACTTGAACGTGACTGAGGGCCTCTGTAATGGAACACGCCTCATTGTCGAAGCCATTAGCGATAACATTCTCATGTGCAAAAACCTCACAACTGGTTCGAACCAGCCAGTGATGATTCCGAAGATTCGTCTGACGTACGAAGATACCAAGAGTGATTTGGCGTACGAGCGAATTCAGTTTCCCGTTCGTTTGTCCTATGCAATGACCATAAACAAGTCGCAAGGACAGACGTTCGACAAAGTGGGTATCATTCTTCGTGATAAACCCTTCTCGCACGGACAGATGTACGTGGCGTTTTCGCGCATTCGAAGCTCTAAAGGGCTGAAAGTGTTCACGAAATGGCCTTGCGTTCCTGACGCAAATGGCGCTCCTCAGATGTTAGTGAGAAACATTGTCTACCACGACATTGTCAAGCAGCAGTAATCGACAATCAATCTTTACACTTGATCCAATTCTCTTATCAACGTTCATAGCCAGTTGGATATACGCCATCCCATCCGAACTGGCAAGTCAAGCAACTGTGCGCTCGCTCAGTACTCGGATTGGAGACAACCGGGGAATCGTGGGTAACGTTATAAAGAGAGAAGAGGTTCTTGTGTTTAGATCTGAGCGGAGATCTACTACTGATACAACTAACATCTACAATGTGTTTTTGGTGATCACAGATTCTTTTCCCTTCCAAGGGTTTTTCTTGCTTGATCAATAAATCTTTTCACATTATCCGTGTTGTGTCTATTTATTGTTTCACGGAATGTTTGGAATGAAGTGGAATGTTAGTGGACACTTGGTGTTTTTCTTCTTAATAACTTTGCACGGAACTTTGTCGGACAACTTAGATGGTCCGGAGATGGTGGCGGTCCGAAGAGTAATTCGAGAAGCGTAATTCCTTCATTCGATCGTCGCAAAACGCAAAAGTTGCCGAGAGAAAGCGTCGGGAATCGCAAATTTCTCGCAAAAAACCTAACTACGAGAGGTGAAAGTGGGCGTTAGAGGGCGGGCGCGAAGGCGCGAGCGCGACTGACGAGGAGAGGCGAGTCGCGGTAGGTAGACTGCGAGAGGGGGGGGAGTGGGTGAGAGAGAGGGACGCGCACGCACGACGCATGATGGTTGCGCGCAGCGCAGCCGGCGCGGCACTCCCCGCAACCGAACGGCCACAAAAACGCCCACGTCCTGCCTCAGAAAGCATTCGCTGATGCTAGTCACCGATATACTTGAGAGTGGGAAGGCGATTTTCTCCGCAAGGAATAAATTAGGAGAATTAGCTTGCACAGTCTGCGCGGCCGGCGGCCGCGCCTCATTTCCATGCTGGCATAATGAAGTGGGCGTGGCGAAAGGTGAGGTAAGAAATGACGGCGAGAGGGAGGTCAGTTGATGCGGCGGCGGCCGTGCTGGGCGGCTGACAGGTACCTTCCTCCCTTCCCCTACCTGCCGACCCTTTCAGGTGCCGTGCCGACGCCGGGCCGGCCTGAAGCTGCTCCAGCCCCGGACCCGCCGACCCTGCCGCCGCCGTCCGGGAGCCGCTGCTCCTGCTGCCGGGCCGGGCTGAAGCTGCTCCCGCCCCGGACCCGCCGCCCCTGCCGCCGCCGTCCGGCTGCCCCTGCCCCTGCTGCCGGGCCGGGCTGAAGCTGCTCCCGCCCCGGACCCGCCGCCCCTGCTGCCGCCGTCCGGCTGCCCCTGCCCCTGCTGCCGGGCCGGGCTGAAGCTGCTCCCGCCCCGGACCCGCCGCCCCTGCTGCCGCCGTCCGGCTGCCCCTGCCCCTGCTGCCGGGCCGTGTGCTGCTGCCCCTGCAGCCGGGCCGTGTGCTGCTGCCCCTGCAGCCGGGCCGTGTACTGCTGCCCCTGCAGCCGGGCCGTGTGCTGCTGCCCCTGCTGCACCTGCCGCAGCCGTTGGATGGCCACTAGCACCTGCCGCCGGGGAGGAGTCGCAATGCAGACCAGAGAGGTGAGGATCTCTCTCTCTCTCTCTCTCTCTCTCTCTCTCTCTCGCTCTCTCTTCCTCTCTGTTGATTATCGATTAATAATCAACATGTTGTCGATTGATATTGACGTCACCGTTCCAGACTCTCACTCGCATCTACTGCTCTGTCTGGTGGCCGCCGACATCGCCATCCTATCCGGGGAGCAGCAGGAAGGAGGCGTGGGTTGGGGTTACTGTAGATTACAGTAGTTTCGTACCGACTGTAGATTTGAACGATATCGGGGGTGGGAGAGATTGGGAGACGGCTCTCGTTTGGCGAGGGTCGTCCTCTTTCTCTCTTTCCCCTGCATCGTTGCATATTCACTCACCTTTCCCCTTTTCCATTGATCGATTATCGATTAGTACGTACCGTAATCCTTAATTCCGTAGTTCACTTTTACTCATTTCAGCCTATAACGTGTTCCAGTATCCGTTTTCAGTGCCCGGCTGGACCATATGACGGCGTTATGAGGTGCGTTTTTTTTCTGTCTGATTCCCTAATCTCTCTTTCTCAAACCTCAATAATACAATCATTTATGTGCGCCGTCTCCAATGGACTGGACTATACCACGTGACGAATCTACCACGCTCTGTGTCTACCAATCTCAAGACCAACAAGACTGCTACATCAACAAGATTTAAAAACAGATTGATTGTGTTCTGTGTGGATAAAGTATTCGTACCTGGTTGTTTTGAGTTCAGTTAAATAGTTTGAAGTTTGAAGTGTTTGTTTATTTGTTTGTTTGTTGTTTGTTGTTTGAAGTGAAGTAAAGTTTGAAGTGGATTGTTTGAGTTGGTTTGTGGGAAAATAGTAATGGAAAAGTTGGAGGGATGATAGAGAGATGGAGAGAGAGAGAGAGAGAGAAAAAAGAAGAAGAGGAGTGTAAGAGTCTTCTCTCTCTCTCTCTCTCTCTCTCTCTCTCTCTCTCTCTCTCTGTGTGTGTGTGTGTGTGTGTGTGTGTGTGTGTGTGTGTGTGTGTGAACATCGATCGATTATCGATTGAATATCTATCGCACATCCAGTTGTTAGCTACACGCGCGAGTGTACTGCGCTCACTTAGGAATACTGTATGGACAGTATTCCTAATTTCCGTACTGCAGCTTGGTCCGTATTAGGTATACGGTACTTTGAACGCCGTCGTAAAAGCAATACCAAATGTTTTGGCGGAAAATTTGGAGGGAGTGGGGTAGGAGGGGGAGGAAGGAGGAGGAGAGGAGTGCAGGAGTCTTCTCTCTCTCTCTCTCTCCCTGTTGGGGGGACATCGATCGATTATCGATGGATTAGTGACGTGCACACGTCCAGTTGTTAGCTGTGCGTGCGCGAGTGTTAAGGTACTGCACTTACTGTAAGGTACTGTATGTACAGTACTCCTAATTTTCGCACTGCAGCTTTGTCCAAATTAGGCATACGGTACTTTGCATGCGGTCAGAAAGCAGACACAAAATAAGTTTGAAAAAAAATAGAACAGTGAAGCACGTTCGAATGGCAGTCGTCTCTGTTTTTCTATATCCGGTACGACAAAACCGGGTACGGTAGTTTGAATATCGGATACGGTCGGTATAGAGAATGTCTCGCATGTTCCATTGTGATAGCAAAAATATGACATTGTATGCGTTGGCAAAACAAGTGAAAATCACTGCGCCGGATTCGAACTCGGGAGGCACGATCATGAGGCAGACGCACAATCCACTACACCACAACGCCCATGCCAGCGTGGGTTTATTGACATTGAACAATACAACAACGAATACATACTCAATCGATTAATAATCACTGCTGAAATAATAGACATAAAGAGGGAAAGATGGAGAGAGAGAGAGAGAGAGTGAGGGAGAGAGAGAGGGAGAGAACGGGAAGAGAGGTAGGATGCGTGCTAATCGAACGATTTAGAGGAAAGAGTGATTGGGGACGGCCCTCGCCAACGAAAACCATCTCCCAAACACTCCCACCCCCGATATCGATCGAGTAAAAGAGAGAGAGAGAGAGAGAGAGAGAGAGAGAGAGAGAGAGAGAGAGAGGGAGAGAGAGAGAGAGTCCTCCCCACCTCGCAGCTCAGCACTGCTTCTCCCGGCTCGCTCCTGCCGCTCGGCTCGCTCCTACTCCGGATCGGCTCGCTCCTCCTCCGACTCGGCTCGCTCCTCCTCGTTGTATCACACTCCGTAGTTCTTGACCAGGCCGGTCTTGGCATCTAACACCTGAAAGAAATACACTTTCATATACAAACCCCTAAAAAAGGTGAAACATATTTTAACAATACATGAAAAGTGGTTATCAATACCCACCTGGAACGGGCTGTGAGGTGGCTGGTGGCGCTGCGCCCTGCAACAAATAATATCATAAAGGTAGAACACGTTGCGCACTAATAAACGAGCATACATTACAAAACAACAACAAGGAAATTCAAAGATAATAGAAAATACAACATGAACGAAAACAATACGAAACGAGTGCGGCAAGCGAAACAAACACATATAGCACGTGAAGATAGTAATGACAAATGATATCAAACACTTTACTACACGAATCATATTGTGAAAACAAAACAAAATGAACCAACAAACAAAAACCACGCAGGCACAGCTGACTTACTGCACGTCATCCGTGCATCACCGTGCGACACCGTGGTGTGTACGACGAAACACTATGGGAGCGCGGTTGCTTTTGTTTTTCATTTCTTCACGTCGATGTTTTTTTCTATATCCGGCACGACAAACCCGGGTACGGTAGTTTGAATATCGGTCGGTATAGAGGATGTCTCGCATGTTCCATTGTGATAGAAAAAAATGGCATCACGTGTATTAGTAAAACATGTGATAATCACTGCGCCGGATTCGAACTCGGGAGGCACGATCATGAGGCAGACGAGCTATCCACTACACCACAACGCCCATGCCAGCATGGTAAAATGGATAGTGGATAGACGCGGAAAGACGAATTGACGAAATGCGCATCGCATTCATGAGACCACTCTGCAAGGTTTGAGACGTCACGGAATTAACCGCTCCCGATCTCAGCGCTCTCATAGCTCAGCTGGTAGCGCGTTCGGCTGACAATCTCACGATCGTTGGTTCGATTCCGCTCCGGGGCAGATTGTTTTGTTGATTTTGAAACATTGTTTGGATTACATTGAAAACATAAGTTTTGCCAATACGTTTCAAACACAACAACATAAGTGTTTTAAATCGTTCTTTCTGTTTTTTTTCTGATCGATACTGCAGTTTGAATTTCGGGTACGGTGAGCGAGAGAAAGCCAATTAAAGACAGTCTCACTGGCAATTTCACATGCTCGTACTTCTAATTAGGCATACGGTACTTTGACCCCCGTCAGAAAACAGACACAAAATATTTTTAAAAAATAGAACAGTGAAGCACGATCGAATAGCAGTCGCTTCTGTTTCTTCTACATCTGGTACGACACACCCGGGTACGGTAGTTTGAATATCGGTCGGTATAGAGGATGTCGCATGTTCCATTGTGATAGCAAAACTATGACAATGCGTGTGTTGGCAAAACATGTGAAAACACTGCGCCGGATTCGAACTCGGGAGGCACGATCATGAGGCAGTCGCATTATCCACTACACCACAACGCCCATGCCAGCATGGTAAAATGGATAGTGGATAGGTGCGGAGAGACGAATTGACGAAATGCGCATTGCACTCATGAGGCCACTCTGCAAGGTTTAAGACGTTACGGAATTAACCGCTCGCAATCTCAGCGCACTCATAGCTCAGCTGGTAGCGCATTCGGCTGACAATCTCACGATCGTTGGTTCGATTCCGCTCCGGGGCAGATTGTTTTGTTGATTTTGAAACATTGTTTGGATTACATTGAAAACATGAGTTTTGCCAATACGTTTCAAACACAACAAAATAAGTGTTTCGAATCGTTCTTTCTGTTTCTCTGATGGTACTGCAGTTCAAATTTCGGGTACGGTGAGCGAGAGAAAACCAATCAAAGACAGGCTCACTGGCAATTTCACATGCTCGTACTTCTAATTAGGTATACGGTACTTTGCACGCCGTTAGAAAACATACACAATAATTTAAAAAAAATGGAACAGTGAAGCACGTTCGAATAGCAGTCGCTTCTGTTTTCTTTATATCCGGTACGACAAACCCGGGTACGGTAGTTTGAATATCGGTCGGTATAGAGGATGTCGCATGTTCCATTGTGATAGCAAAACTATGACAATGCGTGTGTTGGCAAAACATGTGAAAACACTGCGCCGGATTCGAACTCGGGAGGCACGATCATGAGGCAGCCGCATTATCCACTACACCACAACGCCCATGCCAGCATGGTAAAATGGATAGTGGATAGGTGCGGAGAGACGAATTGACGAAATGCGCATTGCACTCATGAGGCCACTCTGCAAGGTTTAAGACGTTACGGAATTAACCGCTCGCAATCTCAGCGCACTCTTAGCTCAGCTGGTAGCGCGTTCCGCTGACAATCCCACGATCGTTGGTTCGATTCCGCTCATGGGCAATTTTTTTGTTAACTTCTAAACATAGTTTGGAAGTCAACAAAACGTTTTGAAAGCATACATTTTGCCGATAAGTTTAAACAGAACGTTTTTTTATTGAACTGGTATTGCAAGCTTTCATAACGATAGTCAAACTATCCAACAAGGTTGTAGGATATGCATTTGATTGCTGTCCGTGAACCCGGCGCACATTTGTCGCTATGACTGATAAATCCCGGCGCTGCGACTGGTTCTACGAGTCGAAAACAAGAGTTTCCACTGCCGCTTTTCGAGAAGCTTGCTTGATTGGATTGGATGCAAGCATACATCCATTTTGTATCGATAGGAACACGTCCTTCGTGTTTTTTTTAAAGTATTTATTTGCTGCAGCTGATGTCATTGGATGCGAACGTGCTGTTCTCCCGGGATGATGCTGTGCAGACACAACAAAACAACTGAACTCAGACGGTATTCGAATTTGTGAAAACATATTGGAATGCAAACGTGCCATCTGCCACACCCCACCGTTCTTGCACGCAATTTCGAATGACCAGGAGATGGTGGCGGTCCGAAGAGTCGCCGAGAAGCGTATTTCCTTTATTTGAACGTCGTAAAACGCAAAAGTTGCCGATAGAAAGCGTCGAGAATCGCAATTTTTCCGCAAAAAAACCAACTACGAGAGGCGAAAATGCGCGCGCGACGCCAACTGCGCGACTGTCGCTACAGGCATACTGCGGTAGCTACAGTACGCTGAGCGAGCCGCGCAGCGGCGAGCACGCGCGTCTCTCCCGTCGCTCCCCGAGCGAGTCGCGCAGCGGCGAGCATACGGTAGTACGAGCGCCGCCCCCTCAGAAGCATGCTCCATTTGCCTACCAAGTTCGTTGATGCTAGTCGTTGATATACTTGAGAGTGGCAAGGCAATTTTCTGCTGCATACGAATTAGCGAAAATTAGCTTGCGCCGCGCGCAGCGCGGCGGGAACGCCTCATTTGCATGCCGGCATAATGAAGTGGGCGGGGCGAAAGGTGAGGTAAGGAATGACGGCGTGGAGGGGGTCAGTCGACACGGCGGCGGCCATCCTAGGCGGTTGCCTGGGTTGAGCCGCCGCCGCCGGAGCGAGCGGGAGCGGGAGGAGCGGAGCGAGCGCCGGAGCGGAGCGACGGCCAGGGAGGAGCGGAGCGACGACCACGGAGCACCCAGCGGAGCGCCGGAGCGGAGCGACGGCCAGGGAGGAGCGGAGCGACGACCACGGAGCACCTAGCGGAGCGCCGGAGCGGAGCGACGGCCAGGGAGGAGCGGAGCGGCGGGAGGGAGGCGTGCCGCGCAGCTCGCTCAGCGTACTGTAGCTACAGGCATACTGTAGCTACAGTACGCTGAGCGAGCCGCGCAGCGGCGAGCACGGATCCCTCCCGCCGCTCCCCGAGCGAAGCGCGCAGCGCGAGCATACGGTAGTACGAGCGCTGTTCATTCAGAAGCATTACTTTCGCGCTCTCCCCCACGTTAATGCTAGTCATTGGTATACTTGAGAGTGGGAAGGCAGATTTTTCCGCAGGAATCTCATTAATTTTCATTCGAATAGGTTTGCATAACTCAGCATAAATTATCTCGTGCCATCGGGCCATAGACAATGGGGTCAGACGGTCGGCGTATGCGCCAGACGCGAATGCAGACGAAATGGGCGTGGCCAGGGTCGACGTAAGAAATGACGACCGGTGAGAGGGTCAGTTGATGCGGCGGCGGCCGCGCTGGGCGGCTGACAGGTACCTTCCTCCCTTCCCCTACCTGCCGACCCTTTCAGGTGCCGTGCCGACGCCGGGCCGGGTTGAAGCTGCTCACGCCCCGGACCCGCCGACCCTGGACCCGCCGCCGTCCGGCTGCCCCTGCCCCTGCAGCCGCCTGCCGTGGAGGAGACCGTGCCCCTGCCGAGGCCGAGGCTGCCGTCCGGGAGCCTGCCGACCCTGGACCCGCCGACCGGGAGCCGCTCCCCATGACGCCGCCCGCCGTGGAGTAGACGGTGCCCCTTCCGAGGTCGAGGCCGCCGTCCGGGAGCCGCTCCTCCTGCCGCCTTCCGCCGTGGAGCAGCCGGTGCCCCTGCCGAGGCCGCTGCCGGAGCCGCTCCCCATGACCCCGCCCGCCGTGGAGGAGCCGCCGTGCTGAGAGCGAGGTGAGGGTCTCTCTCTCTCTCTCTCTATTCTGTTGATTATCGATTGATAATCAACAGAAAATCGATTGATAATGACGTCACTGTTCCAGACTACCACACCCGCATCTACCGCTCTGTCAGCTGCCCGCCGACATCGCCATCCTATCCGGGGAGCAGCAAGAAAGAGATGTGGGTCGGGGTTACTGTAGATTACAGTAGTTTCGTACCGACTGTAGATTTGAACGATATCGGGGGTGGGAGAGATTGGGAGACGGCTCTCGTTTGGAGAGGGTCGTCCTCTTTCTCTCTTTCCCCTGCATCGTTGCATATTCACTCACCTTTCCCCTTTTCCATTGATCGATTATCGATTAGTACGTACCGTAATCCTAAATTCCGTACTTCACTTTTACTCATTTCAGCCTATAACGCGTTCCTGTACTCGTTTTCCGTGCCCGGCTGGACCATATGACGGCGTACTGAGGTGCGTTTTTTCTCTGTCTGATTCCCTAATCTCTCTTTCTTAAACCTCAATAATCCAATCATTTATGTGCGTCGTCTCCAATGGACTGGACTCTACAACGTGACGAATCTACCACGCTCACGGGTCTGTCTCAAGACCATCACGACTGCTACATCGACAAGATTAAAAAAAAGATTGATTGTGTTCTGTGAGGATAAAGTGTTCGTACCTGGTTGTTTTGAGTTCAGTTAAATAGTTTGAAGTTTGAAGTGTTTGTTTGTTTGTTTGTTGTTTGTTGTTTGAAGTGTTTGAAGTTGGAAGTGGATTGTTTGAGTTGGTTTGTGGAAAAATAGTAATGGAAAAGTTGGAGGGATGATAGAGAGATGGAGAGATGGAGAGAGAGAGAGAGAGAGAGAGAGAAAAACAAGAAGAAGAGGAGTGTAAGAGTCTTCTCTCTCTCTCTCTCTCTCTCTCTCTCTCTGTGTGTGTGTGTGTGTGTGTGTGTGTGTGTGTGAGCATCGATCGATTATCGATTGAATATCTATCGCACATCCAGTTGTTAGCTGCACGCGCGAGTGTACTGCGCTCACTTAGGAATACTGTATGGACAGTATTCCTAATTTCCGTACTGCAGCTTGGTCCGTATTAGGTATACGGTACTTTGAACGCCGTCGTAAAACCAATACCAAATGTTTTGGCGGAAAATTTGGAGGGAGTGGGGTAGGAGGGGGAGGAAGGAGGAGGAGAGAAGTGCAGGAGTCTTCTCTCTCTCTCTCTCTCTCTCTCTCTCCCTGTTGGGGGGACATCGATCGATTATCGATGGATTAGTGACGTGCACACGTCCAGTTGTTAGCTGTGCGTGCGCGAGTGTTAAGGTACTGCACTTACTGTAAGGTACTGTATGTACAGTACTCCTAATTTTCGCACTGCAGCTTTGTCCAAATTAGGCATACGGTACTTTGCATGCGGTCAGAAAGCAGACACAAAATAAGTTTGAAAAAAATAGAACAGTGAAGCACGTTCGAATGGCAGTCGTCTCTGTTTTTCTATATCCGGTACGACAAACCCGGGTACGGTAGTTTGAATATCGGATACGGTCGGTATAGCGGATGTCGCATGTTCCATTGTGATAGCAAAACTATGACATTGCATGTGTTGGCAAAAGATGTGAAAATCACTGCGCCGGATTCGAACTGGGAGGCACGATCATGAGGCAGACGCACAATCCACTACACCACAACGCCCATGCCAGCGTGGGTTTATTGACATTGAACAATACAACAACGAATACATACTCAATCGATTAATAATTACTGCTGAAATAATAGACATAAAGAGGGAAAGATGGAGAGAGAGAGAGAGAGAGAGAGAGAGAGTGAGTGAGTGAGTGAGAGAGAGAGAGGGAGAGAACGGGAAGAGAGGTAGGATGCGTGCTAATCGAACGATTTAGAGGAAAGAGTGATTGGGGACGGCCCTCGCCAACGAAAACCATCTCCCAAACACTCCCACCCCCGATATCGATCGAGTAAAAAAAAAGAGAGAGAGAGAGAGAGAGAGAGAGAGAGAGAGAGAGGGAGAGAGAGAGAGAGTCCTCCCCACCTCGCAGCTCAGCACTGCTCCTCCCGGCTCGCTCCTGCCGCTCGGCTCGCTCCTACTCCGGATCGGCTCGCTCCTCCTCCGACTCGGCTCGCTCCTCCTCGTTGTATCACACTCCGTAGTTCTTGACCAGGCCGGTCTTGGCATCTAACACCTGAAAGAAATACACTTTCATATACAAACCCCTAAAAAAGGTGAAACATATTTTAACAATACATGAAAAATGGTGATCAATACCCACCTGGAACGGGCTGTGAGGTGGCTGGTGGCGCTGCGCCCTGCAACAAATAATATCATAAATGTAGAACACGTTGCGGACTGATAAACGAGCATACATTACAAAACAACAACAAGGAAATTCAAAGATAATAGAAAATACAACATGAACGAAAACAATACGAAACAAGTGCGGCAAGCGAAACAAACACATATAGCACGTGAAGATAGTAATAACAAATGATATCAAACACTTTACTACACGAATCATATTGTGAAAACAAAACAAAATGAACCAACAAACAAAAACCACGCAGGCACAGCTGACTTACTGCACGTCATCCGTGCATCACCGTGCGACACCGTGGTGTGTACGACGAAACACTATGGAAGCGCGGTTGCTTTTGTTTTTCATTTCTTCACGTCGATGTTTTTTCTATATCCGGCACGACAAACCCGGGTACGGTAGTTTGAATATCGTTCGGTATAGAGGATGTCTCGCATGTTCCATTGTGATAGAAAAAAATGGCATCACGTGTATTAGTAAAACATGTGAAAATCACTGCGCCGGATTCGAACTCGGGAGGCGGGATCATGAAGCAGACGCGCTATCCACTACACCACAACGCCCATGCCAGCATGGTAAAATGGATAGTGGATAGGTGCGGAGAGATGATCGCGTGGATGCGCATTGCACTCATGAGACCATTCTGCAAGGTTTGAGACGTCACGGAATTAACCGCTCGCGATCTCAGCGCACTCATAGCTCAGCTGGTAGCGCATTCGGCTGACAATCTCACGATCGTTGGTTCGATTCCGCTCCGGGGCAGATTGTTTTGTTGATTTTGAAACATTGTTTGGATTACATTGAAAACATGAGTTTTGCCAATACGTTTCAAACACAACAAAATAAGTGTTTCGAATCGTTCTTTCTGTTTCTCTGATGGTACTGCAGTTCAAATTTCGGGTACGGTGAGCGAGAGAAAACCAATCAAAGACAGGCTCACTGGCAATTTCACATGCTCGTACTTCTAATTAGGTATACGGTACTTTGCACGCCGTTAGAAAACATACACAATAATTTTAAAAAAATAGAACAGTGAAGCACGTTCGAATAGCAGTCGCTTCTGTTTTCTTTATATCCGGTACGACAAACCCGGGTACGGTAGTTTGAATATCGGTCGGTATAGAGGATGTCGCATGTTCCATTGTGATAGCAAAACTATGACAATGCGTGTGTTGGCAAAACATGTGAAAACACTGCGCCGGATTCGAACTCGGGAGGCACGATCATGAGGCAGTCGCATTATCCACTACACCACAACGCCCATGCCAGCATGGTAAAATGGATAGTGGATAGGTGCGGAGAGACGAATTGACGAAATGCGCATTGCACTCATGAGGCCACTCTGCAAGGTTTAAGACGTTACGGAATTAACCACTCGCAATCTCAGCGCACTCATAGCTCAGCTGGTAGCGCATTCGGCTGACAATCTCACGATCGTTGGTTCGATTCCGCTCCGGGGCAGATTGTTTTGTTGATTTTGAAACATTGTTTGGATTACATTGAAAACATGAGTTTTGCCAATACGTTTCAAACACAACAAAATAAGTGTTTCGAATCGTTCTTTCTGTTTCTCTGATGGTACTGCAGTTCAAATTTCGGGTACGGTGAGCGAGAGAAAACCAATCAAAGACAGGCTCACTGGCAATTTCACATGCTCGTACTTCTAATTAGGTATACGGTACTTTGCACGCCGTTAGAAAACATACACAATAATTTAAAAAAATGGAACAGTGAAGCACGTTCGAATAGCAGTCGCTTCTGTTTTCTTTATATCCGGTACGACAAACCCGGGTACGGTAGTTTGAATATCGGTCGGTATAGAGGATGTCTCGCATGTTCCATTGTGATAGCAAAACTATGACAATGCGTGTGTTTTCACATGTTTTGGCAAAACATGTGAAAACACTGCGCCGGATTCGAACTCGGGAGGCACGATCATGAGGCAGCCGCATTATCCACTACACCACAACGCCCATGCCAGCATGGTAAAATGGATAGTGGATAGGTGCGGAGAGACGAATTGACGAAATGCGCATTGCACTCATGAGGCCACTCTGCAAGGTTTGAGACGTTACGGAATTAACCGCACACAATCTCAGCGCACCCATAGCTCAGCTGGTAGCGCGTTCGGCTGACAATCCCACGATCGTTGGTTCGATTCCGCTCATGGGCAAATTTTTTGTTAACTTCTAAACATAGTTTGGAAGTCAACAAAACGTTTTGAAAGCATACATTTTGCCGATAAGTTTAAACAGAACGTTTTTTTTTATTGAACTGGTATTGCACGCTTTCATAACGATAGTCAAACTATCCAACAAGGTTGTAGGATATGCATTTGATTGCTGTCCGTGAACCCGGCGCACATTTGTCGCTATGACTGATAAATCCCGGCGCTGCGACTGGTTCTACGAGTCGAAAACAAGAGTTTCCACTGCCGCTTTTCGAGAAGCTTGCTTGATTGGATTGGATGCAAGCATACATCCATTTTGTATCGATAGGAACACGTCCTTCGTGTTTTTTTTAAAAGTATTTATTTGCTGCAGCTGATGTCATTGGATGCGAACGTGCTGTTCTCCCGGGATGATGCTGTGCAGACACAACAAAACAACTGAACTCAGACCGTATTCTAATTTGTGAAAACAAATTGCAATGCAAACGTGCTATCTGCCACACCCCACCGCTCTTGCACGCAATTTCGAATGACCAGGAGATGGTGGCGGTCCGGAGAGTAATTCGAGAAGCGTAATTCCTTTATTTGAACGTCGCATAACGCAAAAGTTGCCGAGAGAAAGCGTCGAGAATCGCAATTTTTCCGCAAAAAACCCAACTACGAGAGGCGAAAGTGCGCGCGCGACGCCAACTGCGCGACTGTCGCTACAGGCATACTGCGGTAGCTACAGTACGCTGAGCGAGCCGCGCAGCGGCGAGCACGCGCGTCTCTCCCGTCGCTCCCCGAGCGAGTCGCGCAGCGGCGAGCATACGGTAGTACGAGCGCCGCCCCCTCAGAAGGTGATCGCAGATTCTTTTCCCTTCCAAGGGTTTTTCTTGCTTGATCAATAAATCTTTTCACATTATCCGTGTTGTGTCTATTTAATGCTTCACGGAATGTTTGGAATGAAGTGGAATGTTAGTGGACACTTGGTGATTTTCTTCTTAATAATTTGGCACAGAACTTTGTCGACCTACGGTTGTTCTTCTTTGTCGTTTCTCCTATAATTGCGCACATTTTTCGCCGCATACCGCAAAAGCTGTAGAGAGAAAGCGTCGGGAATCGCAAATTGATCAATTAATTGAATCGTGATCGGAGTCATTGAATCGTGATCAATTAATAAAATATTGATGACGAAAATACTATAGTGTTCGGTCGTGAACATAAAAAATTGTGACACACACATTCAATGCGTGCATTTCTCACTTTATATGTTTGTCTCCTTATTCCTCCTTATTCCTTATGTTCATGGTTACTCTTTGTTTACTTTTATTATTTCACAATACAACGCAGGATTCCTTTAGCTGAACTCGTCGGAAAAGTTGAGATCGAGCTTATTACAGCTTCATAGCGCTTCTACGCGCTGTGAATGTATAGCGCGTGAAGGAGCTCATACGCTCACACTCATATTTTGTACCTCTAGCGAAACAAAATTATTTCGTAAACTTGATTGCTTAACATACAAAAGATTATTTAAACATCATTTATTATGAATATCCCTATTTTTACAACCCTTGAATATCATCATATATGGATCACACAAATTTATTTACGCTTCTTTCTATGACTCTTCTTTCGCTTTTTCGGATACTCGTCGTCCTCCACAAGTTCTCCCTCTTCGACCTCCGGACAGTTGGGATCGATGGGCACCGCTAAAATACAATATATATAACGATTTTCTCGGGAAAACCTATTACCGTTTGAGCGTTCCTCTCTTTCTAATTGTGCAATAAGATCCATCAAAAGCAGCTCAATTGCTATAAAAGGATTAGTACTTATCAAAAGAGTGCCGTGCATACATCGAGTATCCTCGAGGGTGTTTTCACCATCCAAATCATTCTTTCCTCCATCTCTGTGCACATCTCCGACATCATTTTGAGTTGGTTGGAGAATAAGTGGAGACGAACCCAATGTAGTTGTAGAGATAGGAGAATTTTCGAAAAAAAATTGCGATATATTAGAATATAAAAAGTCTTCATCTAATACCCAGAGCCTTGAAAGACTGGTGGCGATACTGCGTCGGTTGAGAATTCATCCTTTCGTTTATTTCTGATGCACACGACCCGCGTACACCGAATGCGCTGCGTTTCCTTTTGCGTGTGGACAATGTGTTGTCGCTGGGACCAGTTGTGGAATCATATTCACGTTGTGCGCGTAGAATCAGGTCGTTCAGATTGAAATTAATTATCACATCTAAACACATTTTTTGCGAACAAAAAAATTCATACATGATTCAAATTAACCCCCAATACTCCAAAGATGGTGAAATTGTTGTCTGAATCGCGCAGCGAATGTGGACAGAGCATCTAGTACTTGAGCCATTCTCAGTACTTGCCTCGGAATCATACCGGAAAAAATCCCATTTATCGTTAAAGCGATTCGATTTTTGATCTAACCTCTGCTTGTCCATTCAGCTATCACACGCCGTAACATGGACTCAATTTCATAAATCGTTTGCATTGCATAGTGTACAATCCACGGATAAGGATATTGAGGAGGTGATACTTGGATCACTTGTATGTTTTGTGAGAGAAGTACTGCGAGATCCGCATCTCCATTGATCGCCCAGTTCGATAATTCACGCAATTCTATTCGGTTCGAAAATCATTGTTTATAATACTCATTTTTGCTCACGGTTTCTCGCGAAATTATGAAATCTCGTAAAAGTCGTCACCACAGGAAGGTTCAAGAAAGGCTCTTGGGTGAGAATCAATCCCAATATCAGTAAGTGTACAAAGACGTTCATCTATAAACACATTCTTAAACAAAATAAATACAATAAAGACGTACTTTTAACGAATCTTAGGTGATGGACAGCCGTTACCGGCCGTCCTAACGGGCGAAGAATACAGAAATGATGACCGCTGAAACATGGGCAACGCGACCGATCTCGCTACTTGCATGTATTCTAATTTCAATTGCGAAAATTCGAACCTCTCATCAGACAATGCTTATTGTTATGTGTATTATGCCGCAGCTGTTGTTATCGTTGTTCGTGTTATGTGTATTATATTATATTACGGTTTCAATGTGTCATATTATAGCGTGTAGCTGCCGTTGGCTGGAGACGCCCGTCTCCGCCGTTTCGGACCCACCTCCGCCGTGTCTGAACGCGCTGTCTGGACGCCCAGTCACTGTCGTCGGTGACCAACCTGATTCGCTCGTCGGCCCACCCTCCTTCATGCACTCACAGCAGGTACGATGTAATAGTAATCGAGTGTTTGTGCGGATTATGTGATTGATTGTAGATAGACCGTTAATTGGTTTCTTGATTGTCGATTAATTGTCGCCGCCGTCCGGCTGCCCCTGCCCCTGCTACCGGGCCGTGTGCTGCTGCTCCCGCCCCGGACCCGCCGCCCCTGCTGCCGCCGTCCGGGAGCTGTTGCCCCCGCCGCACTTGCCGCGGCCGTTGGATGGCCGCCTGCACCTGCCGCCGTGGAGGAGAGGCATTGCAGAACAGAGAGGTGAGGATCTCTCTCTCTCTCTCTCTCTCTCTCTCTCTCTCTCTCGCTCCCCCCTCTCTCTCTCCCTCTCCCGAGTCGCGGTAGGTAGACTGCGAGAGGGGGGGGAGTGCGCGTGAGAGAGAGGGACGCGCACGCGCGACGCATGATGGTTGCGCGCAGCGCAGCCGGCGAGGCACTCGCCCAAGCGACCGCCACAAAAACGCCCACGTCCTGCCTCAGAAAGCATTCGCTGATGCTAGTCATTGATATACTTGAGAGTGGGAAGGCAGATTTTTCCGCAGGAATCTCATTAATTTTCATTGGAATAGGTTTGCATAACTCAGCATAAATTATCTCGTGCCATCGGGCCGTAGACAATGGGGTCAGACGGCCGGCGTATGCGCCAGACGCGAATGCAGACGAAATGGGCGTGGCTTAGGTTGACGTAAGAAATGACGGCGAGAGGGAGGTCAGTCGACACGGCGGCGGCCATCCTGGGCGGTTGCCTGGGTTGAGCCGCCGCCGGAGCGGAGCGGGAGCGGGAGGAGCGGGCGGAGCGGAGCGACGGCCAGGGAGGAGCGGAGCGACGACCACGGAGCACCCAGCGGAGCGCCGGAGCGGAGCGACGGCCAGGGAGGAGCGGAGCGGCGGGAGGGAGGCGTGCCGCGCAGCTCGCTCAGCGTACTGTAGCTACAGGCATACTGTAGCTACAGTACGCTGAGCGAGCCGCGCAGCGGCGAGCACGGGTCTCTCCCGCCGCTCCCCGAGCGAAGCGCGCAGCGCGAGCATACCGTAGTACAAGCGCCGCGCCCTCAGAAGCATTCGCTTTTTCCCTCGTTGGTCGCGTTAATGCTAGTCATAGATTTCTTGAGAATAGGAGGGCGATTTTTTCCGCCCAAATCTCATTTCCATCTCATTATTTTTCATCTCCATAAATTAGCGCGCTTAGCGTGCACCGTTCGGCCGTAGACGCTGGCGCCCGACGGCCAGCGTATGCGCCAGACAGGGCGGCCGTATGCGACAGACAAAGTGGGCGTGGCGTGAGTCGACGTAAGAAATGACGACGGGGTGGTGGTCAGTCGACACGGCGGCGGCCATCCTGGGTGGTTGCCTGGGTTGAGCCGCCGCCGCCGGAGCGAGCGGGAGGAGCGGGCGGAGCGGGCGGAGCGGGCGGAGCGGAGCGACGGCCAGGGAGGAGTGGAGCGACGACCACGGAGCACCCAGCGGAGCGCCGGAGCGAAGCGACGGCCAAGGAGGAGCGGGAGCGGCGGGAGGGAGGCGTGCCGCGCAGCTCTCTCGGCATACTGTAGCTACAGGCATACTGTAACTACAGTACGCTGAGCGAGCCGCGCAGCGGCGAGCACGCACCCCTCCCGCCGCTCCCCGAGCGAAGCGCGCAGCGCGAGCATACCGTAGTACAAGCGCCGCGCCCTCAGAAGCATTCGCTTTTTCCCTCGTTGGTCGCGTTAATGCTAGTCGTTGATATACTTGAGAGTGGCAAGGCAATTTTCTGCTGCATACGAATTAGCGAAAATTAGCTTGCGCCGCGCGCAGCGCGGCGGGAACGCCTCATTTGCATGCCGGCATAATGAAGTGGGCGGGGCGAAAGGTGAGGTAAGGAATGACGGCGTGGAGGGGGTCAGTCGACACGGCGGCGGCCATCCTAGGCGGTTGCCTGGGTTGAGCCGCCGCCGCCGGAGCGAGCGGGAGCGGGAGGAGCGGAGCGAGCGCCGGAGCGGAGCGACGGCCAGGGAGGAGCGGAGCGACGACCACGGAGCACCCAGCGGAGCGCCGGAGCGGAGCGACGGCCAGGGAGGAGCGGAGCGACGACCACGGAGCACCTAGCGGAGCGCCGGAGCGGAGCGACGGCCAGGGAGGAGCGGAGCGGCGGGAGGGAGGCGTGCCGCGCAGCTCGCTCAGCGTACTGTAGCTACAGGCATACTGTAGCTACAGTACGCTGAGCGAGCCGCGCAGCGGCGAGCACGGATCCCTCCCGCCGCTCCCCGAGCGAAGCGCGCAGCGCGAGCATACGGTAGTACGAGCGCTGTTCATTCAGAAGCATTACTTTCGCGCTCTCCCCCACGTTAATGCTAGTCATAGATTACTTGAGAATAGGAGGGCGATTTTTTCCGCCCAAATCTCATTTCCATCTCATTATTTTTCATCTCCATAAATTAGCGCGCTTAGCGTGCACCGTTCGGCCGTAGACGCTGGCGCCAGACGGCCAGCGTATGCGCCAGACAGGGCGGCCGTATGCGACAGACAAAGTGGGCGTGGCGTGAGTCGACGTAAGAAATGACGACCGGTGAGAGGGTCAGTTGATGCGGCGGCGGACGCGCTGGGCGGCTGACAGGTACCTTCCTCCCTTCCCCTACCTGCCGACCCTTTCAGGTGCCGTGCCGACGCCGGGCCGGGCTGAAGCTGCTCCCGCCCCGGACCCGCCGACCCTGCCGCCGCAGTCCGGGAGCTGCTGCCTCTGCTGCCGGGCCGGGCTGAAGCTGCTCCCGCCCCGGACCCGCCGCCCCTGCCGCCGGGAGCTGCTGCCCCTGCTACCGGGCCGTGTGCTGCTGCCCTCGCCGCACCTGCCGTTGCCGTTGGATGGCCGCCTGCACCTACCGCCTTGGAGGAGATGCAGTGCAGACCAGAGAGGTGAGGATGTCTCTCTCTCTCTCTCTCTCTCTCTCTCTCTCTCTCTCTCTCTCTCTCTCTCTCTCTCTACATCTCTTGGTTATCGATTGATAATCAACATATTATCGATTGATATTGACTTCACTGTTCCAGACTACCACACCCGCATCTACCGCTCTGTCAGCTGGCCGCCGACATCGCCATCCTATCCGGGGAGCAGCAGGACAGAGATGTGGGTCGGGGTTACTGTAGATTACAGTAGTTTCGTACCGACTGTAGATTTGAACGATATCGGGGGTGGGAGAGATTGGGAGACGGCTCTCGTTTGGCGAGGGTCGTCCTCTTTCTCTCTTTCCCCTGCATCGTTGCATATTCACTCACCTTTCCCCCTTTCCATTGATCGATTATCGATTAGTACGTACCGTAATCCTAAATTCCGTAGTTCACTTCTACTCATTTCAGCCTATAACGCGTTCCAGTATCCGTTTTCCGTGCCCGGCTGGCTCATATGACGGCGTTCTGAGGTGCGTTTTTTCTCTGTCTGATTCCCTAATCTCTCTTTCTTAAACCTCAATAATCCAATCATTTATGTGCGTCGTCTCCAATGGACTGGTATCTACCACGTGATGAATCTACCACGCTCACGGGTCTATCTCAAGACCATCACGACTGCTACATCGACAAGATTTAAAAAAAAGATTGATTGTGTTCTGTGAGGATAAAGTGTTCGTACCTGGTTATTTTGAGTTTATTTGAGTTAAATAAGTGGTATGTAGTGGATTGTTTGAGTTGGTTTGTGGAAAAGTAGTAATGGAAAACTTGGAGGGAGAGAGAGAGATGGAAAGAGAGATGGAGGGAGGGAGGGAGGGAGGGAGAGAGAGAGATGGAGGGAGAGATGGAGGGAGGGAGAGAGAGAGAGAGAGATGGAGGGAGAGAGAGAGAGAGAGAGAGAGGGAAAGGAGAACAGGAGTGTAGGAGGCTACTATCTCTCTCTCTCCCTCTCCCTCCCCCTCTTTCACTCTCTCTCTCTCTCTCTCTCTCTCTCTGTGTGTGTGTGTGAACATCGATCGATTATCGATCGAATATCGATTAAATAGTGATTGCGTGCACACGTCCACTTGTTAGCTGTGCGTGCGCGAGTTTCAAGGTGCTGCACTTACTGTAGGATACTGTATGTACAGTACTCCTAATTTTCGCACTGCAGCTCGGTCCAAATTAGGCATACGGTACTTGCACGCCGTCAGAAAACAGACACACAATAAGTTTGAAAAAACAACATTGAAGCACTTTCGAATGTCACTCGCTTATGATTTTTTTTTGATAACCGGTACGACAAACCCGGGTACGGTAGTTTGAATATTGGATACGGTCGGTATAGAGGATGTCGCATTTTCCAGTGTGATAGCAAAAGTATGACAATGCGTGTTTTGGCAAAACATGCGAAAATCACTGTGCCGGATTCGAACTCGAGAGGCACGATCATGAGGCAGACGCGCTATCCACTACACTACAACGACCATGCCAGCATGATCAAATAGATCGTGGATAGGTGCGAGGAGACGAATTGACGAAATGCGCATTGCACTCATGAGACCACTCTGCAAGCTTTGAGACGTCACGGAACTAACCGCTCCCGATCTCAGCGCTCTCATAGTTCAGCTGGTAGCGCATTCGGCTGACAATCTCACGATCGTTGGATCGATTCCGCTCCGGGGCAGACTGTTTTGTTGACTTTGAAACAATGTTTGGATTACATTGAAAACATAAGTTTTGCCAATACGTTTCAAATACAACAACATAAGTCATAAGTGTTTTAAATCGTTCTTTCTGTTTTTCTGATGGTACTGCAGTTCATATTTCGGATACGGTGAGCGAGAGAAAGCCAAACAAAGACAGGCTCACTGGCAATTTCACATGCTCGTACTTTTAATTAGGTATACGGTACTTTGCACGCCGTCAGAAAACATACACAAAATAATTTTTAAAAAATAGAACAGTGAAGCACGTTCGAATGGCAGTCGTCTCTGTTTTCTCTATATCCGGTACGACAAACCCGGGTACGGTAGTTTGAATATCGGTCGGTATAGAGACTGTTGCATGTTCCATTGTGATAGCAAAACTATGACATTGCATGCGTAGGCAAAACATGTGAAAAGACTCCGTCGGAATCGAACTCGAGAGGCACGATCGAGAGGCGGACGCATTATCCACTACACCACAACGTCCATGCCAGCCTGATCAAATGGATCGTGGATAGGTGCGGAGAGACGATTTGACGAAATGCGCATTGCACTCATGAGGCCAGTCTGCAAGCTTTGAGACGTTTACGAATTAACCGCTCGCAATCTCAGCGCACTCGTAGCTCAGCTGGTAGCGCGTTCGGCTGACAATCTCACGATCGTTGGATCGAATCCGCTCCTGGGCAGATTGTTTTGTTGACTTTGAAACATTGTTTGGAAGTCAACAAAACGTTTTGAAAGAATACATTATGCCGATAAGTTTCAACAGAACATTTTTTTTCCAAATTGAACTGGTATCGCACGCTTTCATAACGATAGTCAAACTATCCAACAAGGTTGTAGGATATAAATTTCTTTGCTGTCCGTGAACCCGGCGCACATTTGTCGCTATGACTGATCAATCCCGGCGCTGCGACTGGTTCTACGAGTCGAAAACAAGAGTTTCCACTGCCGCTTTTCGAGAAGCTTGCTTGATTGGATTGGATGCAAGCATACATCCATTTTGTATTGATAAGATGATAATTTTGTACTGATTGATCTTTCGTTGTTTTTTTTTTAAATATTTATTTGCTGCAGCTGATTCCGCTGGCTGCGAACGTGCTGTTCTCTGGTGATGATGCAGACACAACAAAACAACTCAACTCAGACAGCATTCGAATTTTTGAAAACATATTGGAATGCAAACGTGTCATCTGCCACACCCCACTGCTCTTGCACGCAATTTCGAATGACCAGGAGATGGTGGCGGTCCGAAGAGTCGCCGAGAAGCGTATTTACTTTATTTGAACGTCGTAAAACACAAAAGTTGCCGAGAGAAAGCGTCGAGAATCGCAATTTTTCCGCAAAAAACCCAACTACGAGAGGCGAAAGTGCGCGCGCGACGCCAACTGCGCGACTGTCGCTACAGGCATACTGCGGTAGCTACAGTACGCTGAGCGAGCCGCGCAGCGGCGAGCACGCGCGTCTCTCCCGTCGCTCCCCGAGCGAGTCGCGCAGCGGCGAGCATACGGTAGTACGAGCGCCGCCCCCTCAGAAGCATGCTCCATTTGCCTACCAAGTTCGTCGATGCTAGTCATAGACATCTTGAGAGTGGCAAGGCAATTTTCTGCGCAAGGAATAAATTAGGAGAATTAGCGTGCACCGCGCGCGCGGTGGCGGGAATGCTTCATTTGCATGCCGGCATAATGAAGTGGGCGTGGCGAAAGGTGAGGTAAGGAATGACGGCGAGAGGGAGGTCAGTTGATGCGGCGGCGGCCGCGCTGAGCGGCTGACAGGTACCTTCCTCCCTTCCCCTACCTGCCGACCCTTTCAGGTGCCGTGCCGACGCCGGGCCGGCCTGAAGCTGCTCCAGCCCCGGACCCGCCGACCCTGCCGCCGCCGTCCGGCTGCCCCTGCCCTGCTACCGGGCCGGGCTGAAGCTGCTCCCGCCCCGGACCCGCCGCCCCTGCTGCCGCCGTCCGGCTGCCCCTGCCCCTGCTGCCGGGCCGGGCTGAAGCTGCTCCCGCCCCGGACCCGCCGCCCCTGCTGCCGCCGTCCGGCTGCCCCTGCCCCTGCTGCCGGGCCGGGTTGAAGCTGCTCCCGCCCCGGACCCGCCGCCCCTGCTGCCGCCGTCCGGCTGCCCCTGCCCCTGCTGCCGGGCCGGGCTGAAACTGCTCCCGCCCCGGACCCGCCGACCCTGCCGCCGCCGTCCGGCTGCCCCTGCCCCTGCTACCGGGCCGTGTGCTGCTGCTCCCGCCCCGGACCCGCCGACCCTGCTGCCGCCGTCCGAGAGCTGTTGCCCCCGCCGCACTTGCCGCGGCCGTTGGATGGCCGCCTGCACCTGCCGCCGTGGAGGAGAGGCATTGCAGAACAGAGAGGTGAGGATCTCTCTCTCTCTCTCTCTCTCTCTCTCTCTCTCTCTCTCTCTCTCGCTCCCCCCTCTCTCTCTCCCTCTCTCTCTCCCTTTCTGTTGAGTATCGATTGATTTTCAACAGAATATCGATTGATAATGACGTTACCGTTCCAGCCGATCACACCTGCATCTACCGCTCTGTCAGCTGGCCGCCGACATCGCCATCCTATCCGGGGAGCAGCAGGAAAGAGATGTGGGTCGGGGTTACTGTAGATTACAGTAGATTCGTACCGACTGTAGATTTGAACGATATCAGGGGTGGGAGAGATTGGGCGACGGCTCTCGTTTGGCGAGGGTCGTCCTTTTTCTCTCCTTCCCCTGCATCGTTGCATATTCACTCACCTTCCCCCCTTTCCATTGATCGATTATCGATTAGTACGTACCGTAATCCTAAATTCCGTAGTTCATTTTTACTCATTTCAGCCTATAACGCGTTCCAGTATCCGTTTTCAGTGCCCGGCTGGACCATATGACGGCGTTATGAGGTGCGTTTTTTCTCTGTCTGATTCCCTAATCTCTCTTTTTTAAACCTCAATAATCAAATCCTTCATGTGCGTCGTCTCCAATGGACTGGACTCTACCAAGTGACGAATCTACCACGCTCACGGGTCTGTCTCAAGACCAACACGACTGCTACAACGACAAGATTAAAAAAAATATTGATTGTGTTCTGTGAGGATAAAGTGTTCGTACCTGGTTATTTTGAGTTTATTTGAGTTAAATAAGTGGTATGTAGTGGATTGTTTGAGTTGGTTTGTGGAAAAGTAGTAATGGAATACTTGGAGGAAGAGAGAGAAATGGAAAGAGAGATGGAGGGAGGAAGGGAGGGGGAGAGAGAGAGAGAGAGAGAGAGAGAAAGAGAGAGAGAGAGAGAGAGAGGGAAAGGAGGAGAGGAGTGTAGGAGGCTACTCTCTCTCCCTCTCCCTCCCCCTCTTTCACTCTCTCTCTCTCTCTCTCTCTCTCTCTCTCTCTCTCTCTCTCTCTCTCTCTCTCTCTCTCTCTGTGAACATTGATCGATTATCGATCGAGTATCGATTGAACAGTGATGACGTGCACACGCCCATTTGTTAGCTGTGCGTGCGCGAGTGTTAAGGTATTGAATTTACCGTAGGATACTGTATATACAGTATTCCTAATTTTCGCACTGCAGTTCGGTACAAATTAGGCATACGGTACTTTGACCGCCGTCATAAAAACAGACACAAAGTAAATTGGAAAAAAAGAACAGTGAAGCACGTTTGAATGGCAGTCGCTTCTGTTTTTTTATATCCGGTACGACACACTCGGGTACGGTAGTTTGAATATCGGATACGGTCGGTATAGAGGATGTCGCATGTTCCATTGTGATAGCAAAAAAATGACATCACGTGTATTAGTAAAACATGTGAAAATCACTGCGCCGGATTCGAACTCGGGAGGCACGATCATGAGGAAGACACACTATCCACTACACCACCACGCCCATGCGAGCATGGTAAAATGGATAGTGGATAGGTGCGGAGAGACGAATTAACGAAATGCGCATCGCACTCATCAGGCTGCAAGCTTTGAGACGTTACGGAATTAACCGCTCGCAATCTCAGCGCACCCATAGCTCAGCTGGTAGCGCGTTCGGCTGACAATCTCACGATCGTTGGTTCGATTTCGCTCCGGGGCAGATTGTTTTGTTGACTTTGAAACATTGTTTGGATTACATTGAAAACATAAGTTTTGCCAATACGTTTCAAGCAAAACAAACTAAGTGTTTTAGATCGTTCTCTCTGTTTTCCTGATCGGTACTGAAGTTTGAATTTCGGATACGGTGAGCGAGAGAAAGCCAATCAAAGACAGGCTCACTGGCAATTTCACATGCTCGTACTTCTAATTAGGTATACGGTACTTTGCACGCCGTCAGAAAACAAACACACAATAAATTTAAAAAAAATTAGAACAGTGAAGCACGTTCGAATAGCAGTCGTCTCTGTTTTCTCTATATCCGGTACGACAAACCCGGGTACGGTAGTTTGGATATCGGATACGGTCGGTATAGAGGATGTCGCATGTTTCATTGTGATAGCAAAACTATGACAATGCGTGTGTTGACAAAACATGTGAGAACAACTGCGCCGGATTCGAACTCGAGAGGAACGATCATGAGGCAGACGCATTATCCACTACACCACAACGCCCATGCGAGCATGATAAAATCGAGAGTGGATAGGTGCGGAGAGATGATCGCGGAGATGCGCGGAGACGTTACGGAATTAACCGACCGCTATATCAGCGCACTCGTAGCTCAGCTGGTAGCGCGTTCGGCTGTCAATCTCACGATCGTTGGTTCGATTCCGCTCCGGGGCAGATTGTTTTGTTGACTTTGAAAAATTGTTTGGATTACATTGAAAACATAAGTTTTCCCAATACGTTTCAAACACAACAACATAAGTGTTTTAAATCGTTCTTTCTGTTTTTGATGGTACTGCAGTTCAAATTTCGGGTACGGTGAGCGCGAGAAAGCCAATCAAAGTCAGCTCACTGGCAATTTCACATGCTCGTACTTCTAATTAGGTATACGGTACTTTGCACGCCGTCAGAAAACATACACAAAATAATTTTAAAACATTAGAACAGTGAAGCACGTTCGAATGGCAGTCGTCTCTGTTTTCTCTATATCCGGTACGACACACGCGGGTACGGTAGTTTGAATATCGGATACGGTCGGTATAGAGACTGTCGCATGTTCCATTGCGATAGCAAAACTATGACAATGCGTGTGTTGGCAAAACATGAGAAAACACTGCTCCGGATTCGAACTCGGGAGGCACGATCATGAGGCAGACGCATTATCCACTACACCACAACGCCCATGCGAGCATGATCAAATCGAGAGTGGATAGGTGCGGAGAGATGATCGCGGAGATGCGCGGAGACGTTACGGAATTAACCGACCGCTATATCAGCGCACTCGTAGCTCAGCTGGTAGCGCGTTCGGCTGTCAATCTCACGATCGTTGGTTCGATTCCGCTCCGGGGCAGATTGTTTTGTTGACTTTGAAAAATTGTTTGGATTACATTGAAAACATAAGTTTTCCCAATACGTTTCAAACACAACAACATAAGTGTTTTAAATCGTTCTTTCTGTTTTTGATGGTACTGCAGTTCAAATTTCGGGTACGGTGAGCGCGAGAAAGCCAATCAAAGTCAGCTCACTGGCAATTTCACATGCTCGTACTTCTAATTAGGTATACGGTACTTTGCACGCCGTCAGAAAACATACACAAAATAATTTTAAAACATTAGAACAGTGAAGCACGTTCGAATGGCAGTCGTCTCTGTTTTCTCTATATCCGGTACGACACACGCGGGTACGGTAGTTTGAATATCGGATACGGTCGGTATAGAGACTGTCGCATGTTCCATTGCGATAGCAAAACTATGACAATGCGTGTGTTGGCAAAACATGAGAAAACACTGCTCCGGATTCGAACTCGGGAGGCACGATCATGAGGCAGTTGCACAATCCACTACACCACAACGTCATGCCAGCATGATCAAATGAATTGTGGATAGGTGCGGAGAGACGAATTGACGAAGTGCGCATTGCACTCATGAGACCACTCTGCAAGGTTTGAGACGTCACGGAATTAACCGACCTCTATCTCAGCGCACTCGTAGCTCAGCTGGTAGCGCGTTCGGCTGACAATTTCACAATCGTTGGATCGATTCCGCTCCGGGGCAGATTGTTTTGTTGACTTTGAAACATTGTTTGGAAGTCAACAAAACGTTTTGAAAGCATACATTTTGCCGATAAGTTTCAACAGAACATTTTTTTTTCAAATTGAACTGGTATCGCACGCTTTCATAACGAGAGTCAAACTATCCAACAAGGTTGTAGGATATGCATTTGATTGCTGTCCGTGAACCCGGCGCACATTTGTCGCTATGACTGATAAATTCCGGCGCTGCGACTGGTTCTACGAGACGAAAACAAGAGATTCCACTGCCGCTTTTCGAGAAGCTGATGGGATTGGATGCAAGCATACATCCATTTTGTATTGATAGGAACACGTCCTTCGTGTTTTTTTTAAGTATTTATTTGCTGCAGCTAATGTCATTGGATGCGAACGTGCTGTTCTCTGGTGATGATGCAGTGCAGACACAACAAAACAACTCAACTTTCATACATTATTAGTGTTGAAATCGACTAAAATATACTATTTCATTCTTTCCTTGAGTTCACGTGAAAAAAGGACGTTGTTCTTTGGTAGGTCAATCTCTACGACGGTGGGTGCACTCTCGCCTGTGCCATTTCACCACTGTTGCTTTTGCAAAGTGGTTGCGTTCTTCCGTTCCCCGCTCTCTTCCGCGCTCTGTCGTCTTCGGTTCACGACGTGGGTTCTATCGCGTTTCGGTTTTGTGTTTATGTCAGATGTGCCCCGGTGTAGCTGAAAAAAGTTCGTAACTTGTTGCTTGTATTTTTATTCAATTTAATATGTTCAATATTACAATAGTTGTTGTAACATTTACCATCATTGCTAAATTCTAAACGAACAATCTATCATGTGTCATTAAATTTAATCGATAACAACAAAAAAGTGATTACCAGTACAATATCGTTGGGTCAGCGCGGCTGCCCACGATTCGGTGTCAGCTCGGCTGCACCTCTACCGTACAGTTCAGCACGGCTGGCTGTGCGGTATCAACATTACACTTATCATTTTAATCGAAATCTAATATAAATTCATTGTAAACCAAAAAATGAAGCTCTCGAGTGTCATCCAATCGAAGCAATATTAATAAAAACCGTGTTTACAAATACAATATTGTTGTGTCGGCGCGGCGTGATGTGGTACAAATAAAATAAATGTAATCACAGTATCCAGCTCAGCTGTACCTGTTGCCCACCACGTTCTAGCACAGCTTACGTGGTGAGGTTGCCCACCACGTTCTAGCACAGCTTGCGTGGTGTGGTTGTGGTAAAATGAGTCAAAACAAACATGAAGTGGTAAAAATATAAACATGGTTTTGCCTCTTGCCCACCACGTTGCAGCACAGCTCTCGTGGTGTGGTTCCTGTAAAATGAGTCAAAAAACAAACTGTGGTCTAAAAATAATCGGTGGTATATACATAAACGCTATTACGCCTCTTGCCCACCACGTTGTTGCACAGCTCTCGTGGTGTGGTTGGCCACCACGTTGCAGAACAGCTCTCGTGGTGTGGTTATGGTAAAATGAGTCAAAACAAACAAAATGTGGTATAATTAAAAAAAAATATCACGGTATCCAGCACAGCTGTACCTGTTGCCCACCACGCTGTAGCACAGCTCTCGTGGTGTGGTTATGGTAAAATGAGTCAAAACAAACAAAATGTGGTATAATTAAAAAAAAATATCACGGTATCCAGCACAGCTGTACCTGTTGCCCACCACGCTGTAGCACAGCTCTCGTGGTATGGTTTTGGTAAAATAAGTCAAAACAATCATGATGTGGTCTAAAAAAACGGTGGTATACACATAAACGCGATTACGCCTCTTGCCCACCACGTTGCAGCACAGCTTTCGTGGTGTGGTTGGCCACCACGCTGTAGCACAGCTCTCGTGGTGTGGTTGTGGTAAAATGTGTTAAAACAAACGGTACAATTCGTGGTATAATAATATCTTTATAATATGATGTATATAATATATGTATGTATAATATATAATAATGTATGTAACGTATAATGTAATAATATATGTATATAATATGTATATAATAATAATAATAATAATACTATGATATAATATGATATAATATAATATAATATAATAACACAATAATATGATGTATTTTTAAGATGACATTTATAAGAACTCACTAAAATTTTCATTAAAAAACGGTTGTTATTTGTAGATGGCTCTTCCCGTTGACTACACACATCCTGGGGTTTCTCTCGAGAACTCCGATCTTGAGATAATTGGTGAATCTATTGTGGCGAATGCCAGGATTCAAAACGTTTGGCTCCTAAACGTATCGTACTGGCAACAGTTCGACCATATTGATCTGAATGATCATCTTGCGCTTCGTCGAATAGACGTGAGCGTGGATCCCTACATCAGCAAAAACAATGTTGTTGTGCCGGAGGTGGTTGTTATTCCGGTGCTGAAGTTTGCCGGTCATCGCTACCAGGCTAACCTGAACACTGATGGGCATTACTACTTGATGGTTTATAATACGCATATGAATACGGTATTCTACATCGACAGCATGTACAGTATGGCGCGTATTGCACCAACTGACCCGGTTCTTCACCATGTGCGCACTTTCCTGATCCCCGCCATTGTGCCTGTGCTGCTTCCCGGTCTGCCTCAGATATCGGATCGTATTCGCAGTGATCAGCAGAGGGATAGTAAGTCTTGCGGTTTCTTTGTTCTTCGGAACATCGAAAATCTGCTCAACAACCGCTCTTTAACAAACACGATGCACACCCCGCAACTCGTGGCCGCTTACCGCGCGTATGTGCAGAATGAGCTCAATGCCAGGCGTCGCATCATGCAACAGCCGTTCCTTCTGCCTCAGCCACAGATGCCTCTGTTCAGCGGACCAATGTACAGCACTGTGGCTGGGTCGGTGGTTATGCCTGCTCCTCTCGTGAGTCATGCGGGTATGATGGCACCACAGTTCCCTGCTTTGCCTATCATGCCTCCGTCTGTGCAACACATCACTGTGCCGCCTTTTCAAACGGCAATGACACGGCAGACAGTGGCTCATCCCTCCACTGCAAATATGGTGGCTCCGATACAGGCTCCGCCTATGCCTAATCCTCTTTTGATGCCTCCTCCGGCCATTCCCAACTCGCGCTTTGTGCGTCATAAGCCTGTTTCTCCACAGAAGAAAAACATGATCGAGTTTCGCAAGCGAGCCGCTTTGTCGTCTTCGTCAGAGTTCATGGCGTCCAACAATGGTCAGCCTATGCAGAGTCCTATGCCGCAGCCTGTTGGCGCGGTTCCTTCTACATCGAGTGTCTCAATGATAAGCTCTGATGATGGTACTCTATCGGGGATAACATCTCAGTTCGATGACAACATGAATGTGAACACTCCTCCTAAGAAAAGACAGTGCAAATCTGGCTCTGAGAAGGAGAAACAGCGCCGTCAGAAGAAGAAAAAAGACACTATTGATGAGGAAAAGCTGGCTAAAATCATTGCTATGGCCCAGGGTCAGAACCAACAAACCTCTAACGAAAGTGTCAATTCTCGTGAAAGCAAAATGTTGAAAGGTATGGTGAATCTCATACAGAATGATACGAACGATCAAATGATCAATGATACGCAGGTTTCAACCCAAAAGACTCAAGAAGAGTTGGCTTCCTTGAAGCGTAAAGCTATCGATCGACGACAAGCGAACGCTAAGCGTATGAAAAATGCATATCAACGAAAAACATTCAAATTCTTCAACGCAGCCAGTCGGTACAGTGAACTACCTGACTACCAACACCTCGGTCCGATGATACCGTGTAAACATGAGTTCTGTAAGAGTAACAATTTTGCTTCAGAGAGTCATGGAGTGTGTTGTAAAAACGGTGATGTACACATTGAAAACTCACCTTTCAAGCGCTCTACTCGTCCAGAGTTTGCGCTTTTGTTTGACATTGCCAATCCCACTCTTGAACAACGTCAACCAACGAATAAGTGTTATAGAGCGTTGCATCGATACAATCAACTGCTTGCTATGGCTTCTCTATCGTTCAGTACGGTACAGGATTTGCCGAAAGGTGAACCTATTACCGTGCTGCAGGGTCAAATGAGAGCGGGAATTTGTCATCTCATTCCATCAGAGAGTTCGTGTGCTGCGTTCGCGCAACACTACTACATACCCGAAAAGACTCATTTCGACGTAACAGACAAAGACATTGATAACGACATTCTGGCGGGTTTGATTCAGTGCATGAAGGACAACAATCCCTACACTCGAGCCTACCTACAAATGTACGATCTCATGTTGCAAGCTGAACGCCGTAAAGAACAACTGCGTGCAACCACCGGTCAAGACGAAACCACTTACATTCAAATGTGTTTCCTACAATACCGTAAGGAGAGGGATCAGTACTTGATAGGTAATGCACACGAGGGTACGTTGAATCTCCCCAATACCAACAACGTGGCGCTACTGTACGCAAGTACAGAGCGACCACCGACACCTGAGGAGATTCAACATGGCACTATTGTGTACGATAAAAATCGTGGACAATTTTCGGAGATGCCATTCTTCGACCGCAACGCCACTCCTCTCACTTTCCCTCTGTTGTTTGATGATGGAAGACATTTTTATGAAAATGGAATACCGTATAAGTCTACGAAAAACAAGGTTACTTCCACCACATCACGTGAACAGGGAGAACCTGACGTGAGTGATGATGACGATATGGATCTCGGTATCGAAGGAGAACAACAAACTCGTTCCAAGAAACGATTGTTTGTCTCTCAGCGAGAGCATTTTGTATACTGTACCCGTCGCACAGATGAAAATCTCATTAACCACTGGCTTTTGGGTATGGGTAGAGTGACACCGCTCTTTAATCTATTCAACTTCACTCGTATTGAAGCTGCCCGCTTACACCATATCAAAAAAACCCAATTCGAGTTGTGTAAAATCGATCGAAACGAGTACATGGATGCGATACAGCGGAGACTCGATTTCTATAAAATCAAACTGGGTTCGTTTGTGTATCTTCCGAAAACCTATGTGGGTAGTTACCGTTGGTGCCAAGAACAGTACCACAACGGTATGGCTATTGTGGCGCATTGTGGTAAACCCACGTTGTTCATTACGATCACTGGCAATGAAGAATGGCCTGAAATCAAGGAGAACCTGATCGGAGTCAATGCCGACAACGATCCCGATATTGTTGCACGAGTCTGCCACGAAAAGTTTAAACAAGTGGTCGAACTGATTCGTGTAAAGAAGATATTCGGAGAAGTTGCTGCAATGTGGTATCGTATCGAGTTCCAAAAACGCGGCATGGTACACTGTCATCTACTCGTCACACTCGAAAGAGAATTAACTGAGGACGAAGTGTGTCAGTACATCAAGGCTGAAATACCGGAAATTCCTGATCCGAGTACAAAGGACACTGATCCGGATTACGAAAAGAAGTTACTTCTACGTGAATTGGTGTTGAAACTGATGATTCATAAGCCGTGCTCGAACAAACCGCATTATCAGTGTCGCCAGAAAAATCCGGCCTACTGTAAGAAAAACTTCCCTCAGCCTTATAGAAACGATTACGGATTGTTGCCTTGTGGCCGTCCGTTATATCCTCGTCCCGCCAACATTCGGCAAGAGTACTTTGATAATAAAAAGCAAGTACACATAACTAACCGTGATGTCGTACCATACAATCCGTTCCTACTGCTCGCGTTCAAATGTCACATTAACGTGGAGTATGTGGCGAGCAGCAAGACCGTCAAGTACATCTCAAAGTACATAACGAAAGGTGTTGACACCTTGATCGGAGTTGTGAATAGCGGTAAAATGGACGAGTTGAAAAAGTTTATGGACGAAAAGGGTAACGTGAACTTTGACGAGGCTCAAATACACACCTCGTTACGATACGTCTCTCCAATTGAGGCAGCATGGCGTCTGCGTGGTTATAAACTCGTCTATTCCACTCACATCGTGAGGCAACTGTACTTGCATCTCGAAGGCAAGGAAAATCTATTCTTTGCAATGGGCGAAACGCCAAAGTCTGCCAATAGACCCACGATGTTGAAGGCGTATTTCGAATTGATGAGTACCACGCAAGATCCCAAAGTGAAAAAGATGAAATTCGAGGAAGTTGCCATTCATTTCCGTTACGATGACAAGGCTGGTGTTTTCACACCACATATACAAAAAATACGTAAAGTGACACGTGTGTGTGCATACAGCCCACGTCAAACCGAGCTCTTTGCTCTTCGATTGATTCTCATGTCTCGTCCCGTATTCTCTTGGATTGACGGACGAACAGTGAACGGTGTTGTTTACAACTCATACAACGAAGCAGCCATACGAGCCGGACTCATCAACGACGAGGCCATATGGGATCGTATCCTAGATGAGGCAAAGGATATCAATATGCCTAAAAAATTGAGGGGTCTATTTGCTACTCTACTCATGCATTGTAAGCCACCCAATGCTCGTGCCCTCTGGGATAAGTATAAAGAGTACATGGCTCCTCGAGATCTCTCAAAAACACTCGATGAGAACATCGAAACTGGCAAAATACGTCTTCAGTGGATTCTGGAACAGAACAACTGCAAATTGATTGATTTCGGTATTCCACCTCCGCTTAATGATCAATCCATTCCCGATAATGATGGTGGTGTCGGTGGTTCTGCAAACAGATCAAATGGCACCCTGAACACCGAACAGCAAACGTTTGTCGATAGCGTTATGCAGTCGGTAGGTCTGTCGAAAGGTGATCGACAAGACTATTGCTTCTCCCTCCAAGGTAGTGGTGGTACTGGGAAAACGTTTGTCTATCAAAGAATCATACGAGAGTGTGCGAAAATCGGTAAAAAGGTTGTCGTGGTTGCGTCGACGGGTATCGCTGCCACACTGATGGAAGGCGGACGAACTGTTCACGCAGCGTTCTATCTTCCGCTCAATCTGAACGAAGACAGCAAGAGTACCATCAAATCTCACATGAATAGTGGTCGCAATCTCGCGGAAGCTGACGTTGTGATTTGGGATGAATGTACGATGTCTCACAAGTATGCTCTTGATTGCGTAGACGGTGCCCTCAGACTCGTGGCACCAGTCGGCCTCGATAAGAAACCGTTTGGTGGTACGGTCGTGATTCTTGGAGGTGATTGGAAACAACTCCTCCCGGTCGTCAAAAACCGCGATCCGATTTTGGCCATCGATGAGTGTGTGAATAAGAGCAAGTTCTGGTCTCTATTCAAACACTTTAAACTTACACAAAACATGCGAGTAAACGCCGACGAGAAGGAGTTTGTGCAGTTCCTCGAAACTGTCGGAAACGGTACGCATGAAAAGGTGAATGGGTGTCTCAAGATACCGTCCGAAAACATGGCCAAAACCGAGTCGGAAATTATCGATGGTATGTACGACGCATCGGTTCTTGCTGATCCCAGTGAGATTTCGAAACGCGCCATACTGGTATTGAAAAACCAGGATTCACTTCGCATCAACGACCATATTCTGAACAAGTGTATTGGTCCGGTGGTGGAGAGTGTTTCCATGGATGCGCCGCTCGATTACCTGAGCGGAATCACCGGCAATTGTCGAGTGCGGTTTCCCGCAAATATTGAGCACATTTGGCGGGACACACCTTCGGGTTTCCCTCCTCATAAACTCAAACTGAAGATCGGATGTATCGTTATGTTGTTGCGCAACTTGAACGTGACTGAGGGCCTCTGTAATGGAACACGCCTCATTGTCGAAGCCATTAGCGATAACATTCTCATGTGCAAAAACCTCACAACTGGTTCGAACCAGCCAGTGATGATTCCGAAGATTCGTCTGACGTACGAAGATACCAAGAGTGATTTGGCGTACGAGCGAATTCAGTTTCCCGTTCGTTTGTCCTATGCAATGACCATAAACAAGTCGCAAGGACAGACGTTCGACAAAGTGGGTATCATTCTTCGTGATAAACCCTTCTCGCACGGACAGATGTACGTGGCGTTTTCGCGCATTCGAAGCTCTAAAGGGCTGAAAGTGTTCACGAAATGGCCTTGCGTTCCTGACGCAAATGGCGCTCCTCAGATGTTAGTGAGAAACATTGTCTACCACGACATTGTCAAGCAGCAGTAATCGACAATCAATCTTTACACTTGATCCAATTCTCTTATCAACGTTCATAGCCAGTTGGATATACGCCATCCCATCCGAACTGGCAAGTCAAGCAACTGTGCGCTCGCTCAGTACTCGGATTGGAGACAACCGGGGAATCGTGGGTAACGTTATAAAGAGAGAAGAGGTTCTTGTGTTTAGATCTGAGCGGAGATCTACTACTGATACAACTAACATCTACAATGTGTTTTTGGTGATCACAGATTCTTTTCCCTTCCAAGGGTTTTTCTTGCTTGATCAATAAATCTTTTCACATTATCCGTGTTGTGTCTATTTATTGTTTCACGGAATGTTTGGAATGAAGTGGAATGTTAGTGGACACTTGGTGTTTTTCTTCTTAATAACTTTGCACGGAACTTTGTCGGACAACTTAGATGGTCCGGAGATGGTGGCGGTCCGAAGAGTAATTCGAGAAGCGTAATTCCTTCATTCGATCGTCGCAAAACGCAAAAGTTGCCGAGAGAAAGCGTCGGGAATCGCAAATTTCTCGCAAAAAACCTAACTACGAGAGGTGAAAGTGGGCGTTAGAGGGCGGGCGCGAAGGCGCGAGCGCGACTGACGAGGAGAGGCGAGTCGCGGTAGGTAGACTGCGAGAGGGGGGGGAGTGGGTGAGAGAGAGGACGCGCACGCACGACGCATGATGGTTGCGCGCAGCGCAGCCGGCGCGGCACTCCCCGCAACCGAACGGCCACAAAAACGCCCACGTCCTGCCTCAGAAAGCATTCGCTGATGCTAGTCATTGGTATACTTGAGAGTGGGAAGCGATTTTTCTGGACAGGAATATGTTAGCATAAATTAAAAATATTAGCCTGTGCCACTGCGCGCCAGACAGAGGCCCCGGGCAGACTTTTTCGCTAGCGAAAAGCGAAAACGAATCGCAAAAATTTTAGCATTGGAGATTCGCACACCCGCCGAATTAGCGCGAATCCACAGACTTTTCGCTGAAATTCCGCGAATTTGTATATATTGGTATTTGCCGATTTTGTGTTTATTCATTTTGTTTTATATAATTGAAACTAATAAGATATGGTTGAGTTTCATCGATATGCGACAGAAATTATGACTTTCGGCTTGCACATGCTACGGCGCATCCGTTATTCAAATTAGACGCTGTTTTTCGCGCGAAAACATCAAACACGTCATGCGTGCTCATGTTCTGCTTGCGTAAAAGTACGGTTCCTGCAGCTGTTTGTTGCTTTTGTTTACTTTATTATTTTGAACTTTGTTTGTTAGTTTGATTATATTTATGTCTTTTAGTAATCATACTTATGTCTCAGAGTACGATGGTCCGATTCACAATTGAAGTGAAGATTGCTATCGCCGATTATTACCGCGTGCATAAGAGTCTATGGTGTGCGACAGAACGGAAACAACAAGATTCGTCCCATAAGCTCAACCTACTGATGGAACTGGAGCAGATACTGAAGAAGTCTGGATTCAGCGGAATGACAGGTGATTGAAGCGCTCGTTATGATATCTTATCAGTTGTTTTCAGTATCCGAGATCAAGGATTGCTGGAAGCTGATGCAGGACAACTTCCGCATCAAGGTCAAGAAAATCACCGGGTCGGCAGCGCTAGCCAGGACCCGTTCATTCGCAGCATGGCCTTTCTACAAGATCAAGTCGTTGACAGTAGGTACGTATTCTAATGATTAAGCGTGATTTGTTTTATTTAATGTTTAGTGTTCGAATGGGCACGACTCTTGGCGGCTCTCTGATGGCGTTCAGCTCCAAGCAGAACGCCCCGTTCATTCAGCCCCTCGTGCGCGGTGCCGGTTCCATGATGGGAGACAACTTCATGGAAGATGAGACGTGCGGAGACGAGAATGACTATATGCAGCACGAGCAGCCTCGCCAGCTGACCCCCGACACGATTGTTGTAGTCGACGATGACGAGGTCGAGGTGGTGCCTCTTGGCGCCAAGGAACCTGTCATCCCCGATGAAGTATGTTTTTTTGTTGATTTTGACTGCCAACTACATTGTTGTTTCAATTACATGGTTGTTGTTTTTCAGAAGCGCAAGTTTGCCGCATCCGGTTTGCGTGGAGTGTCCGACGCAAACGAAGGAGAAAGGACCCTCCTAAGAATGCTGATCGTCAGTTGTCTTTTTTCTTATTTGTATGCGTTTATTGAAAACAAACACAACATATTAATTTCAGAAATCACGAGGCTGAGACGCTGGCGACTTCACTCAATGACGATGAGTATGACACAGTGTGTTCGGCTCTGGCAGCGCAGATTCGCAAGCTGGGGCAAGCTGGACAACAAGGAAGCCAACAAATGGATCACCAAGGTGAACCGTATGATGTGCGACGTCGCTGAGTCGATTGAAAAATTGATATTTAGATTCGATAATAGATTCGTGTACACGAAATCCATGTTGAAATCAATGTTTATTGTGCCATCAAATGTTTTAATTGAATGTACAAACAATATTGTCACTGTGAATATGAACTGGTTGTTTTTGTTGAAAAATAAATGTTTTGTTTATTTAGTGAATGTTGTTGATGTGGGCAAAGTAGTCGGTCATCTTCTGTCGCACGGTTTGTCCATCCATGTTGCCAGCACGTGCGGGTTGCGCAAGTCGCGGAGGAAAGCGAAGCGGAGGGAAGCGAGCGAGGCTTGGGCGCGGCCAATCTGGCGAGTCAGCAGATTGTGTAGGATCTGAAACAAACACTAAAAGAACGCGAAGCTGCTGCTCACCTACCAAACAAGTCATTGTGACCTCCTTGGCACAGTCGATGTCCATTGCGATGGGGGTGAAGAGAATGCGGAAACGAGCTGCCAGAACACCGAACGCACACTCTACCGTTCGCCTCGCCTGGAAATACAAATGTGTAATTGCTGTCAAAAAACAAACATTGTATGAAACTCACCCGCTCAACTTTTTATTGAAGAAAGCTTGCTTTGCATTGTTGTTCGCAGTGGTCTGAGGAAAGGGTCGTATGAGACGTGATGTTTGTCCGAATCCTTGATCTACTAGCACATGATAGGGGACGAGACCGACGCGAGGAAGAGCAGTGGTGCGAGGGAAGTCGGACTCTGCAGCAAGAAGAGCCGCCTTGATGGGACTCCTATCGAAGACTCCAGCATCGCTGTATCTCCCCGCACTTCCAACGTCGACAGCCATGAAAACGAGGTCGGCATCGGATAGCGCAAGAAGGTGAAACGAATTGAAGACTTGTAGTTCCAGTTCGTGGATCCAGCCCCGTTCGGTGCACGAATACGGATGTGTTTCGAGTCGAGAGAGCCGAGCGCACGGGATAATCAGATAGCTGTTGGTATCTGTCAGCTACTCGTTCCCACGTAGCCTTGTCAGTGGCGGGAAGCCAAGGGTGAACATCTCCGCGTTTATGGCACGACACACCTCCATCAAAACACTCTTGACAGTGCTCCGCCAATACCGAATTGATGTGCAGTATGCTGAAGACTCGATCCGTGAGCCACGTGATGCAAAGCTATCATAAGACGAAAGCGAGCGGGATAGGGGCGCGGTGAGTGTGACTATGCGCGAGATTGTCCTTGATGATATCAAATATGGCATCGAACTCGGAAGGGATACATGCGAGTGTAATCCAGCAAATCGGCAGCGTTTGGAGAAGACATATAAGCAGACATAGTCAGGAAACGGCTATCCAGAATAGGAACATGCGCATCCCTGACATATCTCCTTGTGAATGATTTCATCAACGCCATTTGCATAGCGAGATCACAGCATATTTGGCCAATTCTTTCCGAAACTTCGAGTGAGAGACCATCTGCAACCAAAACAAATAAAAAAACACTTATAAAACACGAAAGAATTGAAAAGAATTGAATCAAATTGCAAATGCGACGTCGTAATTGCAGCATTTCAGCGATTCTCTGAAACATCCGTTTCGCAGCGAAACGTAATCGCGCGAAAATTTTCGCGATTCGCTAAAATATTCGCGCGAAAAAGTATGTCGTCTACATTCAGCTAAATTTTCGCGAAACGATTTTCGCGATTCGCTCTGCGATTCGCAAATCGATAATGCATGCTAAAGCATTGCAGTTTTCGCGCGATTTTTTTCGCGAAAAAGTCTGCCCGGGGCCAGAGTGGGCGTGGCTTGAGTCGATGTGAGAAATGACGACGGAAGGGTGGTCAGTTGATGCGGCGGCGGGTGGTGGAGGGAGGTCGGTTGCCAGGTACGGAGTGATCGTCCTTTCAGATGGAGCTGCCCCTGCTGCCGGGCCGGGTGCTGCTGCCCCTGCTGCCGGGCCGGGTGCTGCTGCCCCTGCTGCCGGGCCGGGAGCTGCTGCCCCTGCTGCCGGGCCGGGTGCTGCTGCCCCTGCTGCGGGCCGGGAGGATGCTGCCCCTGCTGCCGGGCCGGATGCTGCTGCCCCTGCTGCCGGGAGGGTGCTGCTGCCCCTGCTGCCGGTGCCCCTGCCGAGGCCGGTGCCGAAGCCGCTCCCCCTGCCGCCGCCCGCCGTGGAGGAGCCGCCGTGCTGAGCAGCGAGGTGAGGAGGTCTCTCTTTCTTTCTCTCTCTCGCGCTCTCTCTCTCTCTCGCTCTCTCTCGCTCTTTCTCCCCCTCTCTCTCTCCCCCTCTCTCTCTATTCTGTTGATTATCGATTGATAATCAACAGAAAATCGATTGATGATGACGTCACTGTTCCAGGCGATCAGCTCTAGCATCTGCCGCTCAGTCAGGACGCCATCGACCCAGCCCGGATGTTCGGGGAGCGGCAAGGAGGAGTTGTGGGTTAGGAGTACTGTAGATTACAGTAGTTTAGTACCGACCGTAGATTTGATCGATTCCGGGGGTGGGAGTGATTGGGAGACGGCTCTGGTTTGGCGAGGGTCGTCCTCTTTCACTCTTTCCCCTGAATCGTTCAGTTATCACGCATTACTCCAACCCCCTTAATATTGATCGGTTATCGATTAGTACGTACCGTAATCCTAATCTCCGTAGTTCACTTTTAATTCATTTCAGCCTCTGACGCTTTCCTGTACCCCGTTTGCAGTGCCTGACTGCCTCATTGGACGACGTTCTGAGGTGCGTTTTTTTCTCTGTCTGACTCCCTAATCTCTCTTCCTTAAACCTTAATAATCAAATCATTTATGTGCGACGTCTCCAATGGACTGGAATCTACTACGTGATCAGGCTCACGGGTCCGTCTCAAGACCGTCAAGACTGCATCACCGACTTCAAGATTAAAAAAAAAGATTGATTGTGTTCTGTGAGGATAAAGTGTTCGTACCTGGTTGTTTTGAGTTTATTTGAGTTAAATAAGTGGTATGTAGTGGATTCTTTGAGTTGGTTTGTGGAAAAGTAGTGATAGAAAGGTTGGAGGGAGAGAGAGATGGAGAGAGAAATGGAGGGAGGGAGGGAGCGAGGGAGAGAGGGAGGGAGAGAGGAGCGGGGGAGAGAGAGGGAGAGAGGGAAAGCGAGAGAGAGAGAGAAGGAGAAGCGGCCTCTTTTACTCTCTTTGTCTCTCCCCCTCTCTCACTGTATGAACATCGATCGACTATCGATTAAATATCTATTGCATAGTGAGGACGTACGCACATCGATATGTTACCTGCACGCGCGAGTGATGAGGTACATGGCGTACTGCAGGAAATTGTATGGACAGTAGTCCTAATTTCGTACTGCAGTCCTAATTAGGTATACGGTACTTGAACGCCGTCATAAAAATAGGTACGAGGGAGAGGAAGGGAAAAGAAGGAGAAACAAGGTGAAACACAGGTAAAACAACAATATGAGGAGTGAGAGATAGGGTGCGTGCTAATCGAAGGATTCAGAGGAAAGAGTGAGTGGGGACGGCCCTCGCCAACGAAAACCATCTCCCAAACACACCCACCCCGATATCGATCGAGTAAAAGAGAGAGAGAGAGAGAGAGAGAGAGAGAGAGAGAGAGAGAGTCCTCCCCACCTCGCAGCTCAGCACTGCTCCTCCCGGCTCGCTCCTGCCGCTCGGCTCGCTCCTACTCCGGATCGGCTCGCTCCTCCTCCGACTCGGCTCGCTCCTCCTCGTTGTATCACACTCCGTAGTTCTTGACCAGGCCGGTCTTGGCATCTAACACCTGAAAGAAATACACTTTCATATACAAACCCCTAAAAAAGTGAAACATATTTTAACAATACATGAAAAATGGTGATCAATTCCCACCTGGAACGGACTGTGAGGTGGCTGGTGGCGCTGCGCCCTGCAACAAATAATATCATAAATGTAGAACACGTTGCGGACTGATAAACGAGCATACATTACAAAACAACAACAAGGAAATTCAAAGATAATAGAAAATACAACATGAACGAAAACAATACGAAACAAGTGCGGCAAGCGAAACAAACACATATAGCACGTGAAGATAGTAATAACAAATGATATCAAACACTTTACTACACGAATCATATTGTGAAAACAAAACAAAATGAACCAACAAACAAAAACCACGCAGGCACAGCTGACTTACTGCACGTCATCCGTGCATCACCGTGCGACACCGTGGTGTGTACGACGAAACACTATGGAAGCGCGGTTGCTTTTGTTTTTCATTTCTTCACGTCGATGTTTTTTTCTATATCCGGCACGACAAACCCGGATACGGTAGTTTGAATATCGTTCGGTATAGAGGATGTCTCGCATGTTCCATTGTGATAGAAAAAAATGGCATCACGTGTATTAGTAAAACATGTGAAAATCACTGCGCCGGATTCGAACTCGGGAGGCGCGATCATGAGGCAGACGCGCTATCCACTACACCACAACGCCCATGCCAGCATGGTAAAATGGATAGTGGATAGGTGCGGAGAGATGATCGCGTGGATGCGCATTGCACTCATGAGACCACTCTGCAAGGTTTGAGACGTCACGGAATTAACCGCTCGCGATCTTAGCGCACTCATAGCTCAGCTGGTAGCGCATTCGGCTGACAATCTCACGATCGTTGGTTCGATTCCGCTCCGGGGCAGATTGTTTTGTTGATTTTGAAACATTGTTTGGATTACATTGAAAACATGAGTTTTGCCAATACGTTTCAAACACAACAAAATAAGTGTTTCGAATCGTTCTTTCTGTTTCTCTGATGGTACTGCAGTTCAAATTTCGGATACGGTGAGCGAGAGAAAACCAATCAAAGACAGGCTCACTGGCAATTTCACATGCTCGTACTTCTAATTAGGTATACGGTACTTTGCACGCCGTTAGAAAACATACACAATAATTTAAAAAAAATGGAACAGTGAAGCACGTTCGAATAGCAGTCGCTTCTGTTTTCTTTATATCCGGTACGACAAACCCGGGTACGGTAGTTTGAATAACGGTCGGTATAGAGGATGTCGCATGTTCCATTGTGATAGCAAAACTATGACAATGCGTGTGTTGGCAAAACATGTGAAAACACTGCGCCGGATTCGAACTCGGGAGGCACGATCATGAGGCAGCCGCATTATCCACTACACCACAACGCCCATGCCAGCATGGTAAAATGGATAGTGGATAGGTGCGGAGAGACGAATTGACGAAATGCGCATTGCACTCATGAGGCCACTCTGCAAGGTTTAAGACGTTACGGAATTAACCGCTCGCAATCTCAGCGCACTCTTAGCTCAGCTGGTAGCGCGTTCGGCTGACAATCCCACGATCGTTGGTTCGATTCCGCTCATGGGCAAATTTTTTGTTAACTTCTAAACATAGTTTGGAAGTCAACAAAACGTTTTGAAAGCATACATTTTGCCGATAAGTTTAAACAGAACGTTTTCTTTATTGAACTGGTATTGCACGCTTTCGGAACGAGAGTCAAACTATCCAACAAGGTTGTAGGATATAAATTTGATTGCTGTCCGTGAACCCGGCGCACATTTGTCGCTATGACTGATAAATCCCGGCGCTGCGACAGGTTCTACGAGTCGAAAACAAGAGTTTCCGCTGCCGCTTTTCGAGAAGCTTGCTTGATTGGATTGGATGCAAGCATACATCCATTTTGTATCGATAGGAACACGTCCTTCGTGTTTTTTTAAGTATTTATTTGCTGCAGCTGATGTCATTGGATGCGAACGTGCTGTTCTCTGGTGATGATGCTGTGCAGACACAACAAAATAACTCAACTCAGACCGTATTCGAATTTGTGAAAACAAATTGCAATGCAAACGTGCTATCTGCCACACCCCACCGCTCTTGCACGCAATTTCGAATGACCAGGAGATGGTGGCGGTCCGAAGCGTTGCCGAGAAGCGTATTTCTTTTATTTGAACGTCGTAAAACGCAAAAGTTGCCGAGAGAAAGCGTCGGGAATCGCAATTTTTCCGCAAAAAAACCCAACTACGAGAGGCGAAAGTGCGCGCGCGACGCCAACTGCGCGACTGTCGCTACAGGCATACTGCGGTAGCTACAGTACGCTGAGCGAGCCGCGCAGCGGCGAGCACGCGCGTCTCTCCCGTCGCTCCCCGAGCGAGTCGCGCAGCGGCGAGCATACGGTAGTACGAGCGCCGCCCCCTCAGAAGCATGCTCCATTTGCCTACCAAGTTCGTTGATGCTAGTCATTGATATACTTGAGAGTGGGAAGGCAATTTTTTCCGCAGGAATCTCATTAATTTTCATTGGAATAGGTTTGCATAACTCAGCATAAATTATCTCGTGCCATCGGGCCATAGACAATGGGGTCAGACGGCCGACGTATGCGCCAGACGCGAATGCAGACGAAATGGGCGTGGCCAGGGTCGACGTAAGAAATGACGACCGGTGAGAGGGTCAGTTGGTGTTGCGGCGGCCGCGCTGGGAGGTCGGTTGCCAGGTACGCAATGGTTGTCCGTTCAGGTGCTGCCGGAGCTGCCGCCGTCGTGGCTGTACCTGCTGCCCCTGCCGCTGTCGTGGCTGTACCTGCTGCCCCTGCCGCCGTCGTGGCTGTACCTGCTGCCCTGCCGCTGTCGTGGCTGTACCTGCTGCCCTGCCGCCGTCGTGGCTGTATCTGCTGCCGCTGTCGTGGCTGTACCTGCTGCCCCTGCCGCTATTGTGGCTGTACCTGCTGCCCCTGCCGCTATTGTGGCTGTACCTGCTGCCCCTGCCGCTGTCGTGGCTGTACCTGCTGCCCCTGCCGCCGTCGTGTCTGGACCTGCACCCGCCTGGCTTGCCGCAGCTGTGGCCGGAGGCGCTCCCCCTGCAGCCGCCCGCCGTGGAGGAGCCGCGCCGTGCTAAGCATCGAGGTGGGGAGGTCTCTCTCTCTCTCCCTCTCTCTCTCTCTCTCTCTCTCTCTACATCTCTTGGTTATCGATTGATAATCAACATATTATCGATTGATATTGACGTCACCGTTCCAGACTATCACACCCGCATCTACCGCTCTGTCAGGTGGCCGCCGACATCGCAATCCTATCCGGGGACCGGCAAGGAGGAGATGTGGGTCGGGGTTACTGTAGATTACAGTAGTTTGTTACCGACTGTAGATTTGAACGATATCGGGGGTGGGAGAGATTGGGAGACGGCCCTCGTTTGGCGAGGGTCGTCCTCTTTCTCTCTTTCCTCTGCATCGTTGCATATTCACTCACCTTTCCCCTTTTCCATTGATCGATTATCGATTAGTACGTACCGTAATCCTAAATTCCGTACTTCACTTTTACTCATTTCAGCCTATAACGCGTTCCTGTACTCGTTTTCCGTGCCCGGCTGGACCATATGACGGCGTACTGAGGTGCGTTTTTTCTCTGTCTGATTCCCTAATCTCTCTTTCTTAAACCTCAATAATCCAATCATTTATGTGCGTCGTCTTCAATGGACTGGAATCTACCACGTGACGAATCTACCACGCTCACGGGTCTATCTCAAGACCATCACGACTGCTACATCGACAAGATTAAAAAAAAGATTGATTGTGTTCTGTGAGGATAAAGTGTTCGTACCTGGTTATTTTGAGTTTATTTGAGTTAAATAAGTGGTATGTAGTGGATTGTTTGAGTTGGTTTGTGGAAAGGTAGTAATGGAAAACTTGGAGGGAGAGAGAGAGATGGAAAGAGAGATGGAGGGAGGGAGGGAGGAAGGGAGAGATGGAGGGAGAGAGATGGAGGGAGAGAGATGGAGGGAGAGAGAGAGAGAGAGAGAGAGAGAGAGAGAGGGAAAGGAGAACAGGAGTGTAGGAGGCTACTATCTCTCTCTCTCCCTCTCCCTCCCCCTCTTTCACACTCTCTCTCTCTCTCTCTCTCTCTCTCTCTCTGTGTGTGTGTGTGAACATCGATCGATTATCGATTGAATATCTATCGCACATCCAGTTGTTAGCTGCACGCGCGAGTGTACTGCGCTCACTTAGGAATACTGTATGGACAGTATTCCTAATTTCCGTACTGCAGCTTGGTCCGTATTAGGTATACGGTACTTTGAACGCCGTCGTAAAAGCAATACCAAATGTTTTGGCGGAAAATTTGGAGGGAGTGGGGTAGGAGGGGGAGGAAGGAGGAGGAGAGGAGTGCAGGAGTCTTCTCTCTCTCTCTCTCTCTCTCTCTCTCTCTCTCTATCTCTCCCTGTTGGGGGGACATCGATCGATTATCGATGGATTAGTGACGTGCACACGTCCAGTTGTTAGCTGTGCGTGCGCGAGTATTAAGGTACTGCACTTACTGTAAGGTACTGTATGTACAGTACTCCTAATTTTCGCACTGCAGCTTTGTCCAAATTAGGCATACGGTACTTTGCATGCGGTCAGAAAGCAGACACAAAATAAGTTTGAAAAAAATAGAACAGTGAAGCACGTTCGAATGGCAGTCGTCTCTGTTTTTCTATATCCGGTACGACAAAACCGGGTACGGTAGTTTGAATATCGGATACGGTCGGTATAGCGGATGTCGCATGTTCCATTGTGATAGCAAAACTATGACAATGCGTGTGTTGGCAAAACATGTGAAAATCACTGCGCCGGATTCGAACTCGGGAGGCACGATCATGAGGCAGACGCGCTATCCGCTATACCACAACGTCCTTGCCAGCATGATCAAATGAATTGTGGATAGGTGCGGAGAGACGAATTGACGAAATGCGCATTGCACTCATGAGGCCAGTCTGCAAGCTTTGAGACGTTACGGAATTAACCGCTCGCAATCTCAGCGCACCCATAGCTCAGCTGGTAGCGCGTTCGGCTGACAATCTCACGATCGTTGGTTCGATTCCGCTCCGGGGCAGATTGTTTTGTTGACTTTGAAACATTGTTTGGAATACATTGAAAACATAAGTTTTGCCAATACGTTTCGAACACAACAAAATAAGTGTTTTAAATCGTTCTTTCTGTTGTTCTGATCGGTACTGAAGTTTGAATTTCGGATACGGTGAGCGAGAGAAAGCCAATCAAAGACAGGCTCACTGGCAATTTCACATGCTCGTACTTCTAATTAGAAATACGGTACTTTGCACGCCGTCAGAAAACAAACACACAATAAATTTAAAAAAAAATTAGAACAGTGAAGCACGTTCGAATAGCAGTCGTCTCTGTTTTCTCTATATCCGGTACGACAAACCCGGGTACGGTAGTTTGAATATCGGATACAGTCGGTATAGAGGATGTCGCATGTTTCATTGTGATAGCAAAACTATGACAATGCGTGTGTTGACAAAACATGTGAGAACAACTGCGCCGGATTCGAACTCGAGAGGCACGATCATGAGGCAGACGCATTATCCACTACACCACAACGCCCATGCGAGCATGATCAAATCGAGAGTGGATAGGTGCGGAGAGATGATCGCGGAGATGCGCGGAGACGTTACGGAATTAACCGACCGCTATATCAGCGCACTCGTAGCTCAGCTGGTAGCGCGTTCGGCTGTCAATCTCACGATCGTTGGTTCGATTCCGCTCCGGGGCAGATTGTTTTGTTGACTTTGAAAAATTGTTTGGATTACATTGAAAACATAAGTTTTCCCAATACGTTTCAAACACAACAACATAAGTGTTTTAAATCGTTCTTTCTGTTTTTGATGGTACTGCAGTTCAAATTTCGGGTACGGTGAGCGCGAGAAAGCCAATCAAAGTCAGCTCACTGGCAATTTCACATGCTCGTACTTCTAATTAGGTATACGGTACTTTGCACGCCGTCAGAAAACATACACAAAATAATTTTAAAACATTAGAACAGTGAAGCACGTTCGAATGGCAGTCGTCTCTGTTTTCTCTATATCCGGTACGACACACGCGGGTACGGTAGTTTGAATATCGGATACGGTCGGTATAGAGACTGTCGCATGTTCCATTGCGATAGCAAAACTATGACAATGCGTGTGTTGGCAAAACATGAGAAAACACTGCTCCGGATTCGAACTCGGGAGGCACGATCATGAGGCAGTTGCACAATCCACTACACCACAACGTCATGCCAGCATGATCAAATGAATTGTGGATAGGTGCGGAGAGACGAATTGACGAAGTGCGCATTGCACTCATGAGACCACTCTGCAAGGTTTGAGACGTCACGGAATTAACCGACCTCTATCTCAGCGCACTCGTAGCTCAGCTGGTAGCGCGTTCGGCTGACAATTACTTGAGAGTGGGAAGGCAATTTTTTCCGCAGGAATCTCATTAATTTTCATTGGAATAGGTTTGCATAACTCAGCATAAATTATCTCGTGCCATCGGGCCATAGACAATGGGGTCAGACGGCCGACGTATGCGCCAGACGCGAATGCAGACGAAATGGGCGTGGCCAGGGTCGACGTAAGAAATGACGACCGGTGAGAGGGTCAGTTTGTGTTGCGGCGGCCGCGCTGGGAGGTCGGTTGCCAGGTACGCAATGGTTGTCCGTTCAGGTGCTGCCGGAGCTGCCGCCGTCGTGGCTGTACCTGCTGCCCCTGCCGCTGTCGTGGCTGTACCTGCTGCCCCTGCCGCCGTCGTGGCTGTACCTGCTGCCCTGCCGCTGTCGTGGCTGTACCTGCTGCCCTGCCGCCGTCGTGGCTGTATCTGCTGCCGCTGTCGTGGCTGTACCTGCTGCCCCTGCCGCTATTGTGGCTGTACCTGCTGCCCCTGCCGCTATTGTGGCTGTACCTGCTGCCCCTGCCGCTGTCGTGGCTGTACCTGCTGCCCCTGCCGCCGTCGTGTCTGGACCTGCACCCGCCTGGCTTGCCGCAGCTGTGGCCGGAGGCGCTCCCCCTGCAGCCGCCCGCCGTGGAGGAGCCGCGCCGTGCTAAGCATCGAGGTGGGGAGGTCTCTCTCTCTCTCCCTCTCTCTCTCTCTCTCTCTCTCTCTCTCTCTCTCTCTACATCTCTTGGTTATCGATTGATAATCAACATATTATCGATTGATATTGACGTCACCGTTCCAGACTATCACACCCGCATCTACCGCTCTGTCAGGTGGCCGCCGACATCGCAATCCTATCCGGGGACCGGCAAGGAGGAGATGTGGGTCGGGGTTACTGTAGATTACAGTAGTTTGTTACCGACTGTAGATTTGAACGATATCGGGGGTGGGAGAGATTGGGAGACGGCCCTCGTTTGGCGAGGGTCGTCCTCTTTCTCTCTTTCCTCTGCATCGTTGCATATTCACTCACCTTTCCCCTTTTCCATTGATCGATTATCGATTAGTACGTACCGTAATCCTAAATTCCGTACTTCACTTTTACTCATTTCAGCCTATAACGCGTTCCTGTACTCGTTTTCCGTGCCCGGCTGGACCATATGACGGCGTACTGAGGTGCGTTTTTTCTCTGTCTGATTCCCTAATCTCTCTTTCTTAAACCTCAATAATCCAATCATTTATGTGCGTCGTCTTCAATGGACTGGAATCTACCACGTGACGAATCTACCACGCTCACGGGTCTATCTCAAGACCATCACGACTGCTACATCGACAAGATTAAAAAAAAGATTGATTGTGTTCTGTGAGGATAAAGTGTTCGTACCTGGTTATTTTGAGTTTATTTGAGTTAAATAAGTGGTATGTAGTGGATTGTTTGAGTTGGTTTGTGGAAAGGTAGTAATGGAAAACTTGGAGGGAGAGAGAGAGATGGAAAGAGAGATGGAGGGAGGGAGGGAGGAAGGGAGAGATGGAGGGAGAGAGATGGAGGGAGAGAGATGGAGGGAGAGAGAGAGAGAGAGAGAGAGAGAGAGGGAAAGGAGAACAGGAGTGTAGGAGGCTACTATCTCTCTCTCTCCCTCTCCCTCCCCCTCTTTCACACTCTCTCTCTCTCTCTCTCTCTCTCTCTGTGTGTGTGTGTGTGAACATCGATCGATTATCGATTGAATATCTATCGCACATCCAGTTGTTAGCTGCACGCGCGAGTGTACTGCGCTCACTTAGGAATACTGTATGGACAGTATTCCTAATTTCCGTACTGCAGCTTGGTCCGTATTAGGTATACGGTACTTTGAACGCCGTCGTAAAAGCAATACCAAATGTTTTGGCGGAAAATTTGGAGGGAGTGGGGTAGGAGGGGGAGGAAGGAGGAGGAGAGGAGTGCAGGAGTCTTCTCTCTCTCTCTCTCTCTCTCTCTCTCTCTCTCTATCTCTCCCTGTTGGGGGGACATCGATCGATTATCGATGGATTAGTGACGTGCACACGTCCAGTTGTTAGCTGTGCGTGCGCGAGTATTAAGGTACTGCACTTACTGTAAGGTACTGTATGTACAGTACTCCTAATTTTCGCACTGCAGCTTTGTCCAAATTAGGCATACGGTACTTTGCATGCGGTCAGAAAGCAGACACAAAATAAGTTTGAAAAAAAAAGAACAGTGAAGCACGTTCGAATGGCAGTCGTCTCTGTTTTTCTATATCCGGTACGACAAAACCGGGTACGGTAGTTTGAATATCGGATACGGTCGGTATAGCGGATGTCGCATGTTCCATTGTGATAGCAAAACTATGACAATGCGTGTGTTGGCAAAACATGTGAAAATCACTGCGCCGGATTCGAACTCGGGAGGCACGATCATGAGGCAGACGCGCTATCCGCTATACCACAACGTCCTTGCCAGCATGATCAAATGAATTGTGGATAGGTGCGGAGAGACGAATTGACGAAATGCGCATTGCACTCATGAGGCCAGTCTGCAAGCTTTGAGACGTTACGGAATTAACCGCTCGCAATCTCAGCGCACCCATAGCTCAGCTGGTAGCGCGTTCGGCTGACAATCTCACGATCGTTGGTTCGATTCCGCTCCGGGGCAGATTGTTTTGTTGACTTTGAAACATTGTTTGGAATACATTGAAAACATAAGTTTTGCCAATACGTTTCGAACACAACAAAATAAGTGTTTTAAATCGTTCTTTCTGTTGTTCTGATCGGTACTGAAGTTTGAATTTCGGATACGGTGAGCGAGAGAAAGCCAATCAAAGACAGGCTCACTGGCAATTTCACATGCTCGTACTTCTAATTAGAAATACGGTACTTTGCACGCCGTCAGAAAACAAACACACAATAAATTTAAAAAAAAATTAGAACAGTGAAGCACGTTCGAATAGCAGTCGTCTCTGTTTTCTCTATATCCGGTACGACAAACCCGGGTACGGTAGTTTGAATATCGGATACAGTCGGTATAGAGGATGTCGCATGTTTCATTGTGATAGCAAAACTATGACAATGCGTGTGTTGACAAAACATGTGAGAACAACTGCGCCGGATTCGAACTCGAGAGGCACGATCATGAGGCAGACGCATTATCCACTACACCACAACGCCCATGCGAGCATGATCAAATCGAGAGTGGATAGGTGCGGAGAGATGATCGCGGAGATGCGCGGAGACGTTACGGAATTAACCGACTGTTATCTCAGCGCACTCGTAGCTCAGCTGGTAGCGCGTTCGGCTGACAATCTCACAATCGTTGGATCGATTCCGCTCATGGGCATATTGTTTTGTTTACTTTAAAACATTGTTTGGATTACATTAAAAACATAAGTTTTGCCAATACGTTACAAACACAACAAAACAGGTGTTTTAAATCGTTCTCTCTGTTTTCCTGATCGGTACTGCAGTTCAAATTTCGGGTACGGTGAGCGAGAGAAAGCCAATCAAAGTCAGCTCGCTGGCAATTTCACATGCTCGTACTTCTAATTATGCATACGGTACTTTGACCGTCGTCAGAAAACATACACAAAATAATTTTAAAAAATAAAACAGTGAAGCACGTTCGAATGGCAGTCGCTTCTGTTTTTTTTTATATATCCGGTACGACACACCCGGGTACGGTAGTTTGAATATTGGATACGGTCGGTATAGAGACTGTCGCATGTTCCATTGTGATAGCAAAACTATGACAAGGCGTGTGTTGGCAAAACATGTGAAAATCACTGCGCCGGATTCGAACTCGAGAGACACGATCGAGAGGCGGACGCGCTATCCACTACACCACAACGCCCATGCCAACATGATCAAATGAATTGTGGATAGGTGCGGAGAGACGAATTGACAAAATGCGCATTGCACTCATAGAGCTACTCTGCAAGGTTTGAGACGTTACGGAATTATCCTCTCGCAATCTCAGCGCACTCTTAGCTCAGCTGGTAGCGCGTTCGGCTGAGACAATCTCACTATCGTTGGTTCGATTCCGCTCATGGGCAGACTGTTTCGTTGACTTTGAAACATTGTTTGGATTACATTGAAAACATAAGTTTTGCCAATACGTTTCAAACAAAACAAAAAAAGTGTTTTAAATCGTTCTTTCTGTTTTTCTGATGGTACTGCAGTTCAAATTTCGGATACGGTGAGCGAGAGAAAGCCAAGCAAAGACAGGCTCACTGGCAATTTCACATGCTCGTACTTCTAATTAGGTATACGGTACTTTGCACGCCGTCAGAAAACATACACAAAATAATTTTAAAAAAATAGAACAGTGAAGCACGTTTGAATGGCAGTCGTCTCTGTTTTCTCTATATCCTGTACGACAAACCCGGGTACGGTTGTTTGAATATCGGTCGGTATAGATTGTGATAGAAAAACTATGACTATGCGTGTGTTGGCAAAACATGTGAGAATCACTGCGCCGGATTCGAACTCGAGAGGCACGATCATGAGGCAGACGCGCTATCCACTACACCACAACGCCCATGTCAGCATGATCAAATGAATTGTGGATAGGTGCGGAGAGACGAATTGAAGAAATGCAACGGAATTAACCGCTCGCACTTTCAGCGCACTCGTAGCTCAGCTGGTAGCGCGTTCGGCTGACAATCTCATGATTGTTGGATCGATTCCTCTCCGGGGCAGATTGTTTTGTTGACTTCTAAATATAGTTTGAAAGTCAACAAAACGTTTTGAAAGCATACATTTTGCCGATAAGTTTCAACAGAACGTTTTTTTTTTAAATTGAACTGGTATTGCACGCTTTCATAACGAGAGACAAACTATCCAACAAGGTTGTAGGATATGCATTTGATTGGATAGGAACACGATAGAAAATGGATAGAAAATGGATAGGAACACGTCCTTCGTGTTTTTTAAATATTTATTTGCTGCAGCTGATGTCATTGGATGCGAACGTGCTGTTCTCCCGGGATGATGCTGTGCAGACACAACAAAACAACTCAACTCAGACAGCATTCGAAATTGTGAAAACAAATTGCAATGCAAACGTGCTATCTGCAACACCCCACCGCTCTTGCACGCAATTTCGAATGACCAGGAGATGGTGGCGGTCCGGAGAGTAATTTGAGAAGCGTAATTCCTTTATTTGAACGTCGCATAACGCAAAAGTTGCCGAGAGAAAGCGTCGGGAATCGCAAACTTTCCGCAAAAAACCCAACTACGAGAGGCGAAAGTGCGCGCGCGACGCCAACTGCGCGACTGTCGCTACAGGCATACTGCGGTAGCTACAGTACGCTGAGCGAGCCGCGCAGCGGCGAGCACGCGCGTCTCTCCCGTCGCTCCCCGAGCGAGTCGCGCAGCGGCGAGCATACGGTAGTACGAGCGCCGCCCCCTCAGAAGCATGCTCCATTTGCCTACCAAGTTCGTCGATGCTAGTCATTAGTATACTTGAGAGTGGCAAGGCAATTTTCTGCTGCATACGAATTAGCGAAAATTAGCTTGCGCCGCGCGCAGCGCGGCGGGAACGCCTCATTTGCATGCCGGCATAATGAAGTGGGCGGGGCGAAAGGTGAGGTAAGGAATGACGGCGTGGAGGGGGTCAGTCGACACGGCGGCGGCCATCCTAGGCGGTTGCCTGGGTTGAGCCGCCGCCGCCGGAGCGAGCGGAGCGGGAGGAGCGGAGCGCCGGAGCGGAGCGACGGCCAGGGAGGAGCGGAGCGACGACCACGGAGCGACGGCCAGGGAGGAGCGGGAGCGGCGGGAGGGAGGCGTGCCGCGCAGCTCGCTCAGCGTACTGTAGCTACAGGCATACTGTAGCTACAGTACGCTGAGCGAGCCGCGCAGCGGCGAGCACGCACCCCTCCCGCCGCTCCCCGAGCGAAGCGCGCAGCGCGAGCATACCGTAGTACAAGCGCCGCGCCCACAGAAGCATTCGCTTTTTCCCTCGTTGGTCGCGTTAATGCTAGTCATTGGTATACTTGAGAGTGGGAAGGCAATTTTCTGCGCAAGGAATAAATTAGGAGAATTAGCTTGCACAGTCTGCGCGGCCGGCGGCCGCGCTTCATTTGCGTGCCGGCATAATGAAGTGGGCGTGGCGAAAGGTGAGGTAAGAAATGACGGGGGGTGAGTGGTCAGTTGATGCGGCGGCGGCCGCGCTGGGCGGCTGACAGGTACCTTCCTCCCTACCCCTACCTGCCGACCCTTTCAGGTGCCGTGCCGACGCCGGGCCGGCCTGAAGCTGCTCCAGCCCCGGACCCGCCGACCCTGCCGCCGGGAGCTGCTGCCCCTGCCCCTGCAGCCGCCTGCCGTGGAGGAGACCGTGCCCCTGCCGAGGCCGAGCCTGCCGACCCTGGACCCGCCGACCCTGGACCCGCCGACCCTGCCGCCGCCGTCCGGGAGCCGCTCCCCATGACGCCGCCCGCCGTGGAGTAGACGGTGCCCCTTCCGAGGTCGAGGCCGCCGTCCGGGAGCCGCTCCTCCTGCCGCCTTCCGCCGTGGAGCAGCCGGTGCCCCTGCCGAGGCCGCTGCCGGAGCCGCTCCCCATGACCCCACCCGCCGTGGAGGAGCCGCCGTGCTGAGAGCGAGGTGAGGGTCTCTCTCTCTCTCTCCTTCTCTCTCTCTCTCCTCTCTCTCTATTCTGTTGATTATCGATTGATAATCAACAGAAAATCGATTGATAATGACGTCACTGTTCCAGGCGATCAGCTCTAGCATCTGCCGCTCTGTCAGGACGCCATCGACCCAGCCTGGATGTTCGGGGACCGGCAAGGAGGAGTTGTGGGTTAGGAGTACTGTAGATTATAGTAAGTTAGTACCGACCGTAGATTTGAACGATTTCGGGGGTGGGAGAGATTGGGAGACGGCTCTCGTTTAGCGAGGGTCGTCCTCTTTCTCTCCTTCCCCTGCATCGTTGCATATTCACTCACTTTCCTCCTTTTTCATTGATCGATTATCGATTAGTACGTACCGTGATCCTAAATTCCGTAGTTCACTTCTATTCATTTCAGCCTATAACGCGTTCCTGTACTCGTTCAGTGCCCGGCTGGACCATATGACGGCGTTATGAGGTGCGTTTTTTCTCTGTCTGATTCCCTAATCTCTCTTTCTTAAACCTCAATAATCAAATCATTTATGTGCGTCGTCTCCAATGGACTGGAATCTACTACGTGATCAGGCTCACGGGTCCGTCTCAAGATGGTCAAGACTGCTACATCGACTTCAAGATTAAAACAAAATCGATTGTGTTCTGTGAGGATAAATTGTTCGTACCTGGTTGTTTTGGGTTCAGTTAAATAGTTTGAAGTTTGAAGTGTTTGTTTGTTTGTTGTTTGTTGTTTGTTGTTTGAAGTGTTTAAAGTTGTTTGAAGTGAAGTGAAGTTTGAAGTGGATTGTTTGAGTTGGTTTGTGGAAAAATAGTAATGGAAAAGTTGGAGGGATGATAGAGAGATGGAGAGAGAGAGACAGAGAAAGAGAGAGAGAGAGAGAGAAAAGAAGAAGAGGAGTGTAAGAGTCTTCTCTCTCTCTCTCTCTCTCTCTCTCTCTCTCTCTCTCTCTGTGTGTGTGTGTGTGAACATCGATCGATTATCGATTGAATATCTATCGCACATCCAGTTGTTAGCTGCACGCGCGAGTGTACTGCGCTCACTTAGGAATACTGTATGGACAGTATTCCTAATTTCCGTACTGCAGCTTGGTCCGTATTAGGTATACGGTACTTTGAACGCCGTCGTAAAACCAAGTTGGAGGGATGATAGAGAGATGGAGAGAGAGAGACAGAGAAAGAGAGAGAGAGAGAGAGAAAAGAAGAAGAGGAGTGTAAGAGTCTTCTCTCTCTCTCTCTCTCTCTCTCTCTCTCTCTCTCTCTCTCTCTCTGTGAACATCGATCGATTATCGATTGAATATCTATCGCACATCCAGTTGTTAGCAGCACGCGCGAGTGTACTGCGCTCACTGAAGGATACTGTATTGACTGTACTCCTAATTTTCGTACTGCAGCTTGGTCCGTATTAGGTATACGGTACTTTGAACGCCGTCGTAAAACCAATACCAAATGTTTTGGCGGAAAATTTGGAGGGAGTGGGGTAGGAGGGGGAGGAAGGAGGAGGAGAGAAGTGCAGGAGTCTTCTCTCTCTCTCTCTCTCTCTCTCTCTCTCTCCCTGTTGGGGGGACATCGATCGATTATCGATGGATTAGTGACGTGCACACGTCCAGTTGTTAGCTGTGCGTGCGCGAGTGTTAAGGTACTGCACTTACTGTAAGGTACTGTATGTACAGTACTCCTAATTTTCGCACTGCAGCTTTGTCCAAATTAGGCATACGGTACTTTGCATGCGGTCAGAAAGCAGACACAAAATAAGTTTGAAAAAAATAGAACAGTGAAGCACGTTCGAATGGCAGTCGTCTCTGTTTTTCTATATCCGGTACGACAAACCCGGGTACGGTAGTTTGAATATCGGATACGGTCGGTATAGCGGATGTCGCATGTTCCATTGTGATAGCAAAACTATGACATTGCATGTGTTGGCAAAAGATGTGAAAATCACTGCGCCGGATTCGAACTCGGGAGGCACGATCATGAGGCAGACGCACAATCCACTACACCACAACGCCCATGCCAGCGTGGGTTTATTGACATTGAACAATACAACAACGAATACATACTCAATCGATTAATAATCACTGCTGAAATAATAGACATAAAGAGGGAAAGATGGAGAGAGAGAGAGAGAGAGAGAGAGAGAGAGAGTGAGTGAGAGAGAGAGAGAGGGAGAGAACGGGAAGAGAGGTAAGATGCGTGCTAATCGAACGATTTAGAGGAAAGAGTGATTGGGGACGGCCCTCGCCAACGAAAACCATCTCCCAAACACTCCCACCCCCGATATCGATCGAGTAAAAAAAAGAGAGAGAGAGAGAGAGAGAGAGAGAGAGAGAGAGAGAGAGAGAGAGAGGGAGAGAGAGAGAGTCCTCCCCACCTCGCAGCTCAGCACTGCTCCTCCCGGCTCGCTCCTGCCGCTCGGCTCGCTCCTACTCCGGATCGGCTCGCTCCTCCTCCGACTCGGCTCGCTCCTCCTCGTTGTATCACACTCCGTAGTTCTTGACCAGGCCGGTCTTGGCATCTAACACCTGAAAGAAATACACTTTCATATACAAACCCCTAAAAAAGGTGAAACATATTTTAACAATACATGAAAAGTGGTGATCAATACCCACCTGGAACGGGCTGTGAGGTGGCTGGTGGCGCTGCGCCCTGCAACAAATAATATCATAAATGTAGAACACGTTGCGGACTAATAAACGAGCATACATTACAAAACAACAACAAGGAAATTCAAAGATAATAGAAAATACAACATGAACGAAAACAATACGAAACGAGTGCGGCAAGCGAAACAAACACATATAGCACGTAAAGATAGTAATGACAAATGGTATCAAACACTTTACTACACGAATCATATTGTGAAAACAAAACAAAATGAACCAACAAACATAAACCACGCAGGCACAGCTGACTTACTGCACGTCATCCGTGCATCACCGTGCGACACCGTGGTGTGTACGACGAAACACTATGGGAGCGCGGTTGCTTTTGTTTTTCATTTCTTCATGTCGATGTTTTTTCTATATCCGGCACGACAAACCCGGGTACGGTAGTTTGAATATCGGTCGGTATAGAGGATGTCTCGCATGTTCCATTGTGATAGAAAAAAATGGCATCACGTGTATTAGTAAAACATGTGATAATCACTGCGCCGGATTCGAACTCGGGAGGCACGATCATGAGGCAGACGCGCTATCCACTACACCACAACGCCCATGCCAGCATGGTAAAATGGATAGTGGATAGGTGCGGAGAGATGATCGCGTGGATGCGCATTGCACTCATGAGACCACTCTGCAAGGTTTGAGACGTCACGGAATTAACCGCTCCCGATCTCAGCGCTCTCATAGCTCAGCTGGTAGCGCGTTCGGCTGACAATCTCACGATCGTTGGTTCGATTCCGCTCCGGGGCAGATTGTTTTGTTGATTTTGAAACATTGTTTGGATTACATTGAAAACATAAGTTTTGCCAATACGTTTCAAACACAACAACATAAGTGTTTTAAATCGTTCTTTCTGTTGTTCTGATGGTACTGCAGTTCAAATTTTTCTCTTTTTTTCTTTTTTTTGTTGACTTCTAAACATACTTGGAAGTCAGCAAAACGTTTTGAAAGCATACATTTTGCCGATAAGTTTAAACAGAACTCAGACCGTAGTTTTCTTTATTGAACTGGTATTGCACGCTTTCGGAACGAGAGTCAAACTATCCAACAAGGTTGAAGGATATAAATTTGATTGCTGTCCGTGAACCCGGCGCACATTTGTCGCTATGACTGATGAATCCCGGCGCTGCGACAGGTTCTACGAGTCGAAAACAAGAGTTTCCGCTGCCGCTTTTCGAGAAGCTTGCTTGATTGGATTGGATGCAAGCATACATCCATTTTGTATTGATAGGAACACGTCCTTCGTGTTTTTTTTAAGTATTTATTTGCTGCAGCTGATGTCATTGGATGCGAACGTGCTGTTCTCTGGTGATGATGCAGTGCAGACACAACAAAATAACTCTACTCAGACGGTATTCGAATTTGTGAAAACAAATTGCAATGCAAACGTGCTATCTGCCACACCCCACCGCTCTTGCACGCAATTTCGAATGACCAGGAGATGGTGGCGGTCCGAAGCGTTGCCGAGAAGCGTATTTCCTTCATTTGAACGTCGTAAAACGCAAAAGTTGCCGAAAGAAAGCGTCGAGAATCGCAATTTTTCCGCAAAAAACCCAACTACGAGAGGCGAAAGTGCGCGCGCGACGCCAATTGCGATACTGTATCTACAGGCATACTGTAGCTACAGTACGCTGAGCGAGCCGCGCAGCGGCGAGCACGCACCCCTCCCTCCCTCCGCTCCCCGAGCGAAGCGCGCAGCGCGAGCATACGGTAGTACGAGCGCCGCCCCCTCAGAAGCATGCTCCATTTGCCTATTAAGTTCGTTAATGCTAGTCTCTATCCATAGTATATGGTAAGGCGAATTTCTCCGTGACGCGACCATAAGCGCAATTTGCATATATGCAAATTTCTCGATGATGTAATGGTACAAGGGGACCGAGGACGATGCCGAGATGTCAGCAAAATCCTCTGCCCGTACCGGGATCGAACCCGTGGGTGCGGCATATCGAGGCGCGCCCGTGCGCCTTAGACCACTACACCACTTGGGCTGTGTGAGCAGGGCGCGAGAGAGCAATGAGGAGGCAGCGAGGGGGCGTGGCCTGCGATAGCGTGTGAGTGTGAATGGGTGATGGCGAATGATATCGATAATTGCGCAAGGAGACAATGTGTGGAAAGTGTTGGGGAGTGATTGGGCTGATGCACTGAATACGTTTTGCATTGATATCGATTGATAAATAGTGATTAAACATATCAAATGCACGGGTTTTAATGGGTTGGTGCGTGCAATCGGCTGTAATGAAGCGGGTATGCGTCGTGGACATGTTTTGTTTGTTTCAATATTTTCTTTTTATTATATTCTTTTGTTCTAATCGCGTTTTGTCACTTTGATATGCGTTTAATATCAAAATAATCGCTTGAAACGCGTTTCGCAAAAACATCGTGTTTCGTTGTGCGGTGTATGGTGTAGCACAGTGATGATGACAATTCAAACAGCTGTGCGTGCGTGTTTTTGTTTATTTCTTTGTTTTGCGATGTTTTTATAATGTAATTCGTGTTGCAATGTGTTTTATAATTTTTGTCGATACTAATTTGACGTGCTGTATGCGTTTGTTTTGCGTGTCGCACTCTTTTAGTCGCGTTTTCGCACATCATGCAATTTCGAATGTTTTTGAATTTCGTTGATTTTGTTGTTGTTTTGTATTGCGTTGTTGTTTTATTAGTTCGCAACGTGTTCTACATGTTTATTATTATTCATTTCAGGGTGATCAAAGTTGGACAAGCCGGCTGCGTCGTGCGGCAACGGAACCGAGGCTTTCAAGGTGCGTGTTATTCATTAATTTTTGTTTACGTTTCACTATGATCATTGCACTGTGTTCTTCTTACTAAATTGCTTTGTGTTGTACTTCAGTTGTTGTGTTTTATAATACAAATTGTTGCAGTCTTTCGTCTACGGGGACGTGCTACCGGTCTGCTGCACCGTCGTCACCGAGTTCAAGGTATGTTGTATATTTTATTTTTTCCTATTTGTGAGCTATCGTCACATGTTGTTCAAGGCTCTCCTGTCTTGCTCCCTGCTCGTGTTGGGCGTCGTCGCTGGACTTGAAGGAGAAGAAGAAGCTCAAGTCGGACGCGGACGCACTCTCGACGATTTAAGGTAGACGCTCATTTTATTAAATTGTTTACATTAATTGACTAGAATGTTGATGTGTATTTGTAGTAGTGAAATATACATTGTGTTGTAGTTGGAACAAATAAAACTCTCTTTAGCTCACTTGTTGTTATGATATGATTGTGATGGTGGGTTGCGGGGTACGGTATTGGTAATGGGTTTGGGATTGATTCAGAATGATTGTGATTATTGTTATTTTACTGTTTGTTCGTGTTTTATCCTCCTCGAGCAGCACCCCGTTGACGCATCGGACGCACAGCAGACTGTACGATTCACTCGAAGGGGGGTCCACTCCCTCAACCACTCCCTCAACCAATCTCTCAACCACTCCCTCAACCAATCTCTCAACCACTCCCTCAACCACTCCCTCAACCACTCGCTTATCCTCTCCCTCGGGTATGAAAACTACCTCAAACCGCGATAATGCACTGACGAAAAGGCAGCATAGCAGGGCGTTGGGATATGTGAATAGAGGGGGGGTCGAGGGGGGGCGGAGCCCCCCTCGGCGGGGGGGTCCAAGGGGGGGCGGCAGCCCCCCCTTGAGGTAAAGAAAAGTTTTTTAGGAAGTTTTCAAAACTTTTTTCTACCAAAATAAAAATACATTTCCTATCCCTCTAAAGCAAAATCATGGCCACTCCCAGGCTAGTCTCCTACCTATAGTATATAGCAAGGGAAATTTCTCCGGAACGCCACTATAAGCTTCATTTGCATATAATTGCGACTTTTGTAATGGCTGGTGGACTCGGGACGATGCCGATATGTCAGCAAAATCCTTTGCCCGCGCCGGGATTCGAACCCGTGGGTGTGGCGAGTGTAGGCGCGCCCGTGCGCCTTAGACCACTACACCACTTGGGCTTGTGTGAGCAGTGCGCGAGAGAGCAATGAGGTGGCAGCGAGGGGGCGTGGCCTGCGATAGCGCGTGTGTGTGTGTGAATGGGTGATGGCGAATGATATCGATGATTGCGCAACGAGGATGAAGAGGACAATGTGTGCAAAGTGTTGGGGAGTGATTGGGCTGATGTAATGAATACGTTTTGCATTGATATCGATTGATTAATAGTGATTAAACATATCAAATGCACGGGTTTTAATGGGTTGGTGCGTGCAATCGGCTGTAATGAAGCGGGTATGCGTCGTGGACATGTTTTGTTTGTTTCAATAATTTCTTTTTATTATATTCTTTTGTTCTAATCACGTTTTGTCACTTTGATATGCGTTTAATATCAAAATAATCGCTTGAAACGCGTTTCGCAAAAACATCGTGTTTCGTTGTGCGGTGTGTATGGTGTAGCACAGTGATGATGACAATTCAAACAGCTGTGCGTGCGTGTTTTGTGTTTATTTCTTTGTTTTATGATGTTTTTATAATATGATTCGTGTTGCAATGTGTTTTATAATTTTTGTCGATACTACTTTGACGTGCTGTATGCGTTTGTTCCGCTTGCCACGCCCTTTTCAACGCGTTTTCGCACATCATGCAATTTCGAATGTTTTTGAATTTCGTTGATTTTGTTGTTGTTTTGTAGTGCGTGTTGTTTTATTAGTTTGCAACGTGTTCTACATGTTTATTATTTTTCATTTCAGGGTGATCAAAGTTGGACAAGCCGGCTGCGTCGTGCGGCAACGGAACCGAGGCGTTCAAGGTGCGTGTTATTCATTTATTTTTGTTTACGTTTCACTATGATCATTGCACTGTGTTCTTCTTATGTCGTATGTTTGTGATCGTTGTACTATACACAATACAGTGTCTTTCAGAGCAACACCTCTCCAATCGGCCGCTTCTTCTGCCGCATCGACGCCATCGTGTTCAAGGTGTGTTTGGTTTTCTGTCATGTTTCATATAGTTTTATGTTAAATTAGTTACTAAATTGCTTTGTGTTGTACTTCAGTTGTTGTGTTTTGTAATACAAATTGTTGCAGTCTTTCGTCTACAGGGACGTGCTGCCCGTCTGCTGCCCCGTCGTCACCGAGTTCAAGGTATGTTGTATATTATATTTTATTGTTTTTTTTCCAATTTGTGAGCTATTGTCACATGTTGTTCAAGGCTCCCCTGTTCTGCTCCCTGCTCGTGTAGGGCGTCGTCGCTGGACTAGAAGAAGAAGAAGCTCAAGTCGGACGCGGACGCACTCTCGACGGTTCGAGGTAGACGCTCATTTTATTAATTTGTTTACATTAATTGACTAGAATTTTGATGTGTATTTGTAGTATCGAAACATACATTGTGTTGTAGTTTAATGGACCAAATAAAACTCTCTTTAGCTCACTTGTTGTTATGATATGATTGTGATGGTGGGTTGCGGGGTACGGTATTGGTAATGGATTTGGGATTGATTCAGAATGATTGTGATTTTTGTTATTTTACTGTTTGGTCGTGTTTTATCCTCCTCGAGCAGCACCCCGTTGACGCATCGGACGCACAGCAGACTGTACGATTCACTCAAAGGGGGGTCCACTCCCTCAACCACTCCCTCAACCACCCCCTCAATCACTCCCTCAACCACTCCCTCAATCACTCCCTCAACCACTCCCTCAACCACTCCCTCAACCACTCCCTCAACCACTCCTTCAACCACTTCCTCAACCACTCGCTTATCCTCTCCCTCGGGTATGAAAACTACCTCAAGCCGCGATAATGCACTTTGACGAAACGGCAGCATAGCAGGGCGTTAGAATATCTGAATAGAGGGGGGGTCGAGGGGGGGCGGAGCCCCCCTCGGCGGGGGGGTCCAAGGGGGGGCGGCAGCCCCCCCATTGAGGTAAAAAAAAGTTTTGATGAATTTTCAAAAACTTTTTTTTTAATTTCAAAAATAGTATTTCCACTCCAAACAAACAAATCATGCCCACTCCCAGGCTAGTCTCCTACCTATAGTATATGGCAAGGGAAATTTCTCTGTGACGCCACTATAAGCTTCATTTGCATATTTTTGTGACTTTTGTAATGGCTGATGGACTCGTGATGATGCCGAGATGTCAGCAAAATCCTTTGCCCGCGCCGGGATTCGAACCCGCGAGTGCGGCGAGTGTAGGCGCGCACGTGCGCCTTAGACCACTACACCACTTGGGCTTGTGCGAGCAGAGCGCGAGAGAGCAATGAGGACAGCGCGCGTCGGGCGATAGCGTGTGAATGAGTGTCAATGGGAGTGAATAGGATGTGTGTGCTGGTACAATCGATGCTATGATTGATGAAACATATTGGGTAGTGTGTAGACATGTTAGGGCAACACGTTATAGATTGATATCGATTGTTTTTGATTAATTGCAACGAGTGCGTTACAGAAGGGGGCAATGTGTGGAATGTGTTGGGGAGTGATTGGGCTATTGGATACGTTTTGCATTGATATCGGTTGATATCGATTGTTTGCAAGTGATTTTTTGTACTATGAAGTGATTGCGCTAATGAATTGAATGCGTTTTGCATTGATATCGGTTGATATCGATTGATATCGATTGTTTGCAAGTGATTTTTTGTACTATGAAGTGATTGCGGTAATGTATTGAATACGTTTTGCAATGATATCGGTTGATATCGATTGATATCGATTGATCGCAAGTAATTTCTCTACATTGTGCATGCGAACGAGCGGGCAGAGACGAGTACGGGCTTTGCGGCAGCCAGCGCGTAGCCACTATTGCTCAGGCGGTAGAGCGTCAGCCTGTCAAGCAGACGTTCCCGGGTTCGGATCCCGTCTCAGCCAAAATGTTTTGTTTTCTTTGTTACGTTGTCAGAAGGATAGTGAATGGGTTTTGAGGACATGAGAATGTGTCCCCGGTAGTGTAGTGGCTATGATGCGGGCGTGTCAAGTGAGTGACCGAGGTTCGAATCCCGCATCTCCCAAAATGTTTTGTTGTCTTTGAAGTGACGCAAGGGGATGGTGAATGGGTTTTGAGCACATGAAATGGTCTCCCCGGTAGTGTAGTGGCTACGATGCGGGCACGGCAAGTGAGTGACCGAGGTTCGAACCCCGCTTCTCCCAAAATGTTTTGCCGTTCGTGCTATTGAGTCAGGGGGATAGTGAATGGGTTTTGAGCACATGTGAACGTGTCTCTGGTAGTGTAGTGGCTATAATGCGGGCACGGCAAGTGAGTGACCGGGGTTCGAACCCCGCTTCTCCCAAAATGTTTTGCCGTTCTTGCTATTGAGTCAGGGGGATAGTGAATGCGTTTTGAGCGCATGAGAACGTCTCCCGGATAGTGTAGTGGCTATGATGCGGGCGTGTCAAGTGAGTGTCCGGGGTTCAAATCCAGCTGCTCCCAAACGTTTTTGCCCATGTCTTTATGATTTTTGCATAAGTTTTAAAGCCTTTCCTCTCTCTTTTACACTCCCTCAACCCAAAAGCGGGGGGTGCGGGGGGCGGCAGCCCCCCGATGCAATCAAAACAAGAGAGAAAAAGGCGGGGGGTGCGGGGGGCGGTAGCCCCCCGATGCAACCAAAAAAGAGAGAAGAAAGGGGGGGTCGAGGGGGGGGGGGGGGGCGGAGCCCCCCTCGGCGGGGGGGTCCAAGGGGGGGCGGCAGCCCCCCCTTGAGGTAAAAAAAAGTTGAGAGCATTTTTTTCAAAACTTTTTTTTCTTTCGTTAAACAAAAACATTTCACTCCCTCCTTTGTATCCACTCCCTCTCCCAGGCTAGTCTCCCATCCTATAGTGTACAGCAAGGGAATTTTCTCCGTCACGCCACTTAAGCTTCATTTGCATAATTTGCCGAGTTTGGCAATGTCTTGGTACTCTGGGGGGCAGAGGATGATGCCAAGATGTAAGCAAAACCCTCTGCACGTACCGGGATTCGAACCTGCGAGCATCGAATCCGCGCAACCGCGCCTTAGACCACTACACTAAGTGGCCATGTGTTTGGGTTGGGTGAGAGAGCGATGAGGACAGCGCGGCCCGGCGATAGCGTGTGAATAGGAGAGAATAGAGTGTCAATAGAGAAGAATAGAGTGTGCGCTTTCGGAACCGATGCTATAATGAAGGAAACATGTGGGATAGTATTCATACATGTTAGAGCTCTACGATATTGATTGATATCGATCGATTGCAAGTGAAACGTATTGCTGCGCGTGTCGACAATCTCTAACTGCATGCGACCGAGCCGGCGGAGACGAGTTCGAGCTTTAAGAGAGCCACGGCGTAGCCATTCTGGCTCAGGCGGTAGAGCGTCAGCCTGTTAAGCCTGAGGTCGCGGTTTCGAATCCCGCCCCGGCCAAAATGTTTTGTTCACTCTGACACACTGTCAGAAGGATAGTGAATGGGTTTTGAGCACATGTAAACGTCTGCATGGTAGTGTAGTGGCTACGGTGCGGGCGTGACAAGTGAGTGACCGGGGTTCGAACGCCGCTTCTCCCAAATTCTTTTGCCGGTCTTGGTTATGAGTCAGGGAGATAGTGATTGGGTTTTGAGCTCAAGGAAACGTCGTCCTGGTAGTGTAGTGGCTATGATAAGGGCGTGGCAAGTGAGTGACCGGGGTTCGAACCCCGCTGCTCCCAAATTGTTTTTGCCCGTGTATTATGAATATTCACAAGTACAAACTTGTTTCCGCTCCTTCATTTTTTTGTTAAAGCGAAAAAAATCTCCCACAGCCCACATATTTAAAAAAAAAGCGGGGAGCAATACAAAAATGAGAACATGTGTTTTCAAAAACTTTTCTACCAAAACAAATATTTCAACTCCACTTTATCCATTCCATCTCCAGCACGTTCTGATAAGCGGCGCAGCCGCGCACTCCCGAGTAAAAAGAAAATGACAAATGAATATTCCTCTTTCTTGGCTATCAGACGGAAGGCGAGAGAAATGAAGTATATTCTCGACTGTTCAGATGTGCACTCACTCCCTCTTTCTCTCTTGCAACCACGCCATGCGCTCTCCCTTGTATAAAAGAAGGCGCGTAACGCCTATCAAAATTATTATTTCACACCTCTACGACAAGTGTTTACAAAGTGAGAATTGTGATGAAACATTAAGCGATATTATGGGTTTCTGAAAGCGATATTATGGGTTTCTGAAAGACTAAAAAGAAATGTTCGCGCGAAGCGCGGACTACGTGAAAATGTAAACTTTTTTCCATTTACAATTGTTACTGAACATTTCCATTCTCAACGTTGTTTCCACTCCCTACTAATGCTAGTCTCCTACCTATAGTATATCGTAAGGAAAATTTCTCTGGAACGCGACTATAAGCTTCATTTGCATATAATTGCGACTTTTGCAATGGCTGGTGGACTCGGGACGATGCCGATATGTCAGCAAAATCCTTTGCCCGCGCCGGGATTCGAACCCGTGGGTGTGGCGAGTGTAGGCGCGCCCGTGCGCCTTAGACCACTACACCACTTGGGCTCATGGTTGCAGTGCGCGAGAGAGCAATGAGGATGCAGCGAGGGGGCGTGGCCTGCGATAGCGCATGTGTGTGAATGGGTGATGGCGAATGATATCGATGATTGCGCAAGGGGACAATGTGTGGAAAGTGTTGAGGAGTGATTGGGCTGATGTAATGAATACGTTTTGCATTGATATCGATTGATTAATAGTGATTAAACATATCAAATGCACGGGTTTTAATGGGTTGGTGCGTGCAATCGGCTGTAATGAAGCGGGTATGCGTCGTGGACATGTTTTGTTTGTTTCAATATTTTCTTTTTATTATATTCTTTTGTTCTAATCGCGTTTTGTCACTTTGATATGCGTTTAATATCAAAATAATCGCTTGAAACGCGTTTCGCAAAAACATCGTGTTTCGTTGTGCGGTGTATGGTGTAGCACAGTGATGATGACAATTCAATCAGCTGGGCGTGCGTGTTTTTGTTTATTTCTTTGTTTTGCGATGTTTTTATAATGTAATTTGTGTTGTAATGTGTTTTATAATTTTTGTCGATACTCATTTGACGTGCTGTATGCGTTTGTTTTGCGTGTCGCACTCGTTTAGTCGCGTTTTCGCACATCATGCAATTTCGAATGTTTTTGAATTTCGTTGATTTTGTTGTTGTTTTGTATTGCGTTGTTGTTTTTATTAGTTTGCAACGTGTTCTACATGTTTATTATTATTTGTTTCAGGGTGTTCAAAGTTGGACAAGCCGGCTGCGTCGTGCGGCGACGGAACCGAGGCGTTCAAGGTGCGTGTTATTTATTTAATTTTGTTTACGTTTCATTATGATTATTGCACTGTGTTCTTCTTACTAAATTGCTTTGTGTTGTACTTCAGTTGTTGTGTTTTATAATACGAATTGTTGCAGTCTTTCGTCTACGGGGACGTGCTGCCGGTCTGCTGCACCGTCGTCACCGAGTTCAAGGTATGTTGTATTTTATATTTTATTTTTTTCCAATTTGTGAGCTATCGTCACATGTTGTTCAAGGGTCCCCTGTCCTGCTCCCTGCTCGTGTGGGGCTTTGTCGCTGGACTAGAAGAAGAAGAAGAAGCTCAAGTCGGACGAGGACGCACTCTCGACGATTTAAGGTGAACGCTCATTTTATTAAATTGTTTACATTAATTGACTAGAATGTTGATGTGTATTTGTAGTAGTGAAATATACATTGTGTTGTAGTTTAATGGAACAAATAAAACTCTTTAGCTCACTTGTTGTTATGATATGATTGTGATGGTGGGTTGCGGGGTACGGTATTGGTAATGGGTTTGGGATTGATTCAGAATGATTGTGATTATTGTTATTTTACTGTTTGTTCGTGTTTTATCCTCCTCGAGCAGCACCCCGTTGACGCATCGGACGCACAGCAGACTGTACGATTCACTCGAAGGGGGGTCCACTTCCTCAACCACTCCCTCAACCAATCTCTCAACCACTCCCTCAACCAATCTCTCAACCACTCCCTCAACCACTCCCTCAACCACTCCCTCAACCACTCCCTCAACCACTCCCTCAACCACTCCCTCAACCACTCGCTTATCCTCTCCCTCGGCTATGAAAACTACCTCAAACCGCGATAATGCACTGAAGAAACGGCAGCATAGCAGGGCGTTGGAATATGTGAATAGAGGGGGGGGGTCGAGGGGGGGCGGAGCCCCCCTCGGCGGGGGGGTCCAAGGGGGGGCGGCAGCCCCCCCCTTGAGATAAAAAAAAAGTTTTGATGAATTTTCAAATTTGTTTTTTAAATTTCAAGAATAGTATTTTCACTCCAAACAAAAACTCATTGCCACTCCCAGGCTAGTCTCCTACCTATAGTATATAGCAAGGGAAATTTCTCTGTGACGCCACTATAAGCTTCATTTGCATATTTTTGTGACTTTTGTAATGGCTGGTAGACTCGTGATGATGCTGAGATGTCAGCAAAATCCTTTGCCCGTGCCGGGAATCGAACCCGTGGGTGCGGCGAGTGTAGGCGCGCCCGTGCGCCTTAGACCACTACACCACTTGGGATGTGTTTGCAGTGTGCGAGAGAGCAATGAGGAGGCAGCGAGGGGGCGTGGCCTGCGATAGCGTGTGTGTGTGTGAATGGGTGATGGTGAATGATATCGATGATTGCGCAAGGGAACAATGCGTGGAAAGTGTTGGGGAGTGATTGGGCTGATGTACTGAATACGTTTTGCATTGATATCGATTGATTAATAGTGATTAAACGCATCAGTGCACGGGTTTTAATTGGTTGGTGCGTGCAATCGACTGTAATGAAGCGGGTATGCGTCGTGGACATGTTTTGTTTGTTTCAATATTTTCTTTTTACAATATTCTTTTGTTCTAATCGCGTTTTGTCACTTTGATATGCGTTTAATATCAAAATAATCGCTTGAAACGCGTTTCGCAAAAACATCGTGTTTCGTTGTGCGGTGTATGGTGTAGCACAGTGATGATGACAATTCAAACAGCTGTGCGTGCGTGTTTTTGTTTATTTCTTTGTTTTGCGATGTTTTTATAATATGATTCGTGTTGCAATGTGTTTTATAATTTTTGTCGATACCAATTTGACGTGTTGTATGCGTTTGTCTTGTGTGTCGCACTCGTTTAGTCGCGTTATCACTCGCATTGCAAATTCGAATGTTTTTGAATTTCGTTGATTTTGTTGTTGTTTTGTAGTGCGTGTTGTTTTATTAGTTTGCAACGTGTTCTACATGTTTATTATTATTTGTTTCAGGGTCAACCACCAAGGACAAGCCGGTCTGCTGCTCCATCGCCGAGCCTGTGAAGGTGTGTAATTTTTTTGTTTACGTTTCACGATGTGTGATCACATTGGACCGTATTATTATTGCGTAGTATGTTTTTGATCAATGTTCTTTGTTGTACTATTTATAATACAGTTTGTTTCAGAGCCGCTGCTCTCCATTCGGCCGCTCTTCTGCGGCATCGACGCTGGCCTGTGCAAGGTGTGCTTGTTATTGTTTTTACAGTTTGTTTTACGATGAATGATAAGTTCGAACGAGTTGTACTTGTGTTGTTGTGTGTTGTAATACGAATTGTTGCAGATTCGTGCTCGCGAGGACTTGCTGCCGGTCTGCTGCCCCGTCGTCATCTTCCCCGTCTTCACCAAGTTCAGGATGTGTTCGTTATTATTTTTTATTGTTGTTTTGTAAGCAAATCACAACGTGTCCAAGATGTTTAATATTGTTTGTTTCAGGGCCAACCATCAAGGACACGCCGTTTCGCTGTTGTGTCTCCGAGGCTGTGAAGGTGTGGTTTTTATTTTTTATTATGTTTTCACGATGTCTGATGACATTGGACCGTGGTATTTTTGTGTAGTTTGTTTGTGATCGTTGTACTTTGTTGTGTTATGTGCAAAACTATTTGTTTCAGAGCCGCTCCTCCTTTGTCGGCCGCTTCTCCCTCGTCCTCGACGCCGGAGTGTTCAAGGTGTGCTTGTTTTTGGGTTTTTTTGTTGTGTCTTGTGTTGTAATACCAATTGTTGCAGACTCGCGCCTACGAGGATGGGCTGCCGGACTGCTGCGGCTGTCTCTGTTGCTCCATCGTCACCAAGTACAAGGTGTGTTCTTTATTTTTTTATTATATTGTTTTTGTGAGTGAACGTCTAACTTGTTGTTCAGGGTTCTGCTGCCGACGTTCTCCCTCTTGCTGGTGTCGGGCTCGTCGTCGCTGGACTACAAGACAAAGAAGCTCAAGACGGACGCGCTCTCGACATAAAGGTAGACGTTTATTCTCAGATTTTGTACCTATGCATAGATTGGAGTTTTGGATGTGTGGTTGTAGCATTAAAAAACATGTACACATTGTGTTGTAGTTTGTTTAAACTAATAAAACACTCTTTAGCAAACATGCTGTTGTGATATGAATTATGGTGGTGGTTTGTGAGTTACGGTTTTGGTAGATGGAGTATTTACAAAGGATGGAGTTGGAATGATTGTAGTTCAATTGATGATGTTTACTGTTTGGTTTTTTGTTCTTCCTCGACCTGCACAACGTTGATTAAGTGGACACATTGCTTGACAGATCGTTCCATCAGCCTACAACCTACGACACAGCGGGGGCAGCGTGTCCCTCTTATTTGTCCACTCCCACTTCTTCAACTTGCGAGACCGCACGTTTTCGTATTGAATGCATAGCAGGCTGGATCAATAATTGTAGGGGGGGGGGGTCGAGGGGGGCGGAGCCCCCCTCGGCGGGGGGGTCCAAGGGGGGGCGGCAGCCCCCCCTTGAGGTAAAAAAAGTTAACGAGGAGTGTCGTTAGAGCCACACTCTCGGATCCGAACCAAATTGATAGGATATCTTAGTTAGGACCCCAGACATCGATTTCTGGTGTTACTTTTTCCTACGCGCCATGTACGTTTCCTGTACGAAAACGTACAGGGTTGGTTTTTAGCTACCTCATTCCACCTCTGGCGGTCAAAGACCGAGCCGTTGTGGCCTAGTGGTTAGCGCATCAGTCTGTCAGACCAGAGGCTGGGGTTCGAGTCCGCGCACACGATTTTTGTTTTGCAAGCAGTTTCTGGACTTGGACTTGAAGTTTGTGTTGCGAAGTCGATCTGTTTATAACTACAAATACGTTATTCTTCTTCTTTTTTTCAAAGCATTTTTGTCCAATATCGTTCAACTATATTGTGTTTCTTTACACTTAAGATATTGTTTTGGCTGAAACGTTTAGTTTAGAAACAGTAATAACAAAGCGTGGACATTTGTAATCTGTGTTTTTTTTTCCATCAACAAGAACGCAAGTGACTTGCAAGTCCAGAAACTGCTGGCAAAACAAAAATCGTGTGCGCGGAGTTGAACCCCAGCCTCTGGTCTGACAGACTGATGCGCTAACCACTAGGCCACAACGGCTCGGTCTTTGACCGCCAGAGGTGGAATGAGGTAGCTAAAAACCAGCCCTGTACGTTTTCGTACAGGAAACGTATATGGCGCGTAGGAAAAAGTAACACCAGAAATCGATGTCTGGGGTTCTAACTAAGATATCCTATCAATTCGGTTCGGATCCGAGGGTGTGGCTCTAACGACACTCCTCGTAAGACCATTTTTTTCAAAAAAAAAATTTCTACCAAAATGTAATCACTTTTCACTCCCGCTTTGTATCCACTCCCTCTCCCAGGCTAGTCATAGATATACTTGAGAGTGGCAAGCGATTTTTCTGGACAGGAATATGTTAGCATAAATTAAAAATATTAGCCTGTGCCACTGCGCGCCAGACAGAGTGGGCGTGGCTTGAGTCGATGTGAGAAATGACGGGGGGTGAGTGGTCAGTCGACACGGCGGCGGCCATCCTGGGTGGTTGCCTGGGTTGAGCCGCCGCCGCCGGAGCGAGCGGAGCGGCAGGAGCGGGCGCAGCGGAGCGCCGGAGCGGAGCGACGGCCAGGGAGGAGCGGAGCGACGGCCAGGGAGGAGCGGAGCGACGACCACGGAGCGACGGCCAGGGAGGAGCGGGAGCGGCGGGAGGGAGGCGTGCCGCGCAGCTCGCTCAGCGTACTGTAGCTACAGGCATACTGTAACTACAGTACGCTGAGCGAGCCGCGCAGCGGCGAGCACGGGTCTCTCCCGCCGCTCCCCGAGCGAAGCGCGCAGCGCGAGCATACCGTAGTACAAGCGCCGCGCCCTCAGAAGCATTCGATTTTTCCTTCGTTGTTCGCGTTAATGCTAGTCTTCTATCTATAAGTATATCGTAAGGAAAATTTCTCCGTGACGCGACTATAAGCTTCATTTGCATATAATCGTGACTTTTGCAATGGCTGGTGGACTCGGGACGATGCCGATATGTCAGCAAAATCCTTTGCCCGCGCCGGGATTCGAACCCGCGAGTGCGGCGAGTGTAGGCGCGCCCGTGCGCCTTAGACCACTACACCACTTGGGCTTGTGTGAGCAGAGCGCGAGAGAGCAATGAGGAGGCAGCGAGGGGGCGTGGCCTGCGATAGCGCGTGTGTGTGTGTGTGTGAATGGGTGATGGCGAATGATATCGATGATTGCGCAACGGGGATATAGGGGACAATGTGTGCAAAGTGTTGGGGAGTGATTGGGCATGTGTATCGAATACGTTTTGCATTGATATCGATTGATTAATAGTGATTAAACGTATCATTGCACGTGTTTAAATGAGTTGGTGCGTGCAATCGGCTGTAATGAAGCGGGTATGCGTCGTGAACATGTTTTGTTTGTTTCAATATTTTCTTTTTATTATATTCTTTTGTTCTAATCGTGTTTTGTCACTTTGATATGCGTTTAATATCAAAATAATCGCGTGAAACGCGTTTCGCAAAAACATCGTGTTTCGTTGTGCGGTGTATGGTGTAGCACAGTGATGATGACAATTCAAGCAGATGTGCGTGCTTGTTTATGTTTATTTCTTTGTTTTGCGATGTTTCTATAATGTAATTTGTGTTGCAATGTGTTTTATAATTTTTGTCGATACGTATTTGACGTGCTGTATGCGTTTGTATTGCGTGTCGCACTCGTTCCATCGCGTTATCACTCGCGTTGCAATTTCGAATATTTTTGAATTTCGTTGTTTTTAATTGTTATAGTAACATTTTTATTTTGCAGGTAACATCTTCTGTCGGCCCGTAAACCACCGACATTCGCTCACACAACTATCCACAGTATTTCGTGAGTTATTTGTTGAGATAATTGGAATGCAATTAAATTGTTGCTTGTTCGTTCATGTCAGTGATCCGTTCTTTCCAGAATCTCGTTTTCGTCTTCTGCAGTCGTCGGCAACAGCAACTCGCACTTCGTAGAGGAGCCCTGGTGAGTTTTTTGGTTCGCTTTTTTATTGTAGAGAACGATTGGTACCATTGTTCACGTTTTTTAGGTGTATTACTGAGATTGTTTTTTAGTCTCCCTGTGGTGCCGGTTCTGCCTCGCTGCTCGTCGGAGCCGCGCTGCCCGTTGGAGCCCCGCTGGCTGCCCGTTGGAGCCCAGCTGCCCTTCGGACAAGTCGGTGAGTTTTTGTTTGCTTTAGTTTGTGTTACTATTTTGTATTACATTAGTTTGTATTACATTACAGTCTGTTGTCGGTGCTGTCGTACTGACCCGACTGCACTGTCGCTGCTCATCGCCCGAGTTGGGTGTTTGCAGGAATTCAGTGTTCAGTGAGTGCTTCATCCTTTTGAATTTCGATGTATATTAAATGTGGTATTAGGCACGGCGATTGGATGATGTCATTATGTAGTCTTAAGTGAATTTCACAAAATAATAATAATATAACTAATTAAATTTAAAATTAACTAAAAATTAACAAAAAACAATAATAATAATTAATAACAATAATTAACAATATTAAAAAATAACTAAAATTAACTAATGTGCAATGCATTTCCTAAACTGACGTGATACTATGCATCATGTAACAATCGGTCTTTACGTGTGCTTCAGGCCCCCACGCCGTGTATTACTGTGATTGTTTTTGCAGCCTCCTCCCTCCTTTGTGGTGCCGGTGCCGCCCTGCTGCCGTCGGAGCCCCGCCTTCCCGTCGGAGAAGTCGGTGAGTTTTTTTCTTATTGTATCACGTTTAAATGTGATCAAATAAGCACTTGTAATATTAATGCCGTTCCTTTTTTGAAGTTTGTATGCAAATGTGATATCAGGTTCTAGCTGATATTGGCAATAATGTGTTTTGTTGTTTCTTCAGTTTCTGGCCGTGCCCGCCGCCGCGTCGATTCGTCTCACCCGTCTGCCGCCGCAGAAGCTGTCTTCGAACGTCGTACACTGCTGAACGTCAGGTACGCATTTCAGGCTACTGGTGTCGCCTCTCGTCGTCCGCGCTGTCGTCAACAAGCACACACTCACTCTCTCACCTCCCACCTCTCACTCTTTAAAAAAGTAACTTTAAGCTCTAAGCAATAACCAATAATGTCCGACCTTGCTTCTCTCCTCGAACAATGCGCGTACACTAACGTTGACGATAAGGGTGTGTATAAGATGGAGTTGGGTGACGACCACCTGCAGAAGGTGATCGACACTGTCATGGAGAGAACTAAGGGGCAGCATACTGCCTGGGTAGTGGATATCGCTCTCTCTCAGCTGTATGCTGCGGAGGGTGCGATTCTACCTAATCAGATAATGGAACAGGTTAAGAAGTTTGGCGTTGAGCGTCCCACTAATGTACTGATTCCTGTGCTTGTGCAGGACCCTAAACATTTCTTCCTACTTGTGTACAGTCCCGATAAGAACAACTACACGGTGTTCGATTCGATTCCTAATGCTAACCGTGGATCTCTTAACGATCCTTATGTGAAGTATCTCACCCGTAACCTGTTCCCTATCATTGCCCGCAATAATGCGCCTCTGAGTATGGTGCGCGGACGGTGTGATCGTCAGATCGACAGTAACAGTTGTGGATTTTACGTGTTGTGTTTTGCGGAGCACATTCTCTGTAATCTCCAGCCCATTAAGGTGATGGAGAGTAAGGATAAGGTGCTGGCGTACCGCGCCAAGATTGAGAAGTTTCTCAGTAACCAGTACAAGAAGCAGGTGGCCGATGTCGTTGTGGCCGCGGCCCCAGCTCCTGTGGCATCCGCTGCCATAACGATTTCCTCTCGTAAGCCTTCGTACAAGGCTGTACTAACTTCTCCTCCTCGCCCTGTTTCTACTCCTAATCAGCCTAGCATCCCACAGTTCACGGTGGGAGACGCTATGGTTGTTTCTAAAGATCGCCGAGTTAAGAAGGTGTCTCCTGTCAACAAGACTAATGTAACTAATCCTAACGTGTCTAATAACACTGTTTCTACTTCCCCAGTTGTTTCCATGTCTAATGTAACTCCTGTTCCGTGTGCGCTCGTATCGAAGCCATCTAATGCTAACGACTCTTCTCTCTCTCATCTTTCTAACATTTCCACACCGGTCGCTTCCAAGTCTAATCAGAGGAAGAGACGGTCGGATGAGGTCGACGTTGATATAGTGCAGCGTATGATTGCACTCGCGGCTACGCCGAGTACTCCTAAGACACCTCGTAAGCGTAAAACAACACCTCGCAAGCCGATTCCGCAAAGCATTAACGAATCCTCTTCATTGAGTAAGCATCAGGTATACCGTGCGCGCAGATCGGATGAGGGTATTACTGATACATCTGCTCCTCGCATGCATAAGCTTCGTGCATCCGTCGAAAAGCGACGACGCGAGCAGGAAACTAACACTGTCGCACATAAGACTAAGTACGTGCGTAAGACGATTAATTTCTTTAACGCTGCTGCCGATAAGTCTGTCTGCCCTGACTATATGAGTCTCGGAAAGATGGAGGAGTGTATGTTCGATTACTGTCGAGCGCTAAAGTTTAAGCAGGAGACGTCCGGTGTGTGTTGTAGTAATGGAGCTGTTAACGTTTCCGATGCTCCCTCTATTCGGTCTAATCTAATGGTTAAGCTTTACGATGTTGCGAAGGAGAAGCGTTCCTACTATAACAACTTTCATAACTACAACAAGAACTTGGCGATGGCTTCTCTAATAATGAGGCGATCGGATAACATACCTAAGGGAGATCCTGTTGTAGTGGTTCAGGGTAAGATGAGCACGGGTGTGTGCCACTTGTTACCATCAGAAACTGGTAAACCGGGATTTGCGCACATGTACTATGTGCCGGGCGCTAAGGAGGATATTTGGAGTCGGATGGCGGAGAGCGATGATGTTGATCGTAAGCTGTTGGAGGAGTTGTACGAAATATTGTGCACTCATAACCCGTACACAGCAGCATATAAATCTACATATAAGTTGTATATGGATTTGGTAAAGATGAACATTGATTCGGGTCGTCCCGATCTAATCCCTTGTGTGGGAATGAAGTTTGTCTCGTATAAAGATAGGCGTGCATCTAATCTAATCAAGGGACATCACCCTGGAACTCTTAATGTGCCTGGTAATAAGTCGGAGGTGGCTGTTCTGTACGGTGATGCGGATGGCAGTCCACCTACACTGGAACAACTTAAGGAAAGCTCATGGGTAATGACTCATAATTGGGAGGCACGACCCATGCCACACTATGATACACATGCCGATCCTTTAATGTTCCCTGTGTTATTCCCGGAGGGAAACCCATTCTTCCGGCGTTTTGTAAAACGTAATGGTTACATAAGCGAGGAGGATGAAGATGATAACGATAATGATGCGCACGATAATTCTATTCTAAATATACATGGTGATCAAGAAGGTCAGCTGTCTGCCGGCGATTTAACTGATAATGAGGAGGATGAGTCTGATAAGTCTAAGAAGAAGGTGAAGAAGCGCAAATTTGTGAGCTATTCAGAACTTGCACGGTATTCATACCGTCGCACTATTGATAATAAGGATCTGCACTGGATTCTCGGTGCTGGTAAGATGCTTCAATTGCACGGAACGTTTACGTTTACGCGCATCGAGGCCGAACGGTTGGCGCAGATTCGTCGCAAACAACAAGAACTGCTCAAGATAGAACATAACGAGTATTTTAACTGGATGAAGACGAGGATGGAGAGTAAGGGAATACAGGTCGGGCAGTTTGTGTACATGCCCGCTGTATTTGTTGGCAGTAAGAAGTGGTGTGAAGATAACTATAATAACGCTATGGCTGTAGCGGCTCAGTGCGGTAAGCCGCATCTGTTCATCACACTGACTGGTAATCCCGGATGGAGCGAAGTAAGTGATAATCTTGTTGGTAAGAATGCGATGGACGACCCAGATCTTTTGGCTCGGGTGTGTAAGCTAAAGTTTGATCAGGCGTGGGATTTAATTAAGAATAAGGAGATTTTCGGTAAAGTAAAGGCGATATGGTGGAGGATAGAGTTCCAGAAACGCGGTGTCCCTCACTGTCATATGCTCGTGACACTGGAAAAGGACATTCCCGAAGAGGATATTCCCAAGTACATATCTGCTGAGATTCCCGTGCTTCCCGATAAGAGCGACCCTAACTACGATAAGATGAAGAAACTTAAAGAGTTGGTTTTAAGCCACATGGTTCATAATCCTTGTGTCGGTAAAAACCACTATACATGTAGGAAAGATAATCCTCAGTATTGCAAGAAGCGTTTTCCTAAGCCGTTCCGTGATGAGATGATAATCGATAAGCACGGAATGCCACACTACCCTCGTCCCAATAACGGTGAATGGGCGTTTCTCAAGGACGGCAAGACTCAAGTAACTAATAGGGACATTGTGCCCTTTAACCACTTTCTTATGCTCGCGTTAGGCACTCATTGTAATGTGGAGTACTGTGGCTCGAGTGCATCGTACAAGTACATTTCTAAGTATTTGACTAAGGGAGTGGACACTCTTCTTGCTGCTGTAGCGTCAGGAAATATGGATAAGATGAAGGAGTACATGAAGATGGGAAGAGATGGAGTGGAGAGGTTGTACTTCGATGAGGGAGAAGAGTTTGTCAAGTTGAGATATCTCTCTGCTTGTGAAGCGTTCTATCGACTTCATAACTTTAACCTTGTACGTTCTACACATAATGTTAAGCCTATTGGAGTGCATTTGCCCGGTGAGCAACCGATTTACTTTGAGAAGGGTAAGATTCCCAAATTAGGTAAATCTAAGTCTATGTTCATTGCGTACATGGAGAAGGTCAGCAATGATCCGGAAGCTGCTCACCTAACGTTTGAACAGTTAACGAGGGAGTACCGATATAATCCTAAGACTGCGACTTACACCAAGTATAAGCGCGATAAAAACGTTGTAACGCGGTTGTTTCAAGTGAATCCTCGTAATGTGGAAAAGTTTGCACTCCGTTTAATAGTTCAATCGCGACCCGTAAAGTCGTTCGAAAACGCGCGAACTGTTAATAACGTGGTCTACGATACGTTTAACGAAGCAGCCATTGTCGCTGGACTGATTCATAACGACCGTACGTGGGATGAGTGTATGGCTGAAGCGTGCCACACAGGTATGCCTAAGCGTTTGCGCGTTTTGTTTGCCTCAATTCTAATGCATTGTTCGCCTCCCGATCCTTTGGGATTGTGGAATAAGTATAAGGAGAAGATGGCACCGCGTAACACTAATCGTTCATTAGAGGAGAACCTTGCTACTGCCTTGCGGCGATTAAAGTGGATTTTGGGTCGTAACGGCCGCACTCTCTCCGAGTACGGACTACCGGAACCTAACGGTGGGGAAGAGGAGGATATTGATGGTGATGGTAACGATAATGGCAATGCGGCTAATAATCCTCTCAATGAGGGACAGTCTCGCATTGTGTCTCGTGTGATGGCTGCTGTTCATCAGAGCAAAGAGTCTCGCGGTAATGTCTGCTTCTCAATGCAGGGCAGCGGAGGCACTGGCAAGACATATGTTTATAATAAGATAATTGCATTGTGTAAGAAGGATAACTATAAGGTATTGGTGGTGAGCAGTACTGGAATAGCTGCGACGCTACTGCAGGGTGGACAAACGTCACACTCTGCTTTCAAGTTACCTCCTAAGTTGGATAAGGATAGTGTGAGTCGCATAAAGGCTCACTCGGATGAGGGTAAACGCCTAAGAGAGGTGGATTTGATCATCTGGGATGAGTGCACGATGAGCATAATGTACGCGTTGGAGTGTGTGAATAACGTGCTAAAGCTGTGTGCTGATGATGTGAATCGTGATAAGCCTTTTGGTGGAGTGGTAATATTGTGTGGAGGAGATTGGAAACAACTCCTTCCAGTTATGGAAGGGCAGGATCCGGTAGTTTCTGCGAGTGTAATTCTTAAGCGTAGCCCCCTGTGGACTATGTTTGAAACGTTTACTCTAACCGAAAATATGCGTGTCAAACAGGGTGAGGCAGAGTTTGCCAAGTATCTCGAGCTGGTGGGCACGGGACAACACGAACAAGTAAACGGTCGCCTAATGCTTCCAGAACAGTTTCTCGTTAACTCTGAGAGCGATATCATTAATTGGCTATACACACCGACTGTGCTAATGGCGCCTACGGAAATGGCTAAGGTTGCGATTCTTGTACTCAAGAACGTCGACTCTCTAAGGATTAACGAGCAGATTCTAAACATGTGTGTGGGTCAGACTTTCACTGCGGTGTCGACTGACTCTCCTATTGATCTCGTAAGCCGAGAAGCGAGTAAGGATCTGGCTGGCAGACACCGAATCAGCACCTCTGTGGAGCATATCTGGAAAGAGACGCCGAGCGGCTTCCCTCCGCATAAGTTGCATCTTAAAGTCGGATGCATAATCATGTTACTGCGTAATCTTAACGTGGCCGCAGGACTGTGTAATGGTACGAGGTTGGAGGTTGTAAGCTTCTCTCAGCACATGCTGGAGTGTAAGAACGTAACGACTAATGATGACGACACCGTCTTCATTCCCAAGATTAAGCTTACCTACGAGGATAGGCGTAATGATCTCGCTTTTGAGAGGTGGCAGTTCCCTGTCCGTCTCTCTTACGCGATGACTATTAACAAGAGCCAAGGTCAGACGTTTGATAAAGTTGGCATAATCCTAAAGTCTCAGCCATTCGCACATGGACAATTCTATGTGGGTTTATCGCGCATTCGCAGTGCCGATGGCTTGAAGGTGTTTGCCTCTTGGGGCAACAGGACCCACTCTAACGGTACCTCGGCCAAGCCCATTCATAATGTCGTCTATAAAGACGTTCTCTAAACATAACAAACAACATGAAATAAATAAGATAGTTAGTTCTTTCGTAATTTAGATATAGTTAATTGTTACCTTTATCAATCTCTTTTGCAAAAATAAACATTATTTAACTTATTTGTGTTGCGTTTTGTGGGGGAAGGGGACTGGGTCACTTTTTGATGTTTACTGTTTGGTGTTTCGGCGTTCCTCCTCTGCACTTCGACTTGGCTTGAAAGGTGTTTCTCTTTCACGGAACTTTTGTTCCACCTTTTCTGTTAAGTGTTTCATTTCATATTCGCCTTCAAGACGGTAGTTGAAGGCCTGCAATGTTTCATATTTACTGTTTATTCGTTTTCGCTCATCCTCGATCTCGATCAGCACCGCGTTGACGTATCGGACGCATAGCATGCTGTATGCTCAACTCAAAGGGGGGTCGAGGGGGGCGGAGCCCCCTCGGCGGGGGGGTCCAAGGGGGGGCGGCAGCCCCCCCTTGAGGTAAAACAAAAGCAAAACCTCTTCTTTCTAATTTCTCATGCCCACTCCCAGGCTAGTCACCTACCTATAGTATATAGCAAGGGAAATTTCTCTGTGACGCCACTATAAGCTTCATTTGCATATTTTTGTGACTTTTGTAATGGCTGATGGACTCGTGATGATGCCGAGATGTCAGCAAAATCCTCTGCCCGCGCCGGGATTCGAACCCGTGGGTGCGGCGAGTGTAGGCGCGCCCGTGCGCCTTAGACCACTACACCACTTGGGCTTGTGTGAGCAGTGCGCGAGAGAGCAATGAGGATGCAGCGAGGGGGCGTGGCCTGCGATAGCGCATGTGTGTGAATGGGTGATGCCGAATGATATCGATGATTGCGCAAGGGAACAATGCGTGGAAAGTGTTGGGGAGTGATTGGGCTGATGTAATGAATACGTTTTGCATTGATATCGATTGATTAATAGTGATTAAACATATCAAATGGACGGGGTTTACTGGGTTGGTGCGTGCAATCGGCTGTAATGAAGCGGGTATGCGTCGTGGACATGTTTTGTTTGTTTCAATATTTTCTTTTTATTATATTCTTTTGTTCTAATCGAGTTTTGTCACTTTGATATGCGTTTAATATCAAAATAATCGCTTGAAACGCGTTTCGCAAAAACATCGTGTTTCGTTGTGCGGTGTATGGTGTAGCACAGTGATGATGACAATTCAAACAGCTGTGCATGCGTGTTTTTGTTTATATTTTTGTTTTGCGATGTTTTTATTATGTAATTTGTGTTGTAATGTGTTTTATAATTTTTGTCGATACCAATTTGACGTGTTGTATGCGTTTGTCTTGCGTGTCGCACTCGTTTAGTCGCGTTTTCGCACATCATGCAATTTCGAATGTTTTTGAATTTTGTTGATTTTGTTGTTGTTGTATATTGAATGTTGTTTCATTTGTTTGCAACGTGTTTTACATGTTCATTATCATCTGTTTCAGGGTCAACCACCAAGGACAAGCCGGTCTGCTGCTCCATCGCCGAGCCTGTGAAGGTGTGTGATTTTATTTATTTACGTTTCACGATGTGTGATCACATTGGACCGTGTTATTCTTGCGTAGTATGTTTGTGATCAATGTTCTTTGTTGTACTATTTATAATACAGTTTGTTTCAGAGCCGCTGCTCTCCATTCGGCCGCTCTTCTGCGGCATCGACGCTGGCCTGTGCGAGGTGTGCTTGTTATTGTTTTTACAATTTGTTTTACGATGAATGATAAGTTCGAACGAGTTGTACTTGAGTTGTTGTGTGTTGTAATACGAATTGTTGCAGATTCGTGCTCGCGAGGACTTGCTGTCGGTCTGCTGCCCCGTCGTCATCTTCCCCGTCTTCACCAAGTTCAGGATGTGTTCGTTATTATTTTTTATTGTTGTTTTGTAAGCAAAACACAACGTGTTCAAGATGTTTAATGTTGTTTGTTTCAGGGCCAACCATCAAGGACACGCCGTTTCGCTGTTGTGTCTCCGAGGCTGTGAAGGTGTGGTTTTTATTTTTATTATGTTTTCACGATGTCTGATGACATTGGACCGTGGTATTTTTGTGTAGTATGTTTGTGATCGTTGTACTTTGTTGTGTTATGTGCAAAACTATTTGTTTCAGTGCCAATTGTTGCAGACTAGCGCCTACGAGGATGGGCTGCCGGACTGCTGCGGCTGTCTCTTTTGCTTCATCGTCACCAAGTACAAGGTGTGTTCTTTTTTTATTTTATTGTTTTTGTGAGTGAACGTCTAACTTGTTGTTCAGGGTTCTGCTGCCGACGTTCTGCCTCTCGCTGGTGTCGGGCTCGTCGTCGCTGGACTACAAGACGAAGAAGCTCAAGACGGACGCGCTCTCGACATAAAGGTGAACGATTTTCAGATTTTGTACCTATACATAGATTGCAGTTTTGGATGTGTGGTTGTATCATTAAAAAACATGTACACATTGTGTTGTAGTTTGTTTAAACTAATAAAACACTCTTTAACAAACATGTTGTTGTGATATGAATCAAGGTGGTGGTTTGTGAGTTACGGTTTTGGTAGATGGAGTTTTTACAAAGGATGGAGTTGGAATGATTGTAGATCAATTGATGATGTTTACTGTTTGGTTTTTTGTTCTTCCTCGACCTGCACAACGTTAATTGAGTGGACACATTGCTTGACAGATCGTTCCATCAGACTACAACCTACGACACAGCGGGGGCAGCGTGTCCCTCTTAATTGTCCAATCCCACTCCTTCAACTTGCGAGACCGCACGTTTGCGTATTGAATGCATAGCAGACTGGATCAATAATGGTAGGGGGGGGGGGTCGAGGGGGGGCGGAGCCCCCCTCGGCGGGGGGGTTTTACCTCAAGGGGGGGCGGCAGCCCCCCCTTGAGGTAAAAAAAGTTGAGACCATTTTTTTCAAAACTTATTTCTACCAAATTGAAACCACTTTTCACTCCCCTTTTGTATCCACTCCCTCTCCCAGGCTAGTCTCTACCTACAGTATATGGTAAGGCGAATTTCTCCGGAACGCCACTTAAGCGCAATTTGCATATATGCAAATTTCTCGATGATGTAATGGTACAAGGGGACAGAGGACGATGCCAAGATGTCAGCAAAATCCTCTGCCCGTACCGGGATCGAACCCGTGGGTGCGGCAGATCGAGGCGCGCCCGTGCGCCTTAGACCACTACACCACTTGGGCTTGTGTGAGCAGAGCGCGAGAGAGCAATGAGGAGGCAGCGAGGGGGCGTGGCCTGCGATAGCGTGTGTGTGTGAATGGGTGATGGCGAATGATATCGATAATTGCGCAAGGAGACAATGCGTGGAAAGTGTTGGGGAGTGATTGGGCATGTGTATCGAATACGTTTTGCATTGATATCGATTGATTAATAGTGATTAAACATATCAAATGCACGGGTTTTAATTGGTTGGTGCGTGCAATCGACTGTAATGAAGCGGGTATGCGTTGTGGGCATGTTTTGTATGTTTCAATATTTTCTTTTTATTATATTCTTTTGTTCTAATCGCGTTTTGTCACTTTGATATGCGTTTAATATCAAAATAATCGCTTGAAACGCGTTTCGCAAAAACATCGTGTTTCGTTGTGCGGTGTATGGTGTAGCACAGTGATGATGACAATTCAATCAGCTGTGCGTGCGTGTTTTTGTTTATTTCTTTGTTTTGCGATGTTTATATAATATGATTCGTGTTGCAATGTGTTTTAAATTTTTTGTCGATACTACTTTGACGTGCTGTATGCGTTTATTTTGCTTGCCGCACTCGTTCCGTCGCGTTATCGCTTATTTTTCAATCTCGTCAACGCGTAATTTATGCGTTATGTTTTGATACCTTGAATATTATACACGTTGCTTCAGGGTACATCGCTCCTCCAAGATGACGGCGCGTGGACGCTGTACGACCACTCGTGCTCTGTGAGCTTTATTTTTCAAATCTGTTTTCGCGGTGTATTGATGTATGAGTAAATGAAACGTATTGTTTTTGAATATTGGTTTGTTTTGTGAACAGCTTGTTTCAGACGTGCGCCTTCCGGATTGAATCAGCCGTTGATGGGTAGGAAATCTTTTCATTTATTTTATGATTTACGATGTTGTTAAGGTGCTTCATGCCGCCTCTCTGTTCTTCGCTGCTCAACGAGATGTTGTTCAAGCCCAATGCCCCGATGCTCTACTTATAGGTAGACTATTCTCTTATTTTATTTTTTATCAATATACTGAATGGTTTTTTTATGTATCGGAAAATCGCGTTGTAGTTTGATGACGCAGATAAAACGATCTTTAGCAAACTTATTGTTTTATTTATGTATTTTGCGGGTTTTAGGTTGTAGAATTGGTGTTGATTCAAAGTATCTGGAAAATTGGAATGAAATGTTTCACTCAAGCAGTACATCGTGATCGTTTTCAAGGAGAAGGTCACTCTTATCTACGAGATGCCTATCTTTGCTTTCAACGATGTCAGCTTCATTTTATTCATTTTTACAGGTACACGATGGGTAATAGAGAGTGCGAGGACGGAAAGACCATCTACAAGCAGCGCTGCCTGCACTTATGAAGGGCCGGGGCCGCTGCTCCGCCATATCCACCCCATTGCCAAGGTGATTTTTTTATTGTCTTGTATTTTTCGGATGGTGACAATGTTGTTGTTAAGGTACATGCCATCCACAGCGATCGCGTCGGCGTCGTGTACCAGATTCGACTGCAAGTTTGTCATCAAGTTCTCCCCACCCACGGCGTGCCCTACAGAACCAGCGTCCGTCTCTTCACCACCCGTTGTCCTCGCAATCTCTTTACCTATAATTCATGTTTCTTGTTGATTAAAGAAAAAAATAATATACTTCACAATGGTATTTTTTTATATTGCATGAAGTTTGCATGAAGTGTGCATGATGTGTGAAATAACGCCTTCTATGTAGTACACGCTGTCAGCTGATCGACCATTGGTGTTCATATTCATGTTTATGTAATGTTTTTTTTCGGTTCTTTGCATGTCACTATGTATTATGAATGCGTTTTATGATGTTTATAAGTGTATGAAAATTGCCTAAAATTCTATGTGTGTTAAGTTATGGAGAATTTCGAACTCGAGTTGGATTACATCAAGAGCGCAGTTAAGATGAGGGAGTCCGTTGAAGGTTTGTCTTCTATTTATTAGCGTTTTCAACTAACACGATACAGGAACCGACGCGAAGAAGCTGTTTCACATGCTAACATACCAGGTCGTTCTTCTTGAGAAGGGTGAATATTGTTTTATCGGTTTTATTGAATGTTATTTAATATGGAAAATGCTGAACAACATTGTTCAGACGTCGAGCGAGCTGTCAATGCGGATGCCGGATACACCGCTGCCAGAGAGCAGCAGTTCACCGCTGACAGGGAGGCCCGCGCGCGCGCCCTCGCTGCCGCAGAAGTGGCCGCGGCGGCCGCCCGTGATGCAAGGACGGGAGAGATGGAGGGGCAGAAGAAGCTCCGTTACTCCTCCTTCTGATTTTTTTGAATATTGATTTCGCTTATTGTGTTTTGCTTGAATATTCTTTTTTATAATTTAATAAATCTTTAAAAAATACTGTTCATTTCAAATTGTTATAGCCATGGGAGAGTGCATTCCGCTGCTGAACATGCTGAAGTTGAAGCAGCAGGAGTATGCCGAGAGAAGTACGTTTAATTTTTGGCTTTGTACTTTTATTCGAAATTCATTAACAACAATCAGTCGAGTTCTTGTTTATATTCTGATATCTCAGATGCGTCCGTATCGAGGTGGTTTCAAAAGGCATATAAACGCGCGCAGCACGTACAGCGTCTTATCGTCCAGATCGACAAGAGTTAGTAGAATAATTATTTCACTATTTCGTTATGCTTTTGTTTAGTCGACGAAGACAACTTGTTTGGCGGCAACGACAACTACGACAACGCGGTGATTGTCGACATCATCAACACCCTCATCGATCACGTTGAGGTGCAGGCCGACAAACGTCAGTTATGGCTTCGATAGAATATTATACCTTTTAGATGTTTTTTAATACTTTTCATAATTATATCTATCAACTGTAACTCTTTTACAGCCGCTTCTTGATGCCACAACTACTGACAAGCCACAAAAATGTTTTTTTAATTCGCACATAATCGGATCCCACTCGCAATAAATTCCGCACTTTTTTCGAAACCACTTTATCTCTCAAACATATGGCACAGTATGTGGATGCGAATAAAATATTTTAACAATATGTATGGACATTCTCGTTGTTCACATGTTGCTAATTTCATCTCTCAAACATATGGCACAGAATATTGTGGATGGGAATGGAAAAGAATGTGTATGGACTCTCATTGTTCACATGTTGCTGTTGCTCTTAGCGAGGACAGAGGCCAGACTATCAGGTTGCATCATAGATACCACGTTTCTCCACGCAGAGCAGAACATCAGGTTGTTTAGCATGAACTCTCGGTGAAGAGGACTTTGGAGATGATCAATGTTGATATTCGATCCAATAGGCATGATAGACTGGTTGGCGCGCTCCGTGTAGGTGGTGCGCTCCGTGTGATTGGTGCGCTCGATGATCTGCTGCGCTCGCCTCGCGTCTCCACGCTCGTCTTCTGAAAAAAGATCAGTTACGATAATTTAAAAACATATATACACACCTCCTCCTCGCCAGACAGACATTCTCCACGACTCGGAAGCGACGTTCTGACCGTTCACAACCCTGTCTTCCTCGCTCCTCCTCACAGTCGAGATGACAGGGGTATCTGTAACACCATTTATAAATAATCCTCACTAGTGCGTTTGTCGAATTTTAAACTGACGTTCTTGCGAATGTGGGAGTCCTCGGCGAGAACTCAAATCCGTTCGGTCGTCCTGTCGGCCACACGACGGCAGCACTTCCGGACCTTCTCCACGTACTTCTCGACGACGTCCGTATCCGTAATTCTCTATAACCTGTTTTTCAAAGAGATACAATTTGTATACTGATCACAACCATCTTTATCGTTATGTGTCAGTTGATACAAAGCCTCAAACTGTACCCACCACGAGAAGACCTTGCTTCCATTCGAACACTCGGACGCCCTCGAGTCGGCATCGCTCCCAACGGATATCCTCCAAACGTCCGCTGCGTTTTCTCGACATGACGATCATCTAGACGAGAGCCCACGTCATCTACAACATATTGAAAAAAAATTGTCAATCTGTAAACTTACTATGCTCTGGAATGGCCGACGGAGGAAGCTCCATAGTTGTCGTCTCATATCTACCACCACTTCGAGAGAATCCACGACTCCAGCTAAACAGCAAGTAAATGTATTTGATTATAAATACTCCACTAACCGTTTCCCTCCTCTCGCATGCCTCATAGGTCTGACGACACGAGCCTCATCCATACGATGAGCCTTTGCCTTCTGGTCGTCGTGCATCTCGACGATGAAACCCTTGTTACTGAAAATGATTTTCGAACTAGAAAACCACAAAAAAGTGAAATACCTCAGTGCCCGATGAGCATGTTCGGAGTTGGCTACCGTAGAGAAGGTAAGAGACATAATTCCAGATGAGAATAAGCAACTGCTCACTATCTCTACTTGGATACATCGTGGCAGATGAGCTTGAACATGAGACAGAGACAACCGTTCACCACTCTGGGGCTTCACGTATACGCTCGGCCGAAAGACGGCTGATTTCAGCCCCAACGACATTCCCTAAAAAATTTTTAAAAACAGAAATCGAACATACAACCCGATATAATCTACAACAACAACACAATTGATAAACGAATAAAAAATATTTCGTAACTATCGCTTTACATTACATCGCTCCTATTGACAAATACAAGTTTATACAAAGAACATGCATGTATTTAGAAGAAATGTTTAATTATTTAAAAAATCGTATTCCGGTATTACTATTGACAATTAATTTCTTAAAACTAAAAAAAATAAAATTATATTTTATTCTATTTTTTATATTTTTTTATATTTAATTCATTTTTTCCAATTTTTTCCATAGCAATTTATAATTAACAACACCAGTTTGTGAGATATCTTTTGTTTCACATTGTATGATGTTACGATATTCGTATTGCAGGTAATTTCCGCTCAACGTGAGCTCTATCAACCCGCCCTCCATCACCTTCTCGGCATCCCGGTGAGTAAATCTGATTTTTCGACATTAAACTTTTCAATTCGTTTCGTTTTGAAAAGAAAACATTGTTTTTTTTTGAATATACTGATATATAATTATTGTTTTAAGTCCTTCCTTGGTTTGGATAGACTGCCCTGTTTTTCTCGACTCGTTCGTCTCAAAGTAATATTCATTCTATTCCCAACAAATATTTCATCTTTCACGTTACTTTATCGTATTGATCGGATACAAACTTTTGTTTAATCGTAATTCATAAAAGTTCATTGATTGACGCGTTCTCCTTCTCGGACAATATACAAAATGAACTCAAACGAGACTCAAGTTGCCATTGAGCAAGGCTACCACTATGCTGATCTGACAATACAACTTGCTGATGACCACCTGCAGAAGTATGTTAACCACTTGGTGCTTTCCTCTGCGCAGAACATGCGTGCCTGGGTCGTGGATGTTAACTTGTCTCGAGTGTATGACTCTGGAGTGGTTCTTCCCGTTGATCTTCCCAACATGATCTACAAGTGTGGCGTCGTCAATCCTGATGTCGTCCTCGTTCCTGTACATATCCCTGGTCATTACTACATGATCGCTATCAATCCCAACTCGAACGAGTTCACTGTGTATGACTCAATTGCTGGCAACACCCGTTGCAAAGCCGATAATCCGTTTCTCATGTATCTGCGCAAAAATGTGCTTCCTCATGTGAGTCGTTCCAACGCTCCGCCGGTTCTCAAGGCCGGTGAATGTGACATTCAGCCAGATGCTACGTCGTGCGGCTTCTTTGTCCTCTCAAACATGGAGCACATGATGAATGGTCGTAGTCCGCTTGCGTCGATGGACAGCTTTGCGAAGCTGATGGGGTATCGACGGAAGGTGCAAGCCTTCTGCTTCAAGAAGTTCTTCCTCGACAAGCAGCAGCAGCAGCAGGTAAGAAAGGTGAGTGAAACGCGGAGAAAGTCTGCGGCCGGAGTAGAGACCAAGTCTCCTCACGGTTTGGCCCTGACAAAGTCAGTGGCCGGAGTAGAGACAAAGTCTCCTCCTCGTGTGGCACAGACCAAGTCTGTGACCGGAGTTGTGACCAAGTCACCTCCAATTGTTTCCTCCTCTCCCACGTACAGCTCCGTCGTGTCGTCTTCTCCTCGTTCTGCTCCCGTTCCTCCTTTGCCTCGTCTCTCTCTTCAATCTCACTTTCCTCCCCTGACTGTAAAAGAGATGCTCCAAGCATCCAAGAAGGGTCGGCCCGCGGCTTCTCCGCAGTCCTCCAGTTTGCGAAAGCGGCGTTCCGGCGAAGGTATGGTGAATCAGGATACAATTCAGCGCATGATGCAACTCGCTATGGGCAACAATTGTCCGTCCCCTCTTTCTTCTCCTTCTTCCCCTTGCCCTTCTCCTCTCTCTTCTGTTCCTCCTCCTTCATCTTCATCTTCTTTTAATAAACAACCTCACCCTCCTCTAACTGCCACTCCTGTTAAGCGAGGTAAGACTGCTGATTCACCGCATGTCCCAGCTTCTCCAGCTGCTGCGTCTCTGCCACCTCCCACGTCTGGTGTGAAGTCGATGAGTCAAGCAGACAAGGTTGACAGTGACATCCTTCAACAGATGCTGGCGCTTGCGGCACAGCCAAGCACTCCAAAGACGCCTGCTCCTCGAAAGAGAAAATGTAATAAGACGATTCCTGAAAGTGTGAATGATCCTGCGTCATTGAGTAAATATCAATTGTATCGTGCGCGCAAGAGCAATGATCCTGCTCATGATGACGCTCCTCAACTCGAAGCTGCTCGAGTTCGTAAAGATAAGCTTCGAGCTTCGGTTGAAAAGCGTCGCCGAGAGCAAGAAGCGAACACTGTTGCGCACAAGTCTAAGTATGTGCGCAAGACTTTGAATTTTTTCAAGGCTGCATCTGATAAGGCGTTTTGTCCGGAGTACATGAATCTTGGTAAGATGGAAGAGTGTGTGTTCGACTATTGTCGTGGTCTGAAGTTCAAGAAGGAGACTTCGGGTGTGTGTTGCAGTAATGGTGCGGTGAACATTCCCGATGCCCCTTCTATTCGTTCCAACTTGATGGTTAAGCTGTATGATTTGGCTCGCGAAAAGCGATCGTATTATAACTCGTTTCACCATTATAATAAGAATTTGGCAATGGCTTCGTTGGTGATGCGTCGCGCGGACAACGTTCCGAAGGGTGAGCCGGTGGTGGTAGTGCAGGGTAAAATGAGCCCAGGAGTGTGTCATCTACTGCCATCGGAGACGGGCAAACCCGGTTTTGCGCACCTTTACTATGTGCCAGGTGCTAAGGAGGACATCTGGAGTCGGATGTCGGACAGCGACGAAGTCGATAGAAAGCTGCTCGAAGAGCTGTACGAGATTCTTTGCACACATAACCCGTACTCTGCAGCATACAAATCGACTTACAAGCTTTATATGGATTTAGTGAAGCAGAACATTGAGGCCGGTCGTCCGGATTTGGTTCCTTGTGTTGGCATGAAGTTTGTTTCGCACCGAGATAGACGAGTAACGAACATGGTGAAAGGGCATCATCCCGGAACCCTCAACATTCCTGGTAACAAGTCTGAAGTGGCGGTGTTGTATAGTGCTGCGGACGGTAGTCCACCCACACTCGAGCAGCTCAAAGAGAGCACCTGGGTGATGACCCACAACGGGGAAGCGCGGCCAATGCCGCATTATGATGTCAATGCGGATCCGCTAATGTTTCCGGTTCTGTTTCCAGAAGGCAATCCGTTCTTCCGTCGTTTTGTTATAAGGAATGGGTATGTGAGTGAAGGTGAAGACGAGGACGAGGACGACGAGAACAATGATGCTTCAAACGATATTCTCAACATTCATGGTGACCAAGAGGGTCACCTTTCCGCCGGTGACTTGAGTGATTCCGATGAAGTTCCTGGTGATAAAAAGAAGGCAAAGAAGCGCAAGTTTGTCAGTTATTCGGAGCTGGCACGGTATTCGTATCGTCGAACAATGAGTAATAAGGATTTGCATTGGATTCTCGGAGCGGGGAAAATGCTCCAGCTCCACGGCACGTTCACGTTCACACGTGTCGAGTCTGAGCGGCTGGCGCAAATTCGCCGCAAACAACAAGAACTGCTGAAGATTGAGCACAACGAGTACTTTAACTGGATGAAATCGAGAATGGAAAGTAGGGGGATACAGGTCGGGCAGTTTGTCTATATGCCCGCTGTTTTTGTTGGTAGCAAAAAGTGGTGTGAAGACAACTACCACAATGCGATGGCTATAGCAGCGCAGTGCGGCAAACCGCACCTCTTCATCACTCTAACCGGGAATCCCGGGTGGAGTGAGGTGACTGAGAATCTGGTGGGCAAGAATGCCATGGACGATCCGGACTTGTTGGCTCGTGTGTGTAAGTTGAAGTTTGATCAGGCGTGGGATTTGATCAAGAACAAGGAGATATTTGGTAAGGTGAAGTCGATTTGGTGGAGGATTGAATTCCAGAAGCGCGGCGTTCCACATTGTCATATGCTTGTAACTCTTGAAGAGGACATTTCCGAGGAGGATATACCAAAGTATATCTCCGCGGAAATTCCTGTTCTTCCCGATGAGAATGATCCCAACTATGAGAATATGAAGAAGCTCAAAGAGCTGGTGTTGAAGCACATGGTGCACAATCCTTGTACTGGAAAGAATCACTACACATGTCGCAAGGACGACCCCAAGTATTGTAAGAAGCACTTCCCTAAGCCGTTCAGGGATGAAATGGTGATTGACAAGTATGGAATGCCACACTATCCTCGTCCTAATAATGGTGAATGGGCGGTCCTCAAGGACGGTACAACTCAGGTGACAAACCGAGACATTGTTCCATACAACCATTTGTTGATGCTGGCGCTGGGAACGCATTGTAACGTGGAGTACTGCGGTTCCAGCGCGTCTTATAAATACATATCAAAGTATTTAACAAAAGGTGTGGATACTCTTCTTGCTGCACTCGCATCTGGCAACATGGACAAGATCAAGGACTACATGAAAATGGGTAAGGACGGAGTGGAGAAGTTGTACTTTGACGAGGCGGAAGAGTTTGTGAAGTTGCGCTATTTGTCTGCATGTGAAGCGTTTTATCGACTTCACAACTTTGGTCTTGTGAGGTCAACACATACGGTAAAGACGATTGGTGTGCACCTACCTGGCGAACAGCCTATCATTTTCAAGAAGGGCAATGTCCCGAAATTGAGTAAAACGAAGTCAATGTTTCACGCTTACATGCAGAAGGTGAGAGAAGATCCGGAGGCTGCACATTTGACGTTTGAGGAGTTGTCGAGACAGTATAGATTCAATCCGAAGACTTCAACCTACACTAAGTATCAACGGAACAAGTACGTTGTGACCAGGTTGTTCCAAGTAAATCCTCGCAACGTCGAGAAATTTGCTCTGCGTCTCATTGTGCAGGCTCGTCCGATCAAGTCGTATGAGGATGCAAGGACTGTAAGTGGTGTTGTCTTTGAAACGTTTAATGAGGCTGCAATCGCCGCCGGTCTGATCCACAACGACCGCACCTGGGACGAGTGCATGGGGGAGGCGGCTCATTCCGACATGCCGAAGCGGCTGAGGAATCTGTTCGCTTCCATCCTCCTCCACTGCTCACCTCCAGATCCGGTGGGATTGTGGGACAAGTACAAAGAGAGAATGGCTCCGCGCAACATGAACAGGTCGTTAGATGAGAATATTGCGACTGCTCTGAGAAGACTCAAATGGATTCTCGAGCGAAACGGTCATACTCTAACCGAGTACGGTCTTCCCGATGACGCTGCCGAGGATGATGAAGACGACGACGTGAACATGGTGAACGTGGTGAACAGTCCACTCAATCCTGAACAGGATAGCGTGGTTTTTCATGTGATGTCAGCTGTGCGACAGGCGAAAGAGTCTCGTAGTGACGTTTGCTTTTCGATGCAGGGAAGTGGCGGTACCGGCAAGACGTTTGTTTATAATCAGATTATTGCTTTATGTAAGAGGGAAAACCACAAGGTGTTGGTGGTGAGTAGCACAGGTATCGCCGCGACTCTGCTGAAGGGAGGTCAGACATCTCACTCCGCCTTCAAACTGCCTCCCAAGTTGAACAAGGATAGCGTGAGCGGTATTAAGGCGCACTCGGATCAGGGCAAGCGACTTGGTGAGGTCGATTTAGTGATTTGGGATGAGTGTACAATGAGTATAATGTATGCGCTGGAGTGTGTGAACAATGTGCTCAAGTTGTGCGCCTCTGGCGTGAACGCCAATAAGCCGTTTGGTGGTGTGGTGATGCTATGCGGAGGCGATTGGAAGCAGCTTCTTCCAGTATTGGAGGGAGAGGATCCCGTCGTGTCCGCGAGTGTCACTTTAAAGCGCAGTCCTCTTTGGGCGTTGTTCAAAACGTTCACTCTCAAACAGAACATGCGTGTCAAACAAGGCGAAGCTGAGTTTGCCAAGTTTCTCGAGTTGGTAGGCTCGGGTGAACATGAGCAAGTTAACGGTCGTTTAATGTTACCTGAACGGTTCCTCGTCAACTCGGAGAACGAGATTGTCAATTGGTTGTACCCTCCGAGCGTACTCAAGTCGCCGGAGGAGATGGCCAAAGTGGCTATTCTTGTGTTGAAAAATGTTGATTCGTTGAGAATCAACGAGCAGATTCTGGACTTGTGCGACGGTCAGACGTTCACGGCGGTGTCGACGGATGCACCGATCGATTTGGTGAGCCGAGAGGCGAGTGTTGACCTAGCTGGTCGGCATCGCATGGCTACATCGATCGAGCATATTTGGAAAGAGACTCCTAGTGGATTTCCTCCGCACAAATTGAGGTTGAAGGTCGGCTGCATAATAATGCTACTGCGCAATTTGAATGTGGCTGATGGTCTTTGCAATGGCACGAGACTGGAGGTTGTCAATTTTTCGCAGAACATGTTGGAGTGTAAGAACGTAACAACCAACGCGCCCGAAACTGTGTACATTCCAAAGGTAAAACTGACGTACGAGAATCCGCGCAATGACCTCGCCTTTGAGCGTTGGCAGTTTCCCGTGCGGCTCTCGTATGCAATGACTATAAATAAAAGTCAAGGACAAACGTTTGAAAAGGTCGGAATGGTCCTCAAGGCCCAACCGTTTGCTCACGGGCAGTTCTATGTGGGTCTTTCGCGCATTCGAAGCGCGGACGGTCTGCGAGTGTTCGCCGCATGGAGCAGTCGCAGCCGCGCGGACGGGACGACAGCGAAGCCGATTCGCAACGTGGTGTACAAGGATGTGCTCTGAGTTTACCTCTGTTTATGTTCACAGTAGTAGTAAGTGAGTGAGAGAGAGAGAGAGGGAGGGAGAGAGAAAGGGAGATAGTGAGTGTGTGTTTTCATCCTTTTGTTTTCAGATAGCTGGTGTCTCGATGCAGTCTGTGCGCGTCTTTGCGTTTCTTTTGCGTTTCTTTTGCCTTTCTTTTGCCCCGCTCTTTTGCCTTTTGCGCCGCTATTTTCGTAATGTGTTCACGTTGCTTACTTTTGCATAATAGCAACTTTTCGTTCAGTTTCGATTTCTTTCGCACAAATAAAGCTCTCTTTTGCTCATTTCTTGTGTTATTTCGATATTGATTGTGGTGGTGGGTTGTGGGGTACGGTACTGGTTGTGGGATTGTAACTGGTTCGAAGAGGTTGTTATGATGTGCTATATGTTTACTGTTTGGTCGTTTGCGTTCCTCCTAGATCTGCAACACGTTGGCGTATCGGACGCATTGCAGGCTGTATGCTCCACTCAAAGGGGGGTCGAGGGGGGCGAAGCCCCCTCGGCGGGGGGGTCCAAGGGGGGGCGGCAGCCCCCCCTTGAGGTAAAACAAAAGCAAAACCTCTTCTTTCTAATTCCTCATGCCCACTCCCAGGCTAGTCTCTACCTACAGTATGTGGTAAGCCGAATTTCTCCGTGACGCGACCATAAGCGCAATTTGCATATATGCAAATTTCTCGATGATGTAATGGTACAAGGGGACCGAGGACGATGCCGAGATGTCAGCAAAATCCTCTGCCCGTACCGGGAATCGAACCCGTGGGTGCGGCAGATCGAGGCGCGCCCTTGCGCCTTAGACCACTACACCACTTGGGCTTGTGTGAGCAGAGCGCGAGAGAGCGATGAGGACAGCGCGCGTCGGGCGATAGCGTGTGAATGAGTGTGAATAGACGTTGAATAGGCTGTGTGCTGGTACAATCGATGCTATAATGGATGGAACATGTGGTAAACTATTTAGACACGTTATTGCAATACGTCACTGCTTGATATCGATTAGATATCGATTGATATCGATTGATTGCAAGTGATTTCTGTGTATTGTGTATGTGACCGAGCGGGCCGAGACGAGTGCGGGCTTTGCGGGAGGCTGCGCGTAGCCACTATTGCTCAGGCGGTAGAGCGTCTGCCTGTCAAGCAGACGGTCCCAGGTTCGAATACCGTCTGGCTCAGAATGTTTTGCTTTCTTTCGACAAGTGTCAGAGGGATAGTGAACGGGTTTTGAGCGCATGAGAACGTCTCCCGGATAGTGTAGTGGCTATGATGCGGGCGTATCAAGTGAGTGTCCGGGGTTCGAATCCCGCTGCTCCCAAATGTTTTTGCCCATGTCTTTATGATTTTTGCACTATTTTAAAAGAGTTTCCACTACATTTTTTCACTCCCTCAACCCAAAAGCGGGGGGTGCGGGGGGCGGCAGCCCCCCGATGCAACCAAAAAAAGAGAGAAGAAGCGGGGGGTGCGGGGGGCGGCAGCCCCCCGATGCAACCAAAAAAGAGAGAAGAAGCGGGGGGTGCGGGGGGCGGCAGCCCCCCGATGCAACCAAAAAAGAGAGAAGAAGCGGGGGGGGGTCGAGGGGGGCGGAGCCCCCTCGGCGGGGGGGTCCAAGGGGGGGCGGCAGCCCCCCCTTGAGGTAAAAAAAAAGTTTTTTAGAAATTTTCAAAATTTTTTCACAACTAAATAAAATTTATATACTTCCACTCCCTCTAAAGCAAAAACATGGCCACTCCCAGGCTAGTCTCCTACCTATAGTATATCGTAAGCGAAATTTCTCTGGAACGCCACTATAAGCTTCATTTGCATATTTTTGTGACTTTTGTAATGGCTGGTGAACTCGTGATGATGCCGAGATGTCAGCAAAATCCTTTGCCCGCGCCGGGATTCGAACCCGCGAGTGCGGCGAGTGTAGGCGCGCCCGTGCGCCTTAGACCACTACACCACTTGGGCTTGTGTGAGCAGTGCGCGAGAGAGCAATGAGGTGGCAGCGAGGGGGCGTGGCCTGCGATAGCGTGTGAGTGTGAATGGGTGATGGCGAATGATATCGATGATTGCGCAAGGGGACAATGTGTGGAAAGTGTTAGGGAGTGATTGGGCTGATGTAATGAATACGTTTTGCATTGATATCGACTGATTTATAGTGATTAAACATATCAAATGCACGGGTTTAAATGGGTTGGTGCGTGCAATCGACTGTAATGAAGCGGGTATGCGTTGTGGGCATGTTTTGTATGTTCAATATGTTCTTTTTATTATATTCTTTTGTTCTAATCGCGTTTTGTCACTTTGATATGCGTTTAATATCAAAATAATCGCTTGAAACGCGTTTCGCAAAAACATCGTGTTTCGTTGTGCGGTGTATGGTGTAGCACAGTGATGATGATAATTCAATCAGCTGGGCGTGCGTGTTTTTGTTTATTTCTTTGTTTTGCGATGTTTTTATAATGTAATTTGTGTTGTAATGTGTTTTATAATTTTTGTCGATACCAATTTGACGTGTTGTATGCGTTTGTCTTGCGTGTCGCACTCGTTTAGTCGCGTTTTCGCACATCATGCAATTTCGAATGTTTTTGAATTTCGTTGATTTTGTTGTTGTTCTGTATTGCGTTGTTGTTTTATTAGTTTGCAACGTGTTCTACATGTTTATTATTATTCATTTCAGGGTGATCAAAGTTGGACAAGCCGGCTGCGTCGTGCGGCGACGGAACCGAGGCGTTCAAGGTGCGTGTTATTTATTTAATTTTGTTTACGTTTCATTATGCTCATTGCACTGTGTTTTTCTTACTAAATTGCTTTGTGTTGTACTTCAGTTGTTGTGTTTTATAATACAAATTGTTGCAGTCTTCCGTCTACGGAGACGTGCTGCCGGTCTGCTGCACCGTCGTCGCCAAGTTTAAGGTATGTTGTATATTATATTTTATTTTTTTCCAATTTGTGAGCTATCGTCACATGTTGTTAAAGGCTCCCCTGTCCTGCTTCCTGCTCGTGTGGGGCGTCGTCGCTGGACTAGAAGAAGAAGAAGAAGCTCAAATCGGACGCGGACGCACTCTCGACGATTTAAGGTAGACGCTCATTTTATTATATTGTTTACATAATTGACTAGAATGTTGATGTGTATTTGTAGTAGTGAAATATACATTGTGTTGTAGTTTAATGGAACAAATAAAACTCTCTTTAGCTCACTTGTTGTTATGATATGATTGTGATGGTGGGTTGCGGGGTACGGTATTGGTAATGGATTTGGGATTGATTCAGAATTATTGTGATTTTTGTTATTTTACTGTTTGTTCGTGTTTTATCCTCCTCGAGCAGCACCCCGTTGACGCATCGGACGCACAGCAGACTGTACGATTCACTCAAAGGGGGGTCCACTCCCTCAACCACTCCCTCAACCACCCCCTCAATCACTCCCTCAACCACTCCCTCAACCACTCCCTCAACCACCCCCTCAATCACTCCCTCAACCACTCCCTCAACCACTCCCTCAATCACTCCCTCAACCACTCCCTCAATCACTCCCTCAACCACTCCCTCAACCACTCCCTCAACCACTCCCTCAATCACTCCCTCAACCACTCCCTCAATAACTCCCTCAACCACTCGCTTATCCTCTCCCTCGGGTATGAAAACTACCTCAAGCCGCGATAATGCACTTTGACGAAACGGCAGCATAGCAGGGCGTTAGAATATCTGAATAGAGGGGGGGTCGAGGGGGGGCGGAGCCCCCCTCGGCGGGGGGGGGTCCAAGGGGGGGCGGCAGCCCCCCCTTGAGGTAAAAAAAGTTTTGATGAATTTTCAAAAACTTTTTTTTTAATTTCAAAAATAGTATTTTCACTCCAAACAAAAACTCATTGCCACTCCCAGGCTAGTCTCTACCTACAGTATATGGTAAGGCGAATTTCTCTGGAACGCCACTTTAAGCTTCATTTGCATATATGCAAATTTCCAGATGATGTAATGGTATAGGGGGATAGAGGACGATGCTGAGATGTCAGCAAAATCCTCTGCCCGCACCGGGATCGAACCCGTGGGTGCGGCAGATCGAGGCGCGCCCGTGCGCCTTAGACCACTACACCACTTGGGCTGTGTGCGCAGGACGCGAGAGAGCAATGAGGAGGCAGCGAGGGGGCGTGGCCTGCGATAGCGTGTGAGTGTGAATGGGTGATGGCGAATGATATCGATAATTGCGCAAGGAGACAATGTGTGGAAAGTGTTGGGGAGTGATTGGGCTGATGCACTGAATACGTTTTGCATTGATATCGATTGATTAATAGTGATTAAACATATCAAATGCACGGGTTTTAATGGGTTGGTGCGTGCAATCGGCTGCGATGAAGCGGGTATGCGTTGTGGACATGTTTTGTATGTTTCAATATTTTCTTTTTATTATATTCTTTTGTTCTAATCACGTTTTGTCTCTTTGATATGCGTTTAATATCAAAATAATCGCTTAGAACGCGTTTCGCAAAAACATCGTGTTTCGTTGTGCGGTGTATGGTGTAGCACAGTGATGATGACAATTCAATCAGCTGGGCGTGCGTGTTTTTGTTTATTTCTTTGTTTTTCGATGTTTTCATAATATGATTCGTGTTGCAATGTGTTTTATAATTTTTGTCGATACTAATTTGACGTGCTGTATGCGTTTGTATTGCGTGTCGCACTCGTTCCATCGCGTTATCACTCGCATTGCATATTCGAATGTTTTTGAATTTCGTTGATTTTGTTGTTGTTTTGTAGTGCGTGTTGTTTTATTAGTTTGCAACGTGTTCTACATGTTTATTATTATTCATTTCAGGGTGATCAAAGTTGGACAAGCCGGCTGCGTCGTGCGGCGACGGAACCGAGGCGTTCAAGGTGCGTGTTATTTATTTAATTTTGTTTACCTTTCATTATGATCATTGCACTGTGTTCTTCTTACTGAATTGCTTTGTGTTGTACTTCAGTTGTGGTGTTTTATAATACGAATTGTTGCAGTCTTTCGTCTACGGGACGTGCTGCCGGTCTGCTGCACCGTCGTCACCCAAGTTCAAGGTATGTTGTATATTATATTTTCTTTTTTCCAATTTGTGAGCTATCATGTTGTTCAAGGCTCCCCTGCTCCCTGCTCGTGTGGGGCGTCGTCGCTGGACTAGAAGAAGAAGAAGAAGAAGAATCTCAAGTCGGACGCGGACGCACTCTCGACGATTTAAGGTAGACGCTCATTTTATTAAATTGTTTACATTAATTGACTAGAATGTTGATGTGTATTTGTAGTAGTGAAATATACATTGTGTTGTAGTTGGAACAAATAAAACTTTCTTTAGCTCACTTGTTGTTATGATATGATTGTGATGGTGGGTTGCGGGGTACGGTATTGGTAATGGATTTGGGATTGATTCAGAATGATTGTGATTTTTGTTATTTTACTGTTTGTTCGTGTTTTATCCTCCTCGAGCAGCACCCCGTTGACGCATCGGACGCACAGCAGACTGTACGATTCACTCGAAGAGGGGTCCACTCCCTCAACCACTCCCTCAACCACCCCCTCAACCACTCCCTCAACCACTCCCTCAACCACTCCCTCAACCACTCGCTTATCCTCTCCCTCGGGTATGAAAACTACCTCAAACCGCGTTAATGCACTGACGAAACGGCAGCATAGCAGGGCGTTGGAATATGTGAATAGAGGGGGGGTCGAGGGGGGGCGGAGCCCCCCTCGGCGGGGGGGTCCAAGGGGGGGCGGCAGCCCCCCCTTGAGGTAAAAAAAAGTTTTGATGAATTTTCAAAACCACTTTTTTTAAATTTCAAAAATAGTATTTCCACTCCAAACAAACAAATCATGCCCACTCCCAGGCTAGTCTTCTATCTATAAGTATATCGTAAGGAAAATTTCTCTGGAACGCGACTATAAGCTTCATTTGCATATAATTGCGACTTTTGCAATGGCTGGTGGACTCGGGACGTTGCCGATATGTCAGCAAAATCCTTTGCCCGTGCCGGGATTCGAACCCGCGAGTGCGGCGAGTGTAGGCGCGCCCGTGCGCCTTAGACCACTACACCACTTGGGCTTGTGTGTGCACTGTGCGAGAGAGCAATGAGGATGCAGCGAGTGGGCGTGGCCTGCGATAGCGCATGTGTGTGTGTGAATGGGTGATGGCGAATGATATCGATGATTGCGCAACGGGGATCAAGGGGACAATGTGTTGGGGAGTGTTGGGGAGTGATTGGGCTGATGTAATGAATACGTTTTGCATTGATATCGATTGATTTATAGTGATTAAACATATCAAATACACGGGTTTAAATGGGTTGGTGCGTGCAATCGGCTGCGATGAAGCGGGTATGCGTTGTGGGCATGTTTTGTATGTTTCAATATTTTCTTTTTATTATATTCTTTTGTTCTAATCGCGTTTTGTCCCTTTTATATGCGTTTAATATCAAAATAATCGCTTGAAACGCGTTTCGCAAAAACATCGTGTTTCGTTGTGCGGTGTGTATGGTGTAGCAGTAATGCACGATGATGATAATTCAATCAGCTGGGCGTGCGTGTTTTTGTTTATTTCTTTGTTTTGCGATGTTTTTATAATGTAATTTGTGTTGTAATGTGTTTTATAATTTTTGTCGATACTCATTTGACGTGCTGTATGCGTTTGTTTTGCGTGTCGCACTCTTTTAGTCGCGTTTTCGCACATCATGCAATTTCGAATGTTTTTGAATTTCGTTGATTTTGTTGTTGTTTTGTATTGCGTTGTTGTTTTATTAGTTTGCAACGTGTTCTACATGTTTATTATTATTCATTTCAGGGTGATCAAAGTTAAACAAGCCGGCTGCGTCGTGCGGCGACGGAACCGAGGCGTTCAAGGTGCGTGTTATTCATTTATTTTTGTTTACGTTTCACTATGATCATTGTACTGTGTTCTTCTTATGTCGTATGTTTGTGATCGTTGTACTATGTACAATACAATGTCTTTCAGAGAAACACCTCTTCAATCGGCCGCTTCTTCTGCCGCATCGACGCCATCGTGTTCAAGGTGTGTTTGGGTTTTTGATATGTTTCATATAGTTTTATGTTAAATTAATTACTAAATTGCTTTGTGTTGTACTTCAGTTATTGTTTTCTAATACAAATTGTTGCAGTTTTTCGTCTACGGGGACGAGCTGCCGGTCAGCTGACCCGTCGTCACCGAGTTCAAGGTATGTTGTAAATTATATTTTATTGTTTTTTTTTCCATTTTGTGAGCTATCGTCACATGTTGTTCTAGGCTCCCCTGTCCTGCTCCTTGCTCGTGTGAGGCGTCGTCGCTGGGGACGTCGGACGCTGACGCACTCTCGTCGATTTAAGGTAGACCCTCATTGTATTTATTTGTTTACATTATTTGACTAGAATATTGAAGTGTATTTGTAGTATTGAAACTTAAATTGTGTTGTAGTTTAATGGAACAAATAAAACTCTCTTCCGCTCACTTGTTATGATGTGATTGTGATGGTGGGTTGCGGGGTACGGTATTGATAATGGATTTGATTCAGAATGATTGTGACTTTTGTTTTTTTTTACTGTTTGGTCGTGTTTTATCCTCCTCGAGCAGCACCCCGTTGACGCATCGGACGCACAGCAGACTGTACTGGAAGGTGTGGGAGGGGGGTCCACTCCCTCAACCACTCCCGCAACCACTCCCTCAATCACTCCCTCAACCACTCCTTCAACCACTCCCTCAACCACTCCCTCAACCACTCCCTCAACCACTCCCTCAACCACTCCCTCAACCACTCCCTCAACCACTCCCTCAACCGCTCCCTCAACCACTCCCTCAACCACTCGCTCAACCACTCGCTTATCCAATGCCTCGGATATGAAAACTACCGCAACCCTCGATATCGCACTTTGATGTATCGGACGCATAGCTGGGAGAATATAGAACTGTATAGAGGGGGGGGGGGGGGGGTCGAGGGGGGGCGGAGCCCCCCTCGGCGGGGGGGGTCCAAGGGGGGGCGGCAGCCCCCCCTTGAGGTAAAGAAAAGTTTTGATGAATTTTCAAAAACTTTTTTTTAAATTTCAAAAATAGTATTTCCACTCCAAACAAACAAATCATGCCCACTCCCAGGCTAGTCTCTATCTACAGTATATGGTAAGGCGAATTTCTCCGTGACGCGACCATAAGCGCAATTTGCATATATGCAAATTTCTCGATGATGTAATGGTACAAGGGGACCGAGGACGATGCCGAGATGTCAGCAAAATCCTCTGCCCGTACCGGGATCGAACCCGTGGGTGCGGCATATCGAGGCGCGCCCGTGCGCCTTAGACCACTACACCACTTGGGCTTGTGTGAGCAGAGCGCGAGAGAGCGATGAGGACAGCGCGCGTCGGGCGATAGCGTGTGAATGAGTGTGAATAGACGTTGAATAGGCTGTGTGCTGGTACAATCGATGCTATAATGGATGGAACATGTGGTAAACTATTTAGACACGTTATTGCAATACGTCACTGCTTGATATCGATTAGATATCGATTGATATCGATTGATTGCAAGTGATTTCTGTGTATTGTGTATGTGACCGAGCGGGCCGAGACGAGTGCGGGCTTTGCGGGAGGCTGCGCGTAGCCACTATTGCTCAGGCGGTAGAGCGTCCGCATTTCAAGCAGACGGTGCCGGGTTCGAATCCCGTCTGGCTCAGAATAATTTGCTTTCTTTCGACAAGTGTCAGAAGGATAGTGAATGGGTTTTGAGCACATGAATACGTGTCCCGGGTAGTGTAGTGGCTATGATGCGGGCGCCGTAAGTGAGTGTCCGGGTTTCGAATCCCGCTGCTCCCAAATGTTTTGCCCATGCCTTTTATGAAGTTTGCACAAGTTTTAAAGCCTCTCCTCTCCTTTTTCCACTCCCTCAACCCAAAAGCGGGGGGTGCGGGGGGCGGCAGCCCCCCGATGCAATAAAAAGAAAGAAGAAAGGGGGGGTCGAGGGGGGGCGGAGCCCCCTCGGCGGGGGGGTCCAAGGGGGGGCGGCAGCCCCCCCTTGAGGTAAAAAAAAGTTTTTAGGAAATTTTCAAATTTTTTTCACAACTAAATAAAATTTATATACTTCCACTCCCTCTAAAGCAAAAACATGCCCACTCCCAGGCTAGTCTCCCATCCTATAGTGTACAGCAAGGGAATTTTCTCCGTCACGCCACTTAAGCTTCATTTGCATAATTTGCCGAGTTTGGCAATGTCTTGGTACTCTGGGGGGCAGAGGATGATGCCAAGATGTAAGCAAAACCCTCTGCACGTACCGGGATTCGAACCTGCGAGCATCGAATCCGCGCAACCGCGCCTTAGACCACTACACTAAGTGGCCATGTGTTTGGGTTGGGTGAGAGAGCGATGAGGACAGCGCGGCCCGGCGATAGCGTGTGAATAGGAGAGAATAGAGTGTCAATCAATAGAGAAGAATAGAGTGTGCGCTTTCGGAACCGATGCTATAATGAAGGAAACATGTGGGATAGTATTCATACATGTTAGAGCTCTACGATATTGATTGATATCGATCGATTGCAAGTGAAACGTATTGCTGCGCGTGTCGACAATCTCTAACTGCATGCGACCGAGCCGGCGGAGACGAGTTCGAGCTTTAAGAGAGCCACGGCGTAGCCATTCTGGCTCAGGCGGTAGAGCGTCAGCCTGTTAAGCCTGAGGTCCCGGTTTCGAATCCCGCCCCGGCCAAAACGTTTTGTTCACTCTGACACACTGTCAGAAGGATAGTGAATGGGTTTTGAGCACATGTAAACGTCTGCATGGTAGTGTAGTGGCTACGGTGCGGGCGTGGCAAGTGAGTGACCGGGGTTCGAACGCCGCTTCTCCCAAATTCTTTTGCCGGTCTTGGTTATGAGTCAGGGAGATAGTGATTGGGTTTTGAGCTCAAGGAAACGTCGTCCTGGTAGTGTAGTGGCTATGATAAGGGCGTGGCAAGTGAGTGACCGGGGTTCGAACCCCGCTGCTCCCAAATTGTTTTTGCCCGTGTATTATGAATATTCACAAGTACAAACTTGTTTCCGCTCCTTCATTTTTTTGTTAAAGCGAAAAAAATCTCCCACAGCCCACATATTTAAAAAAAAAAAAGCGGGGAGCAATACAAAAATGAGAACATGTGTTTTCAAAAACTTTTCTACCAAAACAAATATTTCAACTCCACTTTATCCATTCCATCTCCAGCACGTTCTGATAAGCGGCGCAGCCGCGCACTCCCGAGTAAAAAGAAAATGACAAATGAATATTCCTCTTTCTTGGCTATCAGACGGAAGGCGAGAGAAATGAAGTATATTCTCGACTGTTCAGATGTGCACTCACTCCCTCTTTCTCTCTTGCAACCACGCCATGCGCTCTCCCTTGTATAAAAGAAGGCGCGTAACGCCTATCAAAATTATTATTTCACACCTCTACGACAAGTGTTTACAAAGTGAGAATTGTGATGAAACATTAAGCGATATTATGGGTTTCTGAAAGCGATATTATGGGTTTCTGAAAGACTAAAAAGAAATGTTCGCGCGAAGCGCGGACTACGTGAAAATGTAAAACTTTTTTCCATTTACAATTGTTACTGAACATTTCCATTCTCAACGTTGTTTCCACTCCCTACTAATGCTAGTCTCCTACCTATAGTATATCGTAAGGAAAATTTCTCCGGAACGCGACTATAAGCTTCATTTGCATATATGCAAATTTCCAGATGATGTAATGGTACAAGGGGACCGAGGACGATGCTGAGATGTCAGCAAAATCCTCTGCCCGTACCGGGATCGAACCCGTGGGTGCGGCATATCGAGGCGCGCCCGTGCGCCTTAGACCACTACACCACTTGGGCTTGTGTGAGCAGAGCGCGAGAGAGCGATGAGGACAGCGCGCGTCGGGGCGATAGCGTGTGAATGGGTGTGAATAGGCGTTGAATAGGCTGTGCGCTTTCGGAATCGAAGCTACGATGGATGGAACATGTGGTAAAGTGATTAGACACGTGATTGCAATACGTCGCTGCTTGATATCGATTAGATATCGATTGATATCGATTGATTGCAAGTGATTTCTGTGTATTGTGTATGCGACCGAGCGGGCCGAGACGAGTGCGGGCTTTGCGGGAGGCAGCGCGTAGCTACTAATTGCTCAGGCGGTAGAGCGTCAGCCTGTCAAGCAGACGGTCCCGGGTTCGAATCCCGTCTGGCTCGGAATATTTTGCTTTCTTTCGACAAGTGTCAGAAGGATAGTGAATGGGTTTTGAGCGCATGAGAACGTCTCCCGGATAGTGTAGTGGCTATGATGCGGGCGTGTCAAGTGAGTGTCCGTGGTTCGAATCCCGCTGCTCCCAAACGTTTTTGCCCATGTCTTTATGATTTTTGCACAAGTTTTAAAGCCTTTCCTCTCTCATTTTCACTCCCTCAACCCAAAAGCGAGGGGTGCGGGGGGCGGCAGCCCCCCGATGCAACCAATAAAAAGAGAAAGAAGCGGGGGGTGCGGGGGGCGGCAGCCCCCCGATGTAACCAAAAATAGAGAGAAAAAAGCGGGGGGTGCGGGGGGCGGCAGCCCCCCGATGCAATAAAAAAAGAGAGAAGAAGCGGGGGGTCGAGGGGGGCGGAGCCCCCTCGGCGGGGGGGGGGGGGTCCAAGGGGGGGCGGCAGCCCCCCCTTGGAGGTAAAACAAAAGCAAAGATAAATTTCCACTCCCTCCAAAGCAAAAACATGGCCACTCCCAGGCTAGTCACCTACCTATAGTATATAGCAAGGGAAATTTCTCTGTGACGCCACTTTAAGCTTCATTTGCATATAATCGTGACTTTTGCAATGGCTGGTGGACTCGGGACGATGCCGATATGTCAGCAAAATCCTTTGCCCGCGCCGGGATTCGAACCCGTGGGTGTGGCGAGTGTAGGCGCGCCCGTGCGCCTTAGACCACTACACCACTTGGGCTTGTGTGAGCAGAGCGCGAGAGAGCAATGAGGTGGCAGCGAGGGGGCGTGGCCTGCGATAGCGCACGTGTGTGTGTGTGTGAATGGGTGATGGTGAATGATATCGATGATTGCGCAAGGGAACAATGTGTGCAAAGTGTTGGCAAGTGATTGGGCATGTGTATTGAATAGTAATTGCATTGATATCGATTGATTCATAGTGATTAAACGCATCAGTGCACGGGTTTTAATTGGTTGGTGCGTGCAATCGACTGTAATAAAGCGGGTATGCGTCGTGGACATGTTTTGTTTGTTTCAATATTTTCTTTTTATTATATTCTTTTGTTCTAATCGCGTTTTGTTACTTTGATATGCGTTTAATATCAAAATAATCGCTTGAAACGCGTTTCGCAAAAACATCGTGTTTCGTTGTGCGGTGTATGGTGTAGCACAGTGAAGATGACAATTCAAACAGCTGTGCATGCGTGTTTTTGTTTATTTCTTTGTTTTGCGATGTTTTTATTATGTAATTTGTGTTCTAATGTGTTTTATAATTTTTGTCGATACCAATTTGACGTGTTGTATGCGTTTGTTTTGTGTGTCGCACTCGTTTAGTCGCGTTTTCGCACATCATGCAATTTCGAATGTTTTTGAATTTCGTTGATTTCGTTGTTGTTTTATTAGTTTGCAACATGCGCGGCGCCACCAGCAACCACCACTACGCGTCAAGGTGGGTGTTTTATTGTCATTTTGTCATGTATGTTTCAAATCTAACGTGTTGCAGGCTTCATCATGCCGATCAAGGCTAACAAAGAGGTTCTGAAGCAGTACATCATGATCGGTCGCAACCTGCTGAGCGAGAAGGAGCAGCTTTTCCTGAATGAGTTCTAGGTGTGTTTGTCATTGTTTTTTTAATAGTTTCTCGGTGGAAGTTGCATATTATTGTGTATTGTTTCAGGCCTTCTCCATGCTCGAGAAGAAGTCTCTGCGAGGACACTGTGGACGTCTGCACGCCGACTCCGACTCGTTCGTGATGGCTTTATTTTATTGCTTCACGGTGTATGATTATACAATGAAACGTATTGTGATTGTGTTGATGTGTTTTGTAAAACAGGTTTCAGACTCGCTTCTCCAATACGGACTGGATCGTCGATGTGCAGGACGGCTGCCAAGGTGAGCCTTCTATTTGTGTTTGTTGTTTTGATATGGTTTCTAAGATTATGTTAAGGTCGTCATGCCCTCCCCACTCGCCGTGTCGTCTACGCCGATATGCAGCAAGGAGATGCTGAACAAGTCGTCGGCACCAACGACAAAATAGTAACGACGTAATAGTAGGCTATCCATTTTTTTTTTTAATTTTTCGTGCTTTTTAGTTTATAGATCACTGAATTGTTTTGCAAATTCGCGTTGTAGGTTTGTAACGTAAATAAAACTCTCTTTAGCAAACTTGTTTGTTTTGATATGAACTGTGGTGGTGAATTAGATTGTACGGCATTGGTATCGGATTGATGTGATGTTGTTGTTGTTTTTTTTTACTGTTTAGTTGTTTTAGCTTCTCCTCGATCAGCATCACATTAACGTGTCCCTGGTAGTGTAGTGGCTACGAAGCGGGCGTGCCAAGTGAGTGACCGGGGTTCGAATCCCGCTTCTCCCAAAATGTTTTGCCGTTATTGCTATTGAGTCAGGGGGAAAGTGAATGGGTTTTGAACACATGTGAACGTGTTCCTGGTAGTGTGGTGGCTACCATGCGGGCACGGCAAGTGAGTGACCGGGGTTCGTACCCCGCTGCTCCCAAAATGTTTTGTTGACTTTGAAGTGATGCAAGGGGATAGTAAATGGGGTTTGAGACACGGAGGAACGTGTCGCTGTTAGTGTAGTGGCTACGATGCGGGCGTTGCAAATGAGTTACCGGGGTTCGAACCCCGCTGCTCCCAAATGTTTTTGCTCATGTATTTTAAGATTTTTACACAAATTTCAACGTGTTTTCTCTCCCTTGCCCACTCCCTCGGTTATGAATACTACCGCAACCCTCGATATCGCACTTTGACGTATCGAACGCACAGCAGGGAGAATATAGAGCTGTATCGAGGGGGGGTCGAGGGGGGGGCGGAGCCCCCCTCGGCGGGGGGGTCCAGGGGGGGGCGGCAGCCCCCCCTTGAGGTAAAAAAAAAGTTGAGACCATTTTCTTCAAAAAAAAAATTCTACCAAAATGAAATCACTTTTCACTCCCTCCTTTGTTTCCACTCCCTCTCCCAGGCTAGTCTCCTACCTATAGTATATAGCAAGGGAAATTTCTCCGGAACGCCACTATAAGCTTCATTTGCATATAATTGCGACTTTTGTAATGGCTGGTGGACTCGGGACGATGCCGATATGTCAGCAAAATCCTTTGCCCGCGCCGGGATTCGAACCCGTGGGTGTGGCGAGTGTAGGCGCGCCCGTGCGCCTTAGACCACTACACCACTTGGGCTTGTGTGAGCAGTGCGCGAGAGAGCAATGAGGTGGCAGCGAGGGGGCGTGGCCTGCGATAGCGCGTGTGTGTGTGTGAATGGGTGATGGCGAATGATATCGATGATTGCGCAACGAGGATGAAGAGGACAATGTGTGCAAAGTGTTGGGGAGTGATTGGGCTGATGTAATGAATACGTTTTGCATTGATATCGATTGATTAATAGTGATTAAACATATCAAATGCACGGGTTTTAATGGGTTGGTGCGTGCAATCGGCTGTAATGAAGCGGGTATGCGTCGTGGACATGTTTTGTTTGTTTCAATAATTTCTTTTTATTATATTCTTTTGTTCTAATCACGTTTTGTCACTTTGATATGCGTTTAATATCAAAATAATCGCTTGAAACGCGTTTCGCAAAAACATCGTGTTTCGTTGTGCGGTGTGTATGGTGTAGCACAGTGATGATGACAATTCAAACAGCTGTGCGTGCGTGTTTTGTGTTTATTTCTTTGTTTTATGATGTTTTTATAATATGATTCGTGTTGCAATGTGTTTTATAATTTTTGTCGATACTACTTTGACGTGCTGTATGCGTTTGTTCCGCTTGCCACGCCCTTTTCAACGCGTTTTCGCACATCATGCAATTTCGAATGTTTTTGAATTTCGTTGATTTTGTTGTTGTTTTGTAGTGCGTGTTGTTTTATTAGTTTGCAACGTGTTCTACATGTTTATTATTTTTCATTTCAGGGTGATCAAAGTTGGACAAGCCGGCTGCGTCGTGCGGCAACGGAACCGAGGCGTTCAAGGTGCGTGTTATTCATTTATTTTTGTTTACGTTTCACTATGATCATTGCACTGTGTTCTTCTTATGTCGTATGTTTGTGATCGTTGTACTATACACAATACAGTGTCTTTCAGAGCAACACCTCTCCAATCGGCCGCTTCTTCTGCCGCATCGACGCCATCGTGTTCAAGGTGTGTTTGGTTTTCTGTCATGTTTCATATAGTTTTATGTTAAATTAGTTACTAAATTGCTTTGTGTTGTACTTCAGTTGTTGTGTTTTGTAATACAAATTGTTGCAGTCTTTCGTCTACAGGGACGTGCTGCCCGTCTGCTGCCCCGTCGTCACCGAGTTCAAGGTATGTTGTATATTATATTTTATTGTTTTTTTTCCAATTTGTGAGCTATTGTCACATGTTGTTCAAGGCTCCCCTGTTCTGCTCCCTGCTCGTGTAGGGCGTCGTCGCTGGACTAGAAGAAGAAGAAGCTCAAGTCGGACGCGGACGCACTCTCGACGGTTCGAGGTAGACGCTCATTTTATTAATTTGTTTACATTAATTGACTAGAATTTTGATGTGTATTTGTAGTATCGAAACATACATTGTGTTGTAGTTTAATGGACCAAATAAAACTCTCTTTAGCTCACTTGTTGTTATGATATGATTGTGATGGTGGGTTGCGGGGTACGGTATTGGTAATGGATTTGGGATTGATTCAGAATGATTGTGATTTTTGTTATTTTACTGTTTGGTCGTGTTTTATCCTCCTCGAGCAGCACCCCGTTGACGCATCGGACGCACAGCAGACTGTACGATTCACTCAAAGGGGGGTCCACTCCCTCAACCACTCCCTCAACCACCCCCTCAATCACTCCCTCAACCACTCCCTCAATCACTCCCTCAACACTCCCTCAACCACTCCCTCAACCACTCCCTCAACCACTCCTTCAACCACTTCCTCAACCACTCGCTTATCCTCTCCCTCGGGTATGAAAACTACCTCAAGCCGCGATAATGCACTTTGACGAAACGGCAGCATAGCAGGGCGTTAGAATATCTGAATAGAGGGGGGGTCGAGGGGGGGCGGAGCCCCCTCGGCGGGGGGGTCCAAGGGGGGCGGCAGCCCCCCCATTGAGGTAAAAAAAAGTTTTGATGAATTTTCAAAAACTTTTTTTTTAATTTCAAAAATAGTATTTCCACTCCAAACAAACAAATCATGCCCACTCCCAGGCTAGTCTCCTACCTATAGTATATAGCAAGGGAAATTTCTCCGGAACGCCACTATAAGCTTCATTTGCATATTTTTGTGACTTTTGTAATGGCTGGTGGACTCGTGATGATGCCGAGATGTCAGCAAAATCCTTTGCCCGCGCCGGGATTCGAACCCGTGGGTGTGGCGAGTGTAGGCGCGCCCGTGCGCCTTAGACCACTACACCACTTGGGCTTGTGCGAGCAGAGCGCGAGAGAGCAATGAGGACAGCGCGCGTCGGGCGATAGCGTGTGAATGAGTGTCAATGGGAGTGAATAGGATGTGTGTGCTGGTACAATCGATGCTATGATTGATGAAACATATTGGGTAGTGTGTAGACATGTTAGGGCAACACGTTATAGATTGATATCGATTGTTTTTGATTAATTGCAACGAGTGCGTTACAGAAGGGGGCAATGTGTGGAATGTGTTGTGGGAGTGATTGGGCTATTGGATACGTTTTGCATTGATATCGGTTGATATCGATTGTTTGCAAGTGATTTTTTGTACTATGAAGTGATTGCGCTAATGAATTGAATGCGTTTTGCATTGATATCAGTTGATATCGATTGATATCGATTGTTTGCAAGTGATTTTTTGTACTATGAAGTGATTGCGGTAATGTATTGAATACGTTTTGCAATGATATCGGTTGATATCGATTGATATCGATTGATCGCAAGTAATTTCTCTACATTGTGCATGCGAACGAGCGGGCAGAGACGAGTACGGGCTTTGCGGCAGCCAGCGCGTAGCCACTATTGCTCAGGCGGTAGAGCGTCAGCCTGTCAAGCAGACGTTCCCGGGTTCGGATCCCGTCTCAGCCAAAATGTTTTGTTTTCTTTGTTACGTTGTCAGAAGGATAGTGAATGGGTTTTGAGGACATGAGAATGTGTCCCCGGTAGTGTAGTGGCTATGATGCGGGCGTGTCAAGTGAGTGACCGAGGTTCGAATCCC
>CAWZYM010000421.1:0-10015 GCA_963966185.1 Rhabditoides inermis
GGGAGAGGGAGAGGGAGAGGGAGAGGGAGAGGGAGAGGGAGAGGGAGAGGGAGAGGGAGAGGGAGAGGGAGAGGAGAGGGAGAGGGAGAGGGAGAGGAGAGGGAGAGGGAGAGGGAGAGGGAGAGGGAGAGGGAGAGGGAGAGGGGAGAGGGAGAGAGAGAGAGAGAGAAAGAGAAGCGGAGAAACGGAAAGTGTAGTTTAGTTATAATATATTTATCACTGATTCACCGATAGTCTTCGGCTGCATCTCGGAGCGCCTTCTATGAGCATAGGTAAGATAATATCAGTCGAGAAGCGAAAATTATCAACCAGCTACTGATCGACGTCGTTTTATTGCCCCGCGACGAGAGAGTGTGGCGAGGTGAGAGTGCGCCAGCTGCCAGTCTGTCCGCTGTCAGAGAAAGAAACAGTAAATTGTGCAAATGAGCGCGAATATAACCATGCACTACGAAACAGCTCACCACACTCCAACAAACTGTGCAAAGTCTATATTCTGAGCAGATACAATAAAACAATACTACATGCACTCATTCTATATTCAATCAGGGAAGTGAGGAGAGGCGAAAAAATGCTACTATGTAGTACGCTTTACAACCTCCCTTTGGTTAGTTCATAACTTTAGTCATACTAAACCAATTTGTATGACACTTTGCAGATTAGTTGAGTTTACGTCCTTGGCTGTAGTCCACGTTGTGATAGTTTTCAATTTTGCTTTCATTATTCTGTTAAAAAACATCAAAATCTCGCTGTCCGGCAGCGGATGTTTCATGTTCAAGAAAAGCAAAAGTTTTACTTCAATCTCTAGAAATGCATTGACAAAGAACGGAGAGAGAGGGATAGAGGAAAAGTTAGAGAGAAATATATGAAATATATAGACATATTTATAGAGAGAAAGGCAGTGGTAGATCGACTTACTGTTGTCGTTGCATTGACAACAGAAAAGATGCGAGAGGAGACCTAAGAGAAAGAGGAAGAGGAAGAGAAGGAAAAGAGAAAAAGATAGAGTGAGTGAGAGAGAGAGATTATTGAGGGAAAGAGGTTGCAGAAGCAAAGAAGCAGAACTGTCTGTTTTCGTAGCATTAAAGAAACAGTGACGACTTATTTGACACGGAGTACTTTTAAAAATCATGTTATTATTTGCATATTTTTTTCGAAAGAACGACGATTCTGCGTTACTTTCGAATCTGACACTGCCAAGGATGCAGATGAAAATTTGAATTTTCCGCCAACGCTTCAATACTGCAAATTGGGGTCGGAGACATAAGCGCAATTGAACAACGCTTAGTCAATAGCTTCATGGCTCAGAGCATGTGCGCTGCGTTGTGGCCCCCCTTTCTTCGCCGGTTCGATCCCACGGCCAAACGTTTTGCTCGTGTGAAAATGAGAAGTTGTGGCAGGTTGTGACAGAAATAAGTCGCCACTGTGTCTTTAACACTGAAAGAAAAACGAGAAAAAATAAAGAGAAAGCAGAGAGATAAAGAGAGGAAGGAGAGAGCGAGAAGAGAGGGGAGAAAGAGGGAGAGATAGAAGGAGGAGGGCTAATATCAGAGCGATGCTGACTTGTGCCTGAGCGCATTTAGTTTTTAGGAGCATAGAAAAGTATAGTTCAGAAAAAAGAAATATATTATTATTCTTTTCATAGACATTGATAGGTGAAGCGCGCGGCAGCTTACTATAGGACTTGCAAACCAGTTATTATTAATATTAATATTATTATTATTATTATTATTATTATTATTATTATTATTATTATTATTATTATTATTATTATTATTATTATTATTATTATTATTATTATTATTATTATTATTATTATTATTATTATTATTATTATTATTATTATTATTATTATTATTATTATTATTATTATTATTATTATTATTATTATTATTATTATTATTATTATTATTATTATTATTATTATTATTATTATTATTATTATTATTATTATTACTCCGCTCCTAGACAACATACTTATCAGTGCAATCAATACATGAATCGACTAATCTTCTCTACTTTAATAATTCGTTTCACTCGTCAAAATGTTATGAATTTGTAGATAAACAGTAGTATTGAACATAACAAAAAACTTGTATGAATTTCTATTCTTCTAATTTTCATGTTCTAGCGCGGAGGCGCGCGACAGCGCGCCGGAGCGCTAGTAATGAGTGGTGAAAATGTAATAACAGCGGACAGAATATAAAAGCGAGACCGGGATTCGTTCTCTTCTATTGATACACTCGCAGCAACCGCAAAACATCAATCGACGTGTTATTATTTATATAGCTAGAAAGAGGGTATTTGAAAATATTGTCAGTTCACAAAACGCTGTTGTCAAAAGAAGTGGGAGTTCGACTCGCGTTTCCTAACAACGCGTGCGAGAGAGATGAATGGACAATGAGACGCATACTTCGAAGATGGGGTACGTTTATGAAACAAAATTTCAAGCAATCAAAGTGCATCTGGAACTATTGTTTCTCATGCGAGACGCGATGAGATCAGAGAGAGTTCTGATAAGTGATAATGCAATCAATCGATACATGCGAAATGGAATAGGGAGAGTAGGCGGGAACTGAGTCACTTGCCGGGTGGCAGACACGACAAAGAGAATGGCTTGACATTTCCGATCGCCTAATCACAGCGCATCGATCCGCGCACCTTTTCTTTTGAATGCCTGCCCGGGAGTGGTGGCTTTACGATTCTGGCACCCGAGACCGGCCCCTCATAAAGATATCAATTTTGTGGCCACTCGAAACTGCTGATATCACACTTGGTTGGATATTTGCATAGAGCTCATTACCGCACGGGTGTACAGTTGCGATGAGGGAGACAAGAAATGGGGATCGTATTCTATGTACACAAACATGTAACGTACAAAATTAACAGATAAATTGGGCATACAGTGCTGTTTCATTGAGAACTTTCGAAGAGTCGTTAGACAGATGTATTTATTGCCGATAAGGGTTTTAAAAAGGTTCAATGCAAAGCAGGTTCCAAGTAAAAATTACATGAAAACTTGTTAATACATGATACAAAAACCACATGATAACGTGATAACGACGTTGAGACGTTGTTCAAAAAAAGTTCAATAAACGTCGTATAAAAGAACATTAGTTATATATCGCTCAAGACTAAACGACAGGTATGGGTTCTCACGATCAGCCTTGTTTTTGACTGTGTGGACAATCAGAGTAGACTCGTCATTCGCAATCAATTATGTTACAAACAATTTCACCAGAACATAACACAATGAGGTGAAGATTGAGCGTAAACGTGCGTCTGGAAACGTGGTGTGTGGCTGAGTGCAGTGAACAGCCGCCGCCTCGCCTCGCTAGTGGCAGTACGGGACGGTGGCAGGCTGGTGTGCGAGGTGCTTGTTCTGCCACTCGGTCTGCCGCTTCCCATCCACACTTTCCGCGTCTCCAGACTCCTCTCCATCCACGCAGCAGTAGTAGATCTGAGCGAGACTTTGTCTTGTTTCAAATTATTATGTTCTTCATCTGCGCTCAAAAAAGTAGACATCGACATAGAAGATGAAAGCACAACAGAAAATGTGTAAGAGTACAAGAAGATGAATCTTCAGTAGTGTTTATCTGACCGTGAGTACGACGACGATCATGGCGGCGACGCCGACGACGAAGCAGGAGACGGCGTGGTGCCACAGCATTCCCACACACAGAACAACACGCCTTTTTGAGTAGAAGAAAAGCAGTTGTGATTATGTTGCATTCGCGTCGTAATTGGAGTGATATCGCGTGATTAAGTAGCGGTTTGTGAAGGTGTGTGTGTGCGCGCAAGAGTCGCATAATTACTGCAAGAAGAGCCCATCCGTTTTAATATCCCTCGGGTATAAAAATTTGTTTCGTACAGAGAAACGCATTTGTATAATCATTTGTTTGTGAAGTTTCTCTGTATCCGTTTACGATTACACTCTCAGTCAGCAAACATATATGAGGGAAGTTTAAAAATTGTGGTTTGATTTCACGGAACAAAAGACAGTTGGGTTCAATATTTTAACTATTTAGTGAACAGATCATATTAGTAAATGTGAGAACTATTTTTTTTCTCAACACAACACAACATCACGCTTCCCGCACAGCATCGCACATTTCAGATTCCTTAACAGACCGCGACTGAAACATGAGGCCGCTTTTATACGGCAAAATAGACAATCACAAATGGTCATAGACAGGCAAATGAGATAGAGACTAGACTAAGTAACCAAACTCGATACAACCATAAGCACGTACCTATAACAATGATAGCATTTTATCAAATCTCCAATCGAAAGATATCCAATCACTGGTAGCGACCGTATCAAGGTGTTTAACTGACAGCAGTATGTTGCCCCCGTGGAAACATCTTTTGGCTATGGCGTCAATAGGCTTCTTTCGACCCGGGCTACCTTTATCTTCACTTTTTCAAGATCCGATCAAGGTGTCACACCCGCGCCCGCTTGGAAGGCTTCGCCCTCCGTGGAAGAACGAATAGTAAGTCATCTAGATGCAATAATAAAGATTGGCGACTTTTCGGGTTATTGTTATATTTCTATGACGTGTATCCATGTGCTTGTTACTGTAACTGGATCAAGGGATAAAATAATGATCAAGCGAGAATATCGCCTCTCGCCCCGGCTGGGGCTATATAAAATTTGCTATGGTCCTTGTGTGTTTGTCTGTCCGGGCACATACCTCAAGCGACACTGCACATTCACGGCTCATACTCTAAACTTAACATTTTTCTTGTGACAGCATGCAATCGTTTCATTTTCACACACACACACACCTCTACTTACCGTATGACTTTACTAACAACTTGACATAGCCTGAAAAACTTTTCACCCATATGCTCAGTCCATGTTTCAAGATATGAGTTTCATACTGTAAACTTAGACTTAGCACGCTATATTGACTTGACACACTTCACTAGACTTCCGATAACTCCTTATATGGGTTTATATAGAATTTCCAAAATTTCAGAAGGACATATCTCAAGACTGAAGACACATTTCACACTCAAACTACAAACTTAAGATCAACTAATCACTTTTAACATACACACATTAGCATGGGTTCCTATCTCATTTCCTTAAATGGGTTCACTTACAACTCGGTCCACTTCTATGTAAACCTACCTTCAAACTTCATATTTTGTCATGAAACTTGCACAGTAACATGAAACATGCATGTTATTCACAGTTTTACAGTTTCATTTTCAAATAAAGGTTCACAAAAGTTTTACAGCATTTTTCATTTTCTGACAGGATCAATCACGTAGGATGCAAAGCGCAAAAACCTTGAATATCTTTGTTAGTTTTGAAAACTAAAATTTTAAACTTCAGCTCATGATAGAAGACACTTGGCCGTTCACACCATTTCAATTTCAAATAAAATACTTATTCCGTTTTCAAAATATAAATATTCAAATTTTCGTAGAAATTTTACATTTTTGATCATAACTTCTTTCGTTTTCAGTATTAATTTTTCAAATTTTTTATGGTAAATTACTCTCTATGACACAATTAATTCAAACACGTATGCTCAACTCTATTACTAAAAATAAAAATCATATTTCATCATTCACTAGATCAACTACAATTCCTTACTATCTAAGAGTTGAGACCTGGATTTTGCACAGTAATTCATAACTCAAAAACTAATATTTAGTGACAAAAATTCAGATTTTTCTCTTCACTGTGGAAGGATTTCACTTTTTCAAAAAAACCTTGATTTTCAACTAAATGTGGCTCATTTTTGCAGTTGAGCATATTGACCGCTGACAGGATCAATCAGGTAAGATGTAAAACGTAAAATACAGTACAACTATGTTTCAACTTCTTAGAAAAATGATTAATTATCTCATCCCTTGCACCAATAACACCTTAGGTTCTGAGGACCTGCCAGGTACCGTCTCACCTGTCGCCTCTTATCTGTCACCTGAGATAAATTAGCATAAACTTCAAACACTTTACGACCCTGTAACTTTCGTCTAGATGAGAGTTGACACCTGGATTTTCCTATTTTATTATCACTATCGTAATACCTTTACTCATGAATTATTTCAGATTTTTTCATTTATGTTTCCATTTTAATTATATTTTTTTCAATTTTCTTTTTTTTGTAAAAAAGGTTCTAAAATTAATATCGCGGTTGGTTTTCAAAAAAGAAGGTCCATAATTGGTACAAGTAACAAGTAAATAATTACAATTTTTAGGTAAACAATTTTGGTGAACTAGTAAACAAAGTTGTAAACAACTCTAAAACTAGAGAGTTTGATATTTAAAGTGTACTAGACTTGATGGAGAGTTCATATCAGATGTTTACAAGTCAGGTAAACAAGTAAACAAAAACGTAAACAACTCCGAAACTTGAGATTTCGATGTCTAACGTGTACTAAAGCCATAGAAGAATTCCGATTTGAAACTTTGATGATTCAACGCGAAGAGGCGAGCGCGCCGAAGGCGCGCGTCAACTTAGCACGTTTTTCTATGTCTGGCCCTGACATGCAATCATGCCAATTTCATTTACCTAGCTCACCTGTACAGGTAGATATGATGATCACATTTTTGCATATCACCTAAGGGGGGACCACATGAATTTTTCAAATTTTCAAATTTTTGTTCTCAATTCTCTCATCCCTTTCACCAATGACAACTTTGGTCCTCAGTACCTGGCAGCTACCATCACACCCGTCACCTGTTGTCTGTCACGTGAGATAAATTAGCATAAACTTTAAATTTCACTTTACGACTCCGTAACTTTCGTCTATCACTGCGACTTTCGAAAGACAGTTATGTCTACTCTCCCTTCTCTCTCCTCTTTTCTCTCTCCTACCTTCTTTCTCTCCCCATCTTTCTCTCTCTTGTCTATTCTCACGTCTCTGCATCGGTGACAACAATTTTCTAGAAACAGTACTATGGCACCTTCTGTCTACTCTTCTACTCTCACGTCTGCAGCAGTCACTGCGACTTTCGAGAGACAGTTATGCCTACTCTCTCTCTTCCCTTCTTCTCCTCCCTCCTCTCTCTCTCTTTCTCTCTCTCTCTCTCTCTCTCTCTCTCTCTCTTTGTCTGTCTTTCTCTTGTCTATTCTCACGTCTCTGCATCGGTGAAAACAACTTTCTAGAGACAGTACTATGGCACCTTCTGTCTACTCTTCTATTCTCACATCTGCAGTAGTCACTGCGACTTTCGAGAAACAGTTATGTAAAAACTTTTTTAAACAGAAAGTACTAATCTCTTATCTACTGTCTTCTTTCCCTACTGTCTACTTCTCACGTTCTGAAAATATAATTTGATCGCCTGTGCTTCCCAAATGACATGTAAGGTGAACTCGATTCTCACCTCACCTCACTTCTACTCGACACTGTACTGCATCAAAAAGCGGAATTTCAGGCTGAATATGTACACGAGTACAGGTAATAAACTCAGAACTTGAAAAAAACTGAAAAATATGTACAAGTACACAGTTCTATATTACGTCTACAATGACTTCGAGAAAAGAAGCCGGCTGGCGCGCCTTAACACGTTGTGCGCACGTGTGAAGGAGTTTGAAACAGTTCGAGGTTGATTTGATCGTTAGAAAACACTATCTATTGACGTCTGAAAACATTTTACTTAACTTTCAACCTTCAACGTTTCGTTTTGTCAAAGTTATTCGTTGAAGATAGAAATTTTGTCTTTTTCCACTGATTCAGTTCATTCTTGTTATATTTAGACATAATCCTATCAAAAAAGACACAACTGAGTGGATATGGGTCAGTGATTGCGAATGCCAACTAATCGTTATCGATCCGTTGACCTGGCGGCTGGTAGCGAGCAATCCGGTGGGCGCGACCCCAGCAAGTAACGCGCGCTCAGAAAATGTCTAATACTGTAGGAAGACAAAGTCCGATCGATCTGAAACTTCGGCAGAAGGGCTTTTTTGCCCATAAAAGCTTAAGTTTACAAATTGGACCCTCTATCTCGTCTGTACGAAAAGTCGATCATATTCGCCATATTTGGTGACTTTTCGAAAAAGGAAACCAGTTTCTATAATCTATTATACGTAATCCTTCTTCTATTCAATTTTTATAGAAATCGAAGATCATGAATTTTGGGTGCATTTTGGGTACATTCGCCTATTTGGGCCTGAAGATGAGGTCACAGGCAGCTGGTATCGCGGCTATCGACTTTTTCTAGGTCGATTCACCTACTCTCCAAATTTGGTTCTAATTGAAGTATTTTGAAATTTTTCTCCATAGTTAAGAGATTAGGTGATAACTATGATTAGGAGATCGCTATTGACGAGATATTTGGAATTTTGCGTTCTCGGGTGTTGAGGAAACTTTCTAGAAAAATTTAGCCAATAGAGTATACTTTGAGAAGAGATATCTCTCCGGAAAGAATGACAGACAGACACCATAGTAAATATTAGTATGAAAGGGGGAAAGAGGGTATTTGAAAATCTTGTCAGTTCACAAAACGCTGTTGTCAAAAGAAGTGGGAGTTCGACTCGCGTTTCCTAACAACGCGTGCGAGAGAGATGAATGGACAATGAGACGCATACTTCGAAGATGGGGTACGTTTATGAAACAAAATTTCAAGCAATCAAAGTGCATCTGGAACTATTGTTTCTCATGCGAGACGCGATGAGATCAGAGAGAGTTCTGATAAGTGATAATGCAATCAATCGATACATGCGAAATGGAATAGGGAGAGTAGGCGGGAACTGAGTCACTTGCCGGGTGGCAGACACGACAAAGAGAATGGCTTGACATTTCCGATCGCCTAATCACAGCGCATCGATCCGCGCACCTTTTCTTTTGAATGCCTGCCCGGGAGTGGTGGCTTTACGATTCTGGCACCCGAGACCGGCCCCTCATAAAGTTATCAATTTTGTGGCCACTCGAAACTGCTGATATCACACTTGGTTGGATATTTGCATAGAGCTAATTACCGCACGGGTGTACAGTTGCGATGAGGGAGACAAGAAATGGGGATCTTATTCTATGTACACAAACATGTAACGTACAAAATTAACAATTAAATTGGGCATACAGTGCTGTTTCATTGAGAACTTTCGAAGAGTCGTTAGACAGATGTATTTATTGCCGATAAGGGTTTTAAAAAGGTTCAATGCAAAGCAGGTTCCAAGTAAAAATTACATGAAAACTTGTTAATACATGATACAAAAACCACATGATAACGTGATAACGACGTTGAGACGTTGTTCAAAAAAAGTTCAATAAACGTCGTATAAAAGAACATTAGTTATATATCGCTCAAGACTAAACGACAGGTATGGGTTCTCACGATCAGCCTTGTTTTTGACTGTGTGGACAATCAGAGTAGACTCGTCATTCGCAATCAATTATGTTACAAACAATTTCACCAGAACATAACACAATGAGGTGAAGATTGAGCGTAAACGTGCGTCTGGAAACGTGGTGTGTGGCTGAGTGCAGTGAACAGCCGCCGCCTCGCCTCGCTAGTGGCAGTACGGGACGGTGGCAGGCTGGTGTGCGAGGTGCTTGTTCTGCCACTCGGTCTGCCGCTTCCCATCCACACTTTCCGCGTCTCCAGACTCCTCTCCATCCACGCAGCAGTAGTAGATCTGAGCGAGACTTTGTCTTGTTTCAAACTATTATGTTCTTCATCTGCGCTCAAAAAAGTAGACATCGACATAGAAGATGAAAGCACAACAGAAAATGTGTAAGAGTACAAGAAGATGAATCTTCAGTAGTGTTTATCTGACCGTGAGTACGACGACGATCATGGCGGCGACGCCGACGACAAAGCAGGAGACGGCGTGGTGCCACAGCATTCCCACAAACACACACAGAACAACACGCCTTTTTGAGTAGAAGAAAAGCAGTTGTGATTATGTTGCGTTCGCGTCGTAATTGGAGTGATATCGCGTGATTAAGTAGCGGTTTGTGAAGGTGTGTGTGTGCGCGCAAGAGTCGCATAATTACTGCAAGAAGAGCCCATCCGTTTTAATATCCCTCGGGTATAAAAATTTGTTTCGTACAGAGA
>CAWZYM010000422.1:0-140704 GCA_963966185.1 Rhabditoides inermis
AAGTGCATGCAAACGTGCTTCCATTGGTCATTGCTAAATACCCTGAACTTCTCCTCATCAGAAAGTGTCTTCTTTGTATCATAAAGCGGATTTTTGATACGTAATCGAGTCTGACCTCGTCTTAATGATAAAAGGATGAATGTGTGCGTGGACGTCATAGCCTGGCCCCTCCGATCTCTCTCTCTCTCTCTCTCTCTCTCTCTCTCTCTCTTCCCCTCGAAACATCGTAGAAGGGCGAGCTCTCGGTGACCAGGCTACGACGTAAACTCGCAATCAGAAAGTGCGTCGCTTCTCTCTCTCTCTCTCTCTCTCTCTCTCTCTCTCTCTTTTCATGGTCGTCATGGACGCGGAGAGAGTATTATACAAGAGAGAGAGAGAGAGAGAGAGAGAGAGAGAGGGAGAGAGAGAGAGAGAAAGCGTCGCGTGCCCACCATTCGGGCGATACTCACTGATTCTGACAATAATTTTATGATCAAAGAAATAGGAAACGATTACTGCACAAAAAAAGACATTGCACAGACATAACACAGTGTTCTGGACCTCGATGCTCTTTTTCACGGATAGAGTATATAGGGAACCAGGTCCGCGTGCGACTGGGTTGCTGCTGGGTGCAGAGCCACAGGCCAACTCCGTTCTGTCCATAAGGCCCCATTATACTTTCACGCTGACGCTGACCTTGCCGTGCAAAAGATGCACCTATCGATTTTGATCACGCTGCGTGAACGAAGTCAATAGTTGCATCTTTTGCACGGGAGCGTCAGCGTCAGCGTGAAAGTATAATGGGGCCTTATGGACAGAACGTAGTTGGCCTGTGGCTCTGCGTCGCTGGCTCTGCGTCGGCTCTGCGTCGCTGGCTCTGCGTCCTAGCCATCGCTTCGTGTTAGACACGACGACGCGGACCGGGTGGTGGTACGGTTCGCGCGACCGCCCTGCGACAAGACGGCGCGGCTCGAGTGGACGGTGTACGAGCACACCGGCACCATCCCTCTGCGCCGACTCCGGCAGGGTCAAGAGGTGGGGGAAAGAGGGGGGGGGGGCAGAAAAAGGGGAGAGAGAGCAACCACGAGAGGGAGAGAGAAAAGGAGGGGCGAGAGAGAGAGGGATAGTGGGAGAGAGTGGTAGAGGGGTAGAGAGAGAGGGGTAAGGAGGTGGAGGGAGAGGGGGGAGAAAGGGGGAGAGAGGGGTAGAGAGAGAGAAAGGGAGGGGGAGAGGGGAGAGGGATAGTGGGAGAGAGTGGTAGAGGGGTAGAAAGAGAGGGGTAAGGAGGTGGAGTGTCGCTCTAGAGGAGCGAGAGAGAGAGAGAGCGGAGAGGAGAGCAGCTGGTCGAGAGGAGAGCGAGCGGGACGGAGCGAAGGAGAGAGAGAGAGGACTAGGCAGATTAGATATAGAGTAGATGAGAGTAGGTTGTTGTATATGTAATGTAGATGTCTATATAAATGAATATGTATAATCAGTGTATGTTGTATATTGGGGACCATACAAGATATCGAACCCACACCCGGTATAATGTATATAACGGGCGACATGGTGCATCGAAAGGGTTGTATGGTTTTTAATAAGACATTTTTTCATGTATATATCGCGACCTTGTATAATTTTGATGTTTTTTATATAGGTTATATATTCGTGTATTTTTTTGTCTTTTTCGATTTTTTTTGCTATATACGTACGTGTAACGAGGCGCGGGACCGGTGGTCAAGGTAAGCCGGTGAGTAGGCCATGATGGCCGGGTAAAGTAGGCAGTTGCCGGGTGAAAGTCGTGATCACGCAATCGGAAAGGTAGGCTGGTGGACATGGTAGGTGCGCGTTCTCTCGTATGCTGTGGATACGTATGGTGTGAGACTATAGATCTGATTTGTATTACACATATGACAACGAATCCCATTTTTATTTATTTTTTTCTCGCAATTAAGTCAATAAATATGAATAATACAAATCAGAATATAGTGATCAAAGTCAATCTATGACTGATTTATTGTGTTCACATGTACAGTGGTCAAGGGCCCGACTAACTGACATAATACAATTTTAACAGTTCATTGATTGATTCTTACACTACCCAGTGTTGTTTGCGGGTGAGGCTCAGAGCCTCTTTTACTTTACATTCCGTTTGTTTTCCACATTCCAGTACCAGGCGGCTGTCGGCGTTCGCGAGGCATGAGACGAGCGAACGACAGCTGCCGCTAAGAGAGTAGCTTGGCTGAAGAGACACAGACAGGAAGAGGGCAAAATATCGCCTGCTGGAAGGAGGAAAACACCCAAAAACCTTCTTCTTATCACGAACTCAGCCACGGCGAGACGTGATACCGTTTGTTGCCGGCGTGCGTTCTCCTCTCCTTTGTCTATCAAGAACAAGGTAAGTGTAAGCGTGTGTACTAACATCTTCTGCGTGTCTTCAACCACTTACATTGTGCCTTGCCGTGTGAGTGGCTGGAGAGCGCGAGCACCACGGGTGCACCGTGTGATAACGCGTGAAGACTAACACTCTTTCGCGTGCCATCATAACGGTGTCTTGCGGTGCAAACTCCAAGTCCATAACTGGACGTTATCCAGTCCTTAGGGGCGTTATCCAGTCCTTCGGGGCGTTATCCAGTCCTACGGGACAAACATCTGTTTTTCGGGAAAAGACAGACAAGAATCGTCAGACAGCAACGGTCGGACAGAAGGACGACTGTAGACAGTGTCCACTCGGAGGTGGATGGAGAGGGTAGATGACACGGGAAACATGGTCGAAGACGAGGTGAGAGAGGGCACGCAAGCTGAAGTCGATCGGGAACAGTGGTACTCGTAGTACTGGAGTCAAGTAGGGACTGGACTTCTCGGCTACGGTAGATGATAATGTTGGATGGAGGGCGTCAGGAGAGGTGATGTGAAGATGAAGTGGTTCAGTGGAAGATGGAGAATGACGTCGAGAAATTATATATTAAATACAATACGCTAAATTATCTCACAAAAACATATACTTACAGTAAGGGAATATGAACAAACATGGGGTCAAAACATATAAAGTAGGGGGAAGGGAAAAAAGGGAGGGGGGGGGGGAGAAAAACAATCAGTATGTAACAATCAAATTTTTCAAATAATGTAATTCGGGAATTTGTATTTTTGCAGTTTTACATAGAACTAGGAATGTATAGAGCACATGGGATATTGAATATCGTAATTTAATAATTTAACTGTCTGAACTATGTATATAGTTGCACATCACTTGTCACATGTAAAACTCATTCTCTTTACTTTTTCCGGGTTTTATCTTTTCGACTAGAATAACGTGTACAGTTTCTTGCATTATGATTGTCTCCACATCGAAAACATACCACTTTATGCGTAGTGGATGAATGAACGGCAGCATTTATCGATTTTGTGACAATCGCGTTTCCTTGCTTCCGTTCTCGGTTTTCAGCCTTTTCGGCCATTGATTCTTCTTCTGCGAGATCTTCCATCTCCAGGATGATCTCTTCAAGCACATCAATCATCAAATGTATTGACTTGTTGGCACCTTCAACCTCGTTTATTTCTTTCCAGATACTGACTGGAAACTTTCTCTTCACAGTAATAATGAGGTACTCGTCAGTGAGTGGAGCAAAACGTTCTAGTTGATCTAGAATAGCCTTCACTTCATTGAACACACGACGACACTCTTTGTGACATTTGCTGGCAGGTGTTATGTTGTCTAGTTGGTCTCGCAGCCTGATTTTTGTCGCATGCGGTCTGTCGTATGTGCGACGCAACTGTTTCAGTGCAAGTTGATAACCATTGTTGTCAAGAGGGTAGTGTTTCACTAGAGATAGGGCATCACCAGAAAGACAGTTTTGCAGTTTTATGAATTTAATTACTGGAGCTGCGCGGCTCGAATCAACAATTGCAGTGAACATATCAATGAAACGTGAAAATTCTCGAATATCACCATTGAAAGTGTCTATTTCTATATCTCGCATCAGCGATGCGCTGTTATCGATTACCACGTTGATATTTCTGTTCGATGTATCGATAATCGTTGATCCGGTTGCAGTTGACTCTCCATCAGAGGGAACACTCTCTCGTTCTCTCACCGACTCACCGTAGTCGCGCGCATCAGTTGTTTTTCCTCCGCGTTGAAGAGGATCGGATAAATGAGAGATTCGGTCTTTCGTCTCTCCCATTTCTCCCGGCACTTGATGAACAACCTCGCTCAGCGATATCTTTGCACGCTCTTTTACACTCATATTCTTGCAACGCAACTTGATAGGGGATTCAAAAACACAATTCAATGTATATTTTATTTATTTGACAATGTAATTATAAAATACAATTCCCAGTGGGAAATCTGGTTGATCTTTCGATCTCGCGTAGCCACAGAGGGCGTCAAGCGTCCCGAAGGACTTGGGTACAAACGTCCCGAAGGACTAAGATAGCGCCTTGAAGGCTGAGTAACGTCCCGAAGGACTGAATAACGTCCAGTTGTGGACTTGTAGTGAGTATACACTGCAGACAACACTGTGAGTACTGTACTGCAAATGAAATGTTAGACAAACACAAACTGCAAAAAAGTGGCAATTACTGTATTATTGATAATTAATGATTCAATTAATTCAGTTATTGACAAAACTCACTCAAATGAAAACACACAGTTAGTACGTACCTCACTATATTTCCTTCGTTCACGTTGTCGTTGGTTGTTCAGCGACCGTAATCTGTTGAAGAGGAAAAAAAATATCTGCTGTAAGAGTGATTGCCGTTGGTTAGTTGGTGTACACACGATCACGGATCACGGCTTGTTTACATCCCCCGCTTCTCGGTTGAGGAGGTGGAGTGTAAAAAGACCAACGGTCTCAATGCGATTCGCTATACGAATCGCTGGGTAAATAGAAAAAAAGAAAACACACGTCTAAACTACATCAACCCGTTAATATTACCTGCACAAAACACTGGGTAATGTGAGAATCACGAAACGAATAGATACGTCTACACGCCAAACAGACGGCTGAATCCTGGCCGTTGATTCTGTTGGAATACAGAAGTAAAAAATTCATACTATGATATCAATTACAATCAATCGACACTGCAATTCACACTGAACGAAAGAGAAACTCACATTATACGCATCCGCAGCCTGCGAGAGAGCACGCTCCTACCTTGTCCACCGACCGTTTCGGTGAGTACTCAAAAACAAACGATGTGAAATAGAGTACTGTATTCAGGAGGAGCTGATGGACGGGCCATGCCCTCCCCCTCCGCCCCCGCCTCCCCAGGGCAACAAGGAAAAGAAGTAGAGAAGAATGCAGCGGACGAACGACACTAGGACATAAGGTTGAGAATAAAATTTTCTCCCGATATCATCGCATTTACTCGTGTATGTGATTACAATATGTATATGCAAGTGATTAACCATATATGCAGTGAATAACCACAATTGAAAATGAATAACATATATGCGCCGCGGGGAAGGTGAACGAGTCACTTCACAGCACGAAGAAGCACGACATGAGGACGGTGAGAAGGGAAGTGACGCATCCAGATGAGGTAGGAGGAAGAGTCGAGAGCAGACGAACAGACTCGCCGGTCTGCTTGAGAGTCTGCACAAAAGCCGAAGGGACACAGTGGGTCAGGAAGACGTCACTGGAAGAGTGTTTGCATTTTGTTAAGGGTTCATATAGATGTGTATGGAGTATCATTATCATTGCGCTCATCCATACTCACCCTCCGTCGTTGACCAGGCAGTAGTGGTCGTCGAGCGGACAGGCACAATCAGACACCTCGTGCCAGCTGGCACTTGCCAGGTAGGCAAGAGCGCAGAGAAGGGAGCGCAGGAATAGAGAAGACATGGCGCTGACTGAGTTGAGAGTTGAGAATGGACAGAGAAGTTACACACTGATACGCACCTTTGAAAGGAAACCTGGAAGAAGCAGTCAACCCGGTGAGGGAGGAGAAGTGAATGATAGAATATGCAATTCGCAGTCTCACAGATGTGTTATGTGTTTATGAAATGTCGGACAAAGAGCACCGTGGGAAATGCCAGGAATATGCATAACAAGCGAATGAAAGTTTAAACAAATGGTAACAAATACGAGAAGCAACTCTAGGATAAGGAATCACGATTAAAAAATTGTTTTAATATTTTTTAATATTGTATTCCCCCCCCCCCTTCATTTAATATTGTATTCCCCCCCCCCCTTCCCCCCTTTTTTTCTTTTTTGGTCGCTGTCTATGATATACAGTAATAATTACCCCATGCTGTATGTATGACCCCAGTGTAACCATCGTAAGATTATAGGTTTTCATTGCCTACGTTCTCTTGAATTCGTCGACAACCGCTCGGAGACCGCACAGAGGGCAGAGCGAGCAGACTCACCACCGATCGCCTTTCAAATGGCCGCCCCAAGACCGTCTCCCTGTTTCCAGTCTCACCATCTGCCAGCTAGTGGATCACCCTTACACACGGGACATAGTGTGTTCGGTCGTCAGTATGCTGATCTACGTCTATCAGCGGACGACTACATTCCACCAACAAGAGATCCGACTATGGCGCAGTCAACCCTCCGCTTCACACCCCGCCACCACCTGTCACGCGGCGCGCGACATCTTGCCGCCCCCGGGAGTGTCGCTCTAGAGGAGCGAGAGAGAGAGAGAGCGGAGAGGAGAGCAGCTGGTCGAGAGGAGAGCGAGCGGGACGGAGCGAAGGAGAGAGAGAGAGGACTAGGCAGATTAGATATAGAGTAGATGAGAGTAGGTTGTTGTATATGTAATGTAGATGTCTATATAAATGAATATGTATAATCAGTGTATGTTGTATATTGGGGACCATACAAGATATCGAACCCACACCCGGTATAATGTATATAACGGGCGACATGGAGGGAGAGGGGGGGGGGAGAAAGGGCGAGAGAGGGGTAGAGAGAGAGAAAGGGAGGGGGAGAGGGGAGAGGGATAGTGGGAGAGAGTGGTAGAGGGGTAGAGAGAGAGGGGTAAGGAGGTGGATGGAGAGGAAGGGGAAGAGAGGGGGAGAGAGGAAGGGAGAGAGGGGAGAAAGAGGGGAGAGAGAGCAACCACGAGAGGGAGAGAGAAAGGGAGGGGGAGAGGGATAGTGGGAGAGAGTGGTGGAGGGGTAGAGAGAGAGGGGTAAGGAGGTGGAGGGAGAGGAAGGGGAAGAGAGGGGGAGAGACGGAGGGAGAGACGGGAGAAAGAGGGGAGAGAGAGAGCAACCACGAGAGGGAGAGAGAAAGGGAGGGGGAGAGGGATAGTGGGAGGTGGGAGGGTAGAGGGGTAGAGAGAGAGGGGTAAGGAGGTGGAGGGAGAGGAAGGGGAAGAGAGGGGGAGAGACGGAGGGAGAGACGGGAGAAAGAGGGGAGAGAGAGAGCAACCACGAGAGGGAGAGAGAAAGGGAGGGGGAGAGGGATAGTGGGAGGTGGGAGGGTAGAGGGGTAGAGAGAGAGGGGTAAGGAGGTGGAGGGAGAGGAAGGGGAAGAGAGGGGAGAGACGGAGGGAGAGACGGGAGAAAGAGGGGAGAGAGAGAGCAACCACGAGAGGGAGAGAGAAAGGGAGGGGGAGAGGGATAGTGGGAGGTGGGAGGGTAGAGGGGTAGAGAGAGAGAGAACAAGAGAGAGAGAGAGATAGGGGGAAGTATGTGGGGAGAGAGAAGGGAAAGACAGAGGGCGAGGGGGATAGAGAGAGAGGGTGAAAGGGAAGGAGAGAGGGGAGAAAGAGGGGAGACAGAGCAACCACGAGAGGAAGGGAGAAAGGGAAGGGGGGAGGGGAGAGGGATAGTGGGAGAGAGGGGTAGAGGGGTAGAGGGGAGTAGAGGTGAGGGCTAAGGAGGTGGAGGGAGAGGGGGGGAGAAAGGGGGAGAGAGGGGTAGAGAGAGAGATAGGGAGGAGGAGAGGAGAGAGGGATAGTGGGAGAGAGGGGTAGATGGGTAGAGAGAGAGAGGGGTAAGGAGGTGGAGGGAGAGGGGGGTTGCTAGAGAGTGGGAATGAGGGAGAGAGAAGGAAGATAGACAAAGAGGAGGGTAGAGGGAAGGAGAAAAAGATGGAGGGAGGAAAGAAAAGGGGGAGAAAGAGAGAGGGAGGAAGGAAGGGGTGGAGAGAACAAGAGAGAGAGAGGGGGGGGAGAGGGGGAAGTATGTGGGGAAAGAGAGGGCGAGGGGGAAAGAGAGAGGGGGGAGAGGGAGTGAGAAAGAAGGACGGAGAGGGGAGAGAGAGAGAAGGTAAGAGAAATCGGGATGGTGGAAGAGAGGGAGGAAAGGAAAGGGAAGGAAGGAATGAGAGAGAGGGAGAGAGTGGAAGGGAAGGAGAAAGAGATGGAGGGAGAGAGAGGTGGGTGTGAGAGAGTGGGAGAGAGAGGGAAAGAGAGGGGGGAGAAAAGGAGAGGGAGAGAAAGAGAGAGGGAGCAGGGGAGGGGTAGAGAGAACGAGAGAGAGAGAGAAAGAGGGGGGAAGGGGAAAGTGAGTGGGGAGAGAGAGAACGAGAGAGGGCGAGGGGGATAGAGAGAGGAGGAGGGAGGGAGGGAGAGAGAGGGAGAGAGTGGAAGGGAAGGAGGGAGAGAGAGGGAGGTGGGAGCGAGAGAGTGGGAGAGAGAGAAATGTTTTCAGTGTGTCGTGCGTGGTGGGGACGGCGGTGTGGAGGAGGAGGAGGAGGCGGTGCTGGTGCGCGCGCCCTGCCTCGACACGCCCCGCGAGTGGCAAGACGGACACTTCCGCGTGCGCACCCGCCACGGCGAGACAGAGTGAGGGGGGAGGGAGAGAGAGGGGGGGGGGAGAGGGGAGAGTGGGAGGGAAAGAGGGGGATGAGGAAGAGAGAGGGGAGAGGGGGAGGAAATTCAGTGGAAGACACGTGAAGTGACGACAAGAAAAAATAGGGTTGCAGGTTGATAAATAATAAGAAAGATAGAAGAATAAGATGTATATTGCCAACGCCTACAATCGCGCTTACTGCATCTATCGCTCGGTGGTCTCCACAGATCAGCAGTTCCTTCTGACGTCTATACAACATATGTTCGGACACTTCTCGAGTACGGTACCTGCGTCTTCAACCCTCACGACCAGGCATCCATCTACCAGCTGGAGAGGGTACAAAACTACGTCACTCGACTCATTCTTGAGAGGTGTAACAGCGTGCATGGAGCTGACCATCGCAATGCGATTCTGGGCCTCAACGACTCAACAACGGCGTCACGTCAAGGACCTCGTAATGTTCTACAAGTTTCTGGCCGGATTCGTCGCCATTGACCGGGAAGGGTTGTTTGACCTACGCCCTCCCCGGGGTTAACGCGGTCATGAAATACGGGTAGTCCGACCTCGATTCCGAGTCAGCGCCCGGGAACATGGAACATGTATTCAATGTCAGTGTCACTAGCTTTTCTCGCCTCCTTCCTAGTAGCTATCTAAACACAATGGCTCCGTCTGCTGCGCTTTCCCCTGCCGCTTTCCAACGGTGGCTCCCAATTTGAGATTCGTTTTGTTGTATTTTTTTCTATCTTGTCATGTTTGTACATTTCTCTTCATCTTGCACGAGTTGTCAAAAACGCTTATATGATTTATTATTGATGTATAAGATATACATATACTCTTAGTCAGTCCGTGTATTATGTCTATAACGAGAAGAAGGCGTTCAAACAAGGTGGCTAGAAACTCGAGCCGTCGCGAGTTGCAACAAGATGTGCCTAATAAATTGCACCGAAATGTGTTTACAAGAACAAGTTAGCTTATGCTTATTGCTCATTCCAGCATCTGCTGGACGTCGATCATCTACGAATTGACGCCCGGTCGCGCCCTGGCTATGCAATGACAACAGCCTTCCTTCCCACCCAACAAAACATGTATAGTCCCTATTACAGTATCCGTTTGCTCTACGGTCTTACTATGTTCATTCACATACATGCGTTGGTTAGAAAAAAATGTTTTACTCGCTTTCATCTATTCATCGATATCGTTTTCATGTACATACATGCATAAAGTGTTTCACCCATTTCATGAATGAGTGAGAATTGGGGAAATTACACAAAAGGCATGCTCATTTGTGATACACTGAGTTGGATGTACTGTAGTCCAACACGATGTAGTGGGGTCATGGCGCTCTCATAATTCGAATCGGAGTCTAGTCGTATAGCGTATAGGAGTCATGTCCACCTGTAATAACATACGGACCGCTTTAGCAGGAAAATGATTTCTCAAGAATATAATGCTTGCAGGAGGGTGAAACACACTGATTTCGATATTGTGAGGTCATGGCTTTCTCATATTTCGAATCGGAGTGTAGTCGTATAGCGTATAGAAGTCATGTCCACCTGTAATAACATACGGACCGCTTTAGCAGGAAAATGATTTATTGAGATTTTATTGCTTGCATTAGGGTAAAACACATTGATTTCGATCTAGTGAGGTCATGGCTTTCTCATATTTCGAATCGGAGTGTAGTCGTATAGCGTATAGGAGTCATGTCCACCTGTAATAACATACGGACCGCTTTAGCAGGAAAATGATTTCTCAAGAGTATATTGCTTGCAGGAGAGTGAAACACATTGATTTCAATGTATTCGGGTCATGGCTTTCTCATAATTCGAATCGGAGTGTAGCCGTATAGCGTATAGGAGTCATGTCCACCTGTAATAACATACGGACCGCTTTAGCAGGAAAATGATTTCTTAAAAATATTTCGCTTGCAGGAGGGTGAAACACATTGATTTCAATTTTTTCGGGTCATGGCTTTCTCATAATTCGAATCGGAGTGTAGCCGTATAGCGTATAGGAGTCATGTCCACCTGTAATAACATACGGACCGCTTTAGCAGGAAAATGATTTCTTAAAAATATTTCGCTTGCAGGAGGGTGAAACACATTGATTTCGATGTAGTGGGGTCATGGCTTTCTCATAATTCGAATAGAAGTGTAGCCGTATAGCGTATAGGAGTCATGTCCACCTGTAATAACATACGGACCGCTTTAGCAGGAAAATGATTTCTTAAAAATATTTCGCTTGCAGGAGGGTGAAACACATTGATTTCGATGTAGTGGGGTCATGACTTTCTCATAATTCGAATAGAAGTGTAGCCGTATAGCGTATAGGAGTCATGTCCACCTGTAATAACATACGGACCGCTTTAGCAGGAAAATGGTTTCTTAAGATTTTATTGCTTGCAGGAGGGTGAAACACATTGATTTCGATCTAGTGAGGTCATGGCTTTCTCATATTTCGAATCGGAGTGTAGTCGTATAGCGTATAGAAGTCATGTCCACCTGTAATAACATACGGACCGCTTTAGCAGGAAAATGATTTATTGAGATTTTATTGCTTGCATTAGGGTAAAACACATTGATTTCGATCTAGTGAGGTCATGGCTTTCTCATATTTCGAATCGGAGTGTAGTCGTATAGCGTATAGGAGTCATGTCCACCTGTAATAACATACGGACCGCTTTAGCAGGAAAATGATTTCTTAAGATAATATCGCTTGCAGGAGGGTGAAACACATTGATTTCGATGTAGTGGGGTCATGGATTTCTCATCTTTCGAATCGGAGTGTAGTCGTATAGCGTATAGGAGTCATGTCCACCTGTAATAACATACGGACCGCTTTAGCAAGAAAATGATTTCTTTAAAAAATATCGCTTGCAGAAGGGTGAAACACATTAATTTCGATGAAGTGAGGTCATGGCTCTCTCATATTTCGAATCGGAGTGTAGTCGTATAGCGTATAGGAGTCATGTCCACCTGTAATAACATACGGACCGCTTTAGCAGGAAGATGATTTCTTAAGAATATATTGCTTGCAGGAGGGTGAAACACATTGATTTCGATTTAGTGGGGTCATGGCTTTCTCATTGTTCGAATCGGAGTGTAGTCGTATAGCGTATAGGAGTCATGTCCACCTGTAATAACATACGGACCGCTTTAGCAGGAAAATGATTTCTTAAGATTATATTGCTTGCAGGAAGGTGTAACACATTGATTTCGATGTAGTGGGGTCATGGCTTTCTCATAATTTGAATCGGAGTTTAGTCGTGTATAGCGTATAGGAGTCATGTCCACCTGTAATAACATACGGACCGCTTTAGCAGGAAAATGATTTCTTGAAATTATATTGCTTGCAGGAGGGTTAACTCCTCTCCATTTCTCCAGTTCTGGAGGCGTGCGCATAGTGTCGTCGCATAAAAATCTCTCCGCTACTATGCATTTTCATGAAACGTGACCATGCGGGAATGGTAGGCAATATTTTTATCTAACATTCTGCAAAAACTGCGTTTGAAAACAATTTGAAATAAGCGACTTAGTTTCTTGAAAGAGACCATCCACGTTTCACCATTCTAAATCGTTTTTTAGAAAATCGATTTTCACTAGTCTATAGTTAAAATATGGCGAATACTATTCACATGGTCATAAAATTTATTTCATGTTCGTAGTGCCATGAATTCGAATTCAAATAAAACCATTAGTGCGCAAGCTCCTGGACAATTGGAGAGGAGTTTAAAACACATTGATTTCGATGTAGTGGGGTCATGGCTTTCTCATAATTCGCATCGGAGTGTAGTCGTATAGCGTATAGAAGTCATATCCACCTGTAATAACATGCGGACCGCTTTAGCGGGAAAATGATTTCTTAAGATTATATTGCTTGCAGGAGAGTGAAACACATTGATTTCAATTTATTCGGGTCATGGCTTTCTCATAATTCGAATCGGAGTGTAGTCGTATTGCGTATAGGAGTCATGTCCACCTGTAATAACATACGGACCGCTTTAGCAGGGAAATGATTTCTTAAGATAATATCGCTTGCAGGAGGGTGAAACACATTGATTTCGATCTAGTGAGGTCATGGCTTTCTCATAATTCGAAACGGAGTGTAGTCGTATAGCGTATAGGAGTCATGTCCACCTGTAATAACATACGGACCGCTTTAGCAGGAAAATGATTTCTTGAGACTATATTGCTTGCAGGACAGTAAAACACATTGATTTCGATGTAGTGGGGTCATGGCTTTCTCATATTTCGAATCGGAGTGTAGTCGTATAGCGTATAGGAGTCATGTCCACCTGTAATAACATACGGACCGCTTTAGCAGGGAAATGATTTATTGAGATTTTATTGCTTGCATTAGGGTAAAACACATTGATTTCGATCTAGTGAGGTCATGTCTTTCTCATATTTCGAATCGGAATGTAGTCGTATAGCGTATAGGAGTCATTCTCTTTCGAAAAGTACAGGAGTAAAAAGGAGTGGTTTGTTTTGATCTAATTCAACAAAAGCACATGCATATTTTTTTCTTCGCAGCTGACTAAAATTTCAAAACAAACCTGCTCTTTCAAACGATGTACTATGAAATGTTTCATAACTATGAAATGTGTGATTTTTGATCAGATATACGCATGCAAATGCATAAAAATTTAACAACAAAAAGGTCTTTTATTTTAAATTATTATAGTACATATTACAATTACATATGTTCGCTTTTTTCATCGATTAGAAAGAGCAGGTTTGTTTTGAAATTTTAGTCAGCTGCGAAGAAAAAAATATGCATGTGCTTTTGTTGAATTAGATCAAAACAAACCACTCCTTGTTACTCCTGTACTTTTCGAAAGAGAATGGATGTCCTTTTCTCAAATTTCGAAGAAATTTTGTACATTAGATAACGAAAATACATATTACAAACTCACTAGTCAGAATATCATGCTATAAAGATACAAATAACTTACAATTTACAATACTCACAATTAACAATTCACAAATACACAGACATAGTAACAGTCACTGATAACAGTCACGTCAGTAACTTGAAAATCTTCGAAAACTAGTACACTGACGTATCCAAACTAGAGAGTCTTCGAAAACGTAGTCAGAATCAGGAAACGAACAGCCTGGTCGGATCGCTCATTGACGATTGATGCGCTCTATTTCGCTTATCTAATAGCCCCCCTCTCTCTCACTCTTTCCCCCTCTCTCTCTTTCTCTCTCTTTCTCTATCACTCGCCCTTCTCTTTTTCTTTCCTCTCTCTATCACTCCCTAACTCTCATTCGCTCTCCTTCTCCTTCTCTCTCTCTCTCTCTCTCTCTCTCCCTTTTCTATCTCTCTCTTTCTCAATCTCTTTCTCTCTCCTCTTTATATCCCCTCTCTATCACTTTTTCTTTCTCTCTCTCGTTCTCTCTCAGAGCATATTGTGTTTTATTCTCCGCTTGAACACTCTCTTTTTCTACCCTCACTGTTCTCTCTAGACACAGAAAGACAATCTTCAGATTTTGAGCTAATGAACCTTCGGTCATGAATAGCCGGACTGGGTGCGTTGAACTGAACTCAGCTAGCTTTCTTATACGGTTATTTTCCTGTGTTTCTGGTATTACTGTTCGAACTGAGGAGTTGCACAGAGAACAAAACAGCGTCATCCGGCCTGCTTTCTGCAATTCGCACGTTTTCTAACCGGCAAGTCGGTAAGAGAACATGCGCTCTCTCACTCTCACACTCTCTCTCGCCGAGATCGTTCGATCAGATAACAGGCCGGCTGCCCAGTCACTCGCCAGTGGACATGAGAGAGTGCGCAGAGAGTGTGCGCTCGCAAGAGACGCCAGAGACGGCGCGCGATCGATCCGACACGAGAGTGGGTGAGCGAAGGGCGGGGCATGCGCTCGGCCAATCAGTTTTCACCGGCAAGAGGCCGAGAGACCAATAAGCGCAGAGTGCAGTGGGCGGAGCTTACGTGATGCACACCGTCGTCGCCGCCGCCGCCGCCGTCGTAAACACGTTTAGTGGCAAAGCGGGAGAGAGCGAGAGAGAGGCTGTTCTGGGCGCCGCAACCGATATTTATTCAACAAATCATACTCATAGGTCTTACAAAATGATACCCTAACACATAACACACTCTAATGAAGTATATTGTATTATGATAGCCAAATAGCGTGTGGATTGGGAGTGGCGCGCTGCGCGCGCCACAGATCATAACAAACGGGCGGCGCTGGCGCGCCGCCCCTAATGTCCACCTGTAATAACATACGGACCGCTTTAGCAGGAAAATGATTTCTTGAGATTATATTGCTTGCAGGAGGGTAAAACACATTGATTTCGATGTAGTGGGGTCATGGCTTTCTCATATTTCGAATCGGAGTGTAGTCGTATAGCGTATAGGAGTCATGTCCACCTGTAATAACATACGGACCGCTTTAGCAGGGAAATGATTTATTGAGATTTTATTGCTTGCATTAGGGTAAAACACATTGATTTCGATCTAGTGAGGTCATGTCTTTCTCATATTTCGAATCGGAATGTAGTCGTATAGCATATAGGAGTCATGTCCACCTGTAATAACATACGGACCGCTTTAACAGGAAAATGATTTCTTAAGATAATATTGCTTGCAGGAGGGTGAAACACATTGATTTCGATCTAGTGAGGTCATGGCTTTCTCATATTTCGAATCGGAGTGTAGTCATATAGCGTATAGGAGTCATGTCCACCTGTAATAACATACGGACCGCTTTAGCAGGAAAATGATTTCTTGAGATTATATTGCTTGCAGGAGGGTAAAACACATTGATTTCGATGTAGTGGGGTCATGGCTTTCTCATATTTCGAATCGGAGTGTAGTCGTATAGCGTATAGGAGTCATGTCCACTTGTAATAACATACGGACCGCTTTAGCAGGAAAATGATTTCTTAAGATTATATTTCTTGCAGGAGGGTGAAACACATTGATTTCAATGTAGTGGCATCATGGCTTTCTCAGAATTCGAATCGGAGTGTAGTCGTATAGCGTATAGGAGTCATGTCCACCTGTAATAACATACGGACCGCTTTAGCAGGAAAATGATTTCTCAAGAATATATTGCTTGCAGGAGGGTGAAACACACTGATTTTGATGTAGTGGGGTCATGGCTTTCTCATAATTCGAATCGGAGTGTAGTCGTATAGCGTATAGGAGTCATGTCCACCTGTAATAACATACGGACCGCTTTAGCAGGAAAATGATTTCTTAAGAATATTTTGCTTGCAGGAGGGTGAAACACATTGATTTCGATCTAGTGAGGTCATGGCTTTCTCATATTTCGAATCGGAGTGTAGTCGTATAGCGTATAGAAGTCATGTCCACCTGTAATAACATACGGACCGCTTTAGCAGGAAAATGATTTATTGAGATTTTATTGCTTGCATTAGGGTAAAACACATTGATTTCGATCTAGTGAGGTCATGGCTTTCTCATATTTCGAATCGGACTGTAGTCGTATAGCGTATAGAAGTCATGTCCACCTGTAATAACATACGGACCGCTTTAGCAGGAAAATGATTTCTTAAGATAATATCGCTTGCAGGAGGGTGAAACACATTGATTTCGATGAAGTGAGGTCATGGCTTTCTCATATTTCGAATCGGAATGTAGTCGTATAGCATATAGGAGTCATGTCCACCTGTAATAACATACGGACCGCTTTAACAGGAAAATGATTTCTTAAGATAATATTGCTTGCAGGAGGGTGAAACACATTGATTTCGATCTAGTGAGGTCATGTCTTTCTCATATTTCGAATCGGAATGTAGTCGTATAGCATATAGGAGTCATGTCCACTTGTAATAACATACGGACCGCTTTAGCAGGAAAATGATTTCTTAAGATTATATTTCTTGCAGGAGGGTGAAACACATTGATTTCAATGTAGTGGCATCATGGCTTTCTCAGAATTCGAATCGGAGTGTAGTCGTATAGCGTATAGGAGTCATGTCCACCTGTAATAACATACGGACCGCTTTAGCAGGAAAATGATTTCTCAAGAATATATTGCTTGCAGGAGGGTGAAACACACTGATTTTGATGTAGTGGGGTCATGGCTTTCTCATAATTCGAATCGGAGTGTAGTCGTATTGCGTATAGGAGTCATGTCCACCTGTAATAACATACGGACCGCTTTAGCAGGAAAATGATTTATTGAGATTTTATTGCTTGCATTAGGGTAAAACACATTGATTTCGATCTAGTGAGGTCATGGCTTTCTCATATTTCGAATCGGAGTGTAGTCGTATTGCGTATAGGAGTCATGTCCACCTGTAATAACATACGGACCGCTTTAGCAGGAAAATGATTTCTTAAGAATATTTTGCTTGCAGGAGGGTGAAACACATTGATTTCGATCTAGTGAGGTCATGGCTTTCTCATATTTCGAATCGGAGTGTAGTCGTATAGCGTATAGAAGTCATGTCCACCTGTAATAACATACGGACCGCTTTAGCAGGAAAATGATTTATTGAGATTTTATTGCTTGCATTAGGGTAAAACACATTGATTTCGATCTAGTGAGGTCATGGCTTTCTCATATTTCGAATCGGAGTGTAGTCGTATAGCGTATAGAAGTCATGTCCACCTGTAATAACATACGGACCGCTTTAGCAGGAAAATGATTTCTTAAGATAATATCGCTTGCAGGAGGGTGAAACACATTGATTTCGATGAAGTGAGGTCATGGCTTTCTCATATTTCGAATCGGAATGTAGTCGTATAGCATATAGGAGTCATGTCCACCTGTAATAACATACGGACCGCTTTAACAGGAAAATGATTTCTTAAGATAATATTGCTTGCAGGAGGGTGAAACACATTGATTTCGATCTAGTGAGGTCATGGCTTTCTCATATTTCGAATCGGAGTGTAGTCATATAGCGTATAGGAGTCATGTCCACCTGTAATAACATACGGACCGCTTTAGCAGGAAAATGATTTCTTGAGATTATATTGCTTGCAGGAGGGTAAAACACATTGATTTCGATGTAGTGGGGTCATGGCTTTCTCATATTTCGAATCGGAGTGTAGTCGTATAGCGTATAGGAGTCATGTCCACTTGTAATAACATACGGACCGCTTTAGCAGGAAAATGATTTCTTAAGATTATATTTCTTGCAGGAGGGTGAAACACATTGATTTCGATCTAGTGAGGTCATGGCTTTCTCATATTTCGAATCGGAATGTAGTCGTATAGCATATAGGAGTGAGGAGTCATGTCCACCTGTAATAACATACGGACCGCTTTAGCAGGAAAATGATTTCTTAAGATTATATTTCTTGCAGGAGGGTGAAACACATTGATTTCAATGTAGTGGCATCATGGCTTTCTCAGAATTCGAATCGGAGTGTAGTCGTATAGCGTATAGGAGTCATGTCCACCTGTAATAACATACGGACCGCTTTAGCAGGAAAATGATTTCTCAAGAATATATTGCTTGCAGGAGGGTGAAACACACTGATTTTGATGTAGTGGGGTCATGGCTTTCTCATAATTCGAATCGGAGTGTAGTCGTATAGCGTATAGGAGTCATGTCCACCTGTAATAACATACGGACCGCTTTAGCAGGAAAATGATTTCTTAAGAATATTTTGCTTGCAGGAGGGTGAAACACATTGATTTCGATCTAGTGAGGTCATGGCTTTCTCATATTTCGAATCGGAGTGTAGTCGTATAGCGTATAGAAGTCATGTCCACCTGTAATAACATACGGACCGCTTTAGCAGGAAAATGATTTATTGAGATTTTATTGCTTGCATTAGGGTAAAACACATTGATTTCGATCTAGTGAGGTCATGGCTTTCTCATATTTCGAATCGGACTGTAGTCGTATAGCGTATAGAAGTCATGTCCACCTGTAATAACATACGGACCGCTTTAGCAGGAAAATGATTTCTTAAGATAATATCGCTTGCAGGAGGGTGAAACACATTGATTTCGATGAAGTGAGGTCATGGCTTTCTCATATTTCGAATCGGAATGTAGTCGTATAGCATATAGGAGTCATGTCCACCTGTAATAACATACGGACCGCTTTAACAGGAAAATGATTTCTTAAGATAATATTGCTTGCAGGAGGGTGAAACACATTGATTTCGATCTAGTGAGGTCATGTCTTTCTCATATTTCGAATCGGAATGTAGTCGTATAGCATATAGGAGTCATGTCCACTTGTAATAACATACGGACCGCTTTAGCAGGAAAATGATTTCTTAAGATTATATTTCTTGCAGGAGGGTGAAACACATTGATTTCAATGTAGTGGCATCATGGCTTTCTCAGAATTCGAATCGGAGTGTAGTCGTATAGCGTATAGGAGTCATGTCCACCTGTAATAACATACGGACCGCTTTAGCAGGAAAATGATTTCTCAAGAATATATTGCTTGCAGGAGGGTGAAACACACTGATTTTGATGTAGTGGGGTCATGGCTTTCTCATAATTCGAATCGGAGTGTAGTCGTATTGCGTATAGGAGTCATGTCCACCTGTAATAACATACGGACCGCTTTAGCAGGAAAATGATTTATTGAGATTTTATTGCTTGCATTAGGGTAAAACACATTGATTTCGATCTAGTGAGGTCATGGCTTTCTCATATTTCGAATCGGAGTGTAGTCGTATAGCGTATAGAGTCATGTCCACCTGTAATAACATACGGACCGCTTTAGCAGGAAAATGATTTATTGAGATTTTATTGCTTGCATTAGGGTAAAACACATTGATTTCGATCTAGTGAGGTCATGGCTTTCTCATATTTCGAATCGGAGTGTAGTCGTATAGCGTATAGAAGTCATGTCCACCTGTAATAACATACGGACCGCTTTAGCAGGAAAATGATTTCTTAAGATAATATCGCTTGCAGGAGGGTGAAACACATTGATTTCGATGAAGTGAGGTCATGGCTTTCTCATATTTCGAATCGGAATGTAGTCGTATAGCATATAGGAGTCATGTCCACCTGTAATAACATACGGACCGCTTTAACAGGAAAATGATTTCTTAAGATAATATTGCTTGCAGGAGGGTGAAACACATTGATTTCGATCTAGTGAGGTCATGTCTTTCTCATATTTCGAATCGGAATGTAGTCGTATAGCATATAGGAGTCATGTCCACCTGTAATAACATACGGACCGCTTTAACAGGAAAATGATTTCTTAAGATAATATTGCTTGCAGGAGGGTGAAACACATTGATTTCGATCTAGTGAGGTCATGGCTTTCTCATATTTCGAATCGGAGTGTAGTCATATAGCGTATAGGAGTCATGTCCACCTGTAATAACATACGGACCGCTTTAGCAGGAAAATGATTTCTTGAGATTATATTGCTTGCAGGAGGGTAAAACACATTGATTTCGATGTAGTGGGGTCATGGCTTTCTCATATTTCGAATCGGAGTGTAGTCGTATAGCGTATAGGAGTCATGTCCACTTGTAATAACATACGGACCGCTTTAGCAGGAAAATGATTTCTTAAGATTATATTTCTTGCAGGAGGGTGAAACACATTGATTTCAATGTAGTGGCATCATGGCTTTCTCATAATTCGAATCGGAGTGTAGTCGTATAGCGTATAGGAGTCATGTCCACCTGTAATAACATACGGACCGCTTTAGCAGGAAAATGATTTCTCAAGAATATATTGCTTGCAGGAGGGTGAAACACACTGATTTTGATGTAGTGGGGTCATGGCTTTCTCATAATTCGAATCGGAGTGTAGTCGTATAGCGTATAGGAGTCATGTCCACTTGTAATAACATACGGACCGCTTTAGCAGGAAAATGATTTCTTAAGATTATATTTCTTGCAGGAGGGTGAAACACATTGATTTCAATGTAGTGGCATCATGGCTTTCTCATAATTCGAATCGGAGTGTAGTCGTATAGCGTATAGGAGTCATGTCCACCTGTAATAACATACGGACCGCTTTAGCAGGAAAATGATTTCTCAAGAATATATTGCTTGCAGGAGGGTGAAACACACTGATTTTGATGTAGTGGGGTCATGGCTTTCTCATAATTCGAATCGGAGTGTAGTCGTATAGCGTATAGGAGTCATGTCCACCTGTAATAACATACGGACCGCTTTAGCAGGAAAATGATTTCTTAAGAATATTTGCTTGCAGGAGGGTGAAACACATTGATTTCGATCTAGTGAGGTCATGGCTTTCTCATATTTCGAATCGGAGTGTAGTCGTATAGCGTATAGAAGTCATGTCCACCTGTAATAACATACGGACCGCTTTAGCAGGAAAATGATTTATTGAGATTTTATTGCTTGCACTAGGGTAAAACACATTGATTTCGATCTAGTGAGGTCATGGCTTTCTCATATTTCGAATCGGAGTGTAGTCGTATAGCGTATAGAAGTCATGTCCACCTGTAATAACATACGGACCGCTTTAGCAGGAAAATGATTTCTTAAGATAATATCGCTTGCAGGAGGGTGAAACACATTGATTTCGATGAAGTGAGGTCATGGCTTTCTCATATTTCGAATCGGAATGTAGTCGTATAGCATATAGGAGTCATGTCCACCTGTAATAACATACGGACCGCTTTAAAGGTACAGTGGCGCATTATTTGACCCCCAATACTATTCTGGACCCATGGAAATGCAAGACTAACAAAAAAAGAACGATACAAGCGTGTTACCGCGTTACCAAGGCCATTACCAAAGCATTTTTGGTAACGGAAATTTCAAATTTGTTCCATTTAGCACTGGAGCGCACTCTTGTTAAAAGCTGTTAGGTGGGGCGCGGTCGTATCGAAAGTGGCGCGAAAACAGCGGCATGTGACTGTGTGCCTTATTCGAAATCAGCTGTTTTCTTTTATTGTGTTTACCATTTCGTTGTTTTTATATTATGATTACGTTCGTGAACACTTCATTATTACTTGTATTTAGTATGAGTACTGGCTAGCTAGTATTCGCTGTAAGATTGTCTTTGACTGTGTCTGTCTGTTTCGAAACATCAACATCTTCATTATTACTCCGAAATCATTCATGTATGTGTATTTGTATTCAAAGATTTCGTTTATTCATGCATGTTTGACGTCTGATAGCTTTTTGATAGCTTGAGGTAGTCACCGTCTATCGTTCTCCGCATTCGTTCCCCATGCCTGGCGATAGCTTTTTAACTTGAGGTAGTCACCGTCTATGGCGTTCTCCGCCGTTCCCCGCCGGCGGGCGATGGCCGCCCGCGTCGAGCTCTCCCTCGTCTCCATCCACCTCAGCAATACGGTCAGTTTTATTTTAAATGTATTGTTTTAAAATATTGTAGATGAAGATGCGCTATATAGTGTGAATTTTTTCAGGTCTTCGCGGGTGCGTACCGTTGTTCGTCGCCGCCCCACTGCCCGCCGTATCGGAATGGAGACGAATGAGAAGGAGGAACAGAAGTAGTGGAAGATGTTTTTGTTTTGTTAATTCAGTTGTTCATATTATATGTGTTGTAGATATGTTTGTTATTGTTTACATGTATTTTGTCATGCCATAAAGGTGCTTTCAGGCCCATACTGTAGTATTATTTGTGAAACATACCACAATGTGGAACACAACTTGATTAGAAAGAGTATTTGGGAGTGTTCGGGTTTTTTTTTTTGCAAATTGCGTGATGAAGCATACAATTACTTGTTGTCTGCATTGTGATAGATTTCTGCCGGTGTTATCATCGCTCTCTCTATCTTCAGGCTCGACTGCCAGCATGGCGCAGTTGGTTAGCGCGCCGTCTAGTAATCTCGAGGTCGCGGGTTCGAATCTGCCATGTCTGCCCATGTTCATTTTGCGAGTAAAACGACCCTTCTCTGTCGCGGTAACACGCGCGAAATTTGAAAATTTCATTACCAAACGGTTTTTCTAAACGCCTCTGTTCCTTCAGGAAAATGATTTCTTAAGATAATATTGCTTGCAGGAGCGTGAAACACATTGATTTCGATCTAGTGAGGTCATGGCTTTCTCATATTTCGAATCGGAGTGTAGTCGTATAGCGTATAGGAGTCATGTCCACCTGTAATAACATACGGACCGCTTTAGCAGGAAAATGATTTCTTAAGATAATATCGCTTGCAGGAGGGTGAAACACATTGATTTCGATGAAGTGAGGTCATGGCTTTCTCATATTTCGAATCGGAATGTAGTCGTATAGCATATAGGAGTCATGTCCACCTGTAATAACATACGGACCGCTTTAACAGGAAAATGATTTCTTAAGATTATGTTGCTTGCAGGAGAATGAAACACATTGATTTCGATGTAGTGGGGTCATGGCTTTCTCATAATTCGAATCGGAGTGTAGTCGTATAGCGTATAGGAGTCATGTCCACTTGTAATAACATACGGACCGCTTTAGCAGGAAAATGGTTTTTTAAGATTATATTGCTTGCAGGAGGGTGAAACACATTGAGTTCAATGAAGTGGCATCATGGCTTTCTCAGAATTCGAAACGGAGTGTAGTCGTATAGCGTATAGGAGTCATGTCCACCTGTAATAACATACGGACCGCTTTAGCAGGAAAATGATTTCTTAAGATAATATCGCTTGCAGGAGGGTAAAACACATTGATTTCGATGTAGTGGGGTCATGGCTTTCTCATATTTCGAATCGGAGTGTAGTCGTATAGCGTATAGGAGTCATGTCCACCTGTAATAACATACGGACCGCTTTAGCAAGAAAGTGATTTCTTTAAAAAATATCGCTTGCAGAAGGGTGAAACACATTAATTTCGATCTAGTGAGGTCATGGCTTTCTCATAATTCGAATCGGAGTGTAGTCGTATAGCGTATAGAAGTCATATCCACCTGTAATAACATACGGACCGCTTTAGCAGGAAAATGATTTCTTAGGAATATATTGCTTGCAGGAGAGTAAAACACATTGATTTCGATGTAGTGGGGTCATGGCTTTCTCATAATTCGAATCGGAGTGTAGCCATATAGCGTATAGGAGTCATGTCCACCTGTAATAACATACGGACCGCTTTAGCAGGAAAATGATTTCTCAAGATTAAATTGCCCGCAGGAGGGTGAAACACATTGATTTCGATGTAGTGGGGTCAAGGCTTTCTCATAATTCGAATCGGAGTGTAGTCGTATAGCGTATAGGAGTCATGTCCACCTGTAATAACATACGGACCGCTTTAGCAGGAAAATGGTTTCTTAAGAATATTTTGCTTGCAGGAGGGTGAAACACATTGATTTCGATGTAGTGGGGTCAAGGCTTTCTCATAATTCGAATCGGAGTGTAGTCGTATAGCGTATAGGAGTCATGTCCACTTGTAATAACATACGGACCGCTTTAGCAGGAAAATGATTTTTTAAGATTATATTGCTTGCAGGAGGGTGAAACACATTGAGTTCAATGAAGTGGCATCATGGCTCTCTCATATTTCGAATCGGAGTGTAGTCGTATAGCGTATAGGAGTCATGTCCACCTGTAATAACATACGGACCGCTTTAGCAGGAAAAAGATTTCTCAAGATAATATCGCTTGCAGGAGGGTGAAACACATTGATTTCGATGTAGTGGAATCATGGCTTTCTCATAATTCGAATCGGAGTGTAGCCGTATAGCGTATAGGAGTCATGTCCACCTGTAATAACATACGGACCGCTTTAGCAGGAAAATGATTTCTTAAGATTATATTGCTTGCAGGAGGGTAAAACACATTGATTTCGATGTAGTGGGGTCATGGCTCTCTCATATTTCGAATCGGAGTGTAGTCGTATAGCGTATAGGAGTCATGTCCACCTGTAATAACATACGGACCGCTTTAGTAGGAAAATGATTTCTTAAGAATCTTTTGCTTGCAGGAGGGTGAAACACATTGATTTCAATTTATTCGGGTCATGGCTTTCTCATAATTCGAATCGGAGTCTAGTCGTATAGCGTATAGGAGTCATGTCCACCTGTAATAACATACGGACCGCTTTAGCAGGAAAATGATTTCTCAAGAATATATTGCTTGCAGGAGGGTGAAACACACTGATTTCGATCTAGTGAGGTCATGGCTTTCTCATATTTCGAATCGGAGTGTAGTCGTATAGCGTATAGAAGTCATGTCCACCTGTAATAACATACGGACCGCTTTAGCAGGAAAATGATTTATTGAGATTTTATTGCTTGCATTAGGGTAAAACACATTGATTTCGATCTAGTGAGGTCATGGCTTTCTCATATTTCGAATCGGAGTGTAGTCGTATAGCGTATAGGAGTCATGTCCACCTGTAATAACATACGGACCGCTTTAGCAGGAAAATGATTTCTCAAGAGTATATTGCTTGCAGGAGGGTGAAACACCATGATTTCGATAAAGTGGGGTCATGGCTTTCTCATAATTCGAATCGGAGTGTAGCCGTATAGCGTATAGGAGTCATGTCCACCTGTAATAACATACGGACCGCTTTAGCAGGAAAATGATTTCTTAAGATTATATTGCTTGCAGGAGGGTGAAACACCATGATTTCGATAAAGTGGAGTCATGGCTTTCTCATAATTCGAATCGGAGTGTAGCCGTATAGCGTATAGGAGTCATGTCCACCTGTAATAACATACGGACCGCTTTAGCAGGAAAATGATTTCTTAAGATTATATTGCTTGCAGGAGGGTGAAACACATTGATTTCAATTTATTCGGGTCATGGCTTTCTCATAATTCGAATCGGAGTGTAGCCGTATAGCGTATAGGAGTCATGTCCACCTGTAATAACATACGGACCGCTTTAGCAGGAAAATGATTTCTTAAGATTTTATTTCTTGCAGGAGAGTGAAACACATTGATTTTAATGTATTCGGGTCATGGCTTTCTCATAATTCGAATCGGAGTGTAGTCGTATAGCGTATAGGAGTCATGTCCACCTGTAATAACATACGGACCGCTTTAGCAGGAAAATGATTTCTCAAGAATATATTGCTTGCAGGAGGGTGAAACACATTGATTTCGATGTAGTGGGGTCATGGCTTTCTCATAATTCGAAACGGAGTGTAGTCGTATAGCGTATAGGAGTCATGTCCACCTGTAATAACATACGGACCGCTTTAGCAGGAAAATGATTTCTCAAGAATATATTGCTTGCAGGAGGGTGAAACACACTGATTTTGATGTAGTGGGGTCATGGCTTTCTCATAATTCGAATTGTAGTGTAGTCGTATTGCGTATAGGAGTCATGTCCACCTGTAATAACATACGGACCGATTTAGCAGGAAAATGATTTCTTAAGATTATATTGCTTGCAGGAGAGTGAAACACATTGATTTCAATGTATTCGGGTCATGGCTTTCTCATAATTCGAATCGGAGTGTAGCCGTATAGCGTATAGGAGTCATGTCCACCTGTAATAACATACGGACCGCTTTAGCAGGAAAATGATTTCTTAAAAATTTTTCGCTTGCAGGAGGGTGAAACACATTGATTTCAATTTTTTCGGGTCATGGCTTTCTCATAATTCGAATCGGAGTGTAGCCGTATAGCGTATAGGAGTCATGTCCACCTGTAATAACATGCGGACCGCTTTAGCCGGAAAATGATTTCTTAAGAATATATTGCTTGCAGGAGAGTGAAACACATTGATTTCAATTTTTTCGGGTCATGGCTTTCTCATAATTCGAATCGGAGTGTAGCCGTATAGCGTATAGGAGTCATGTCCACCTGTAATAACATACGGACCGCTTTAGCAGGAAAATGATTTCTTAAAAATATTTCGCTTGCAGGAGGGTGAAACACATTGATTTCGATGTAGTGGGGTCATGGCTTTCTCATAATTCGAATAGAAGTGTAGCCGTATAGCGTATAGGAGTCATGTCCACCTGTAATAACATACGGACCGCTTTAGCAGGAAAATGATTTCTCAAGAATATATTGCTTGCAGGAGGGTGAAACACATTGATTTCGATGTAGTGGGGTCATGGCTTTCTCATAATTCGAAACGGAGTGTAGTCGTATAGCGTATAGGAGTCATGTCCACCTGTAATAACATACGGACCGCTTTAGCAGGAAAATGATTTCTCAAGAATAATAATAATAATAAGTTTATTACCGTGTACATTTGGAGAAACAGTTCAATACAGCAAAATGAGCAATGGCATACGGTATGAGAGAGAAAAAAAAGTGTAAAATGATACAGAAAGCATCGAAAGTTGACTACAGTCTACGAATCTTCGAAACTGGCAACAAATGGGGATTACTTTCTAGGAAGGATTTCACAGTTTCATGTTTTGCAGACATTACTATGGAAGGGGGGAGTGAGTTCCAAAGCCTATAAATCCTGTTGAAAAATGCACTGCTCTTAAGGGCTGTATCAAAACACGGAACCACGCGCCACCCATGAGAAGTGCGAGAACGAGTTGGTACAAAGTTGAAAAGACCATGATAGTCAAGGTATGTAGAGTGTGTGGTCACTTTATGCATGTATGCCACATCATTCAGAATGCGCCGTTGCTCTAATGTTTGTAAGCCGAGAAGTTGTAATCGTTGGGGATAGGTGAGTGAGAACAAACCAGCGCGGCGACATATTCGGCGCGTATAGTATCGCTGCACAGATTCTATCGCATTCACCGATCCCACATCCTGAGGGTTCCACAGCTCAGTGCAGTACTCCAATTTACATCGGAAATAGGTGGTGTAGGCAACAACCAAGACATGTAAATTTCTCGTTTGATAAACCCTCAGAAAATCATTGATTGAGTTGAGCGTATTTTGAATGATGAGGTCATAGTGAGAGTCAAATACCAGAGAAGTGCTCATAGTTATGCCCAAATCCCGGACTGAGTTAGCAGGTGCGAGAGTGGTGCCGCCTGCTGTATACTCAAATCGGGGATTTCGGCGACCAATGTGCAAAATTTGTGTCTTTTCAGTGGAAATTTGTAATCCCCATTGATGAGACCAATCAGTAATTGTGTCAATGGCACATTGAAACTTGGATTTGGCAGAAAGATCGTCTTTATCAAATGCGAAAGAAACTTTCAAATCATCTGCATATAACTCACACGAAACATAATCAGGCAAATGCGCTATGATGTCATTGATATACACATTGAACAATATTGGGCCCAGGCACGACCCTTGCGGCACGCCGCAATTGACGAGTCTTGGTGCGGAAAGTTCCTCTCCAACCATCACCTGTTGGCAACGGTCGGACAGGAAGCTACGAATCCACCCCAATACATTTCCTCTTACACCGAGCGAATGCAACTTATTAAATAAAAGAGAATGGTTTATAGTGTCGAAAGCTTTCTTAAAATCGATGTATATGCAATCAATCACAAAACCGTTAGAAACATGTTTCAACCAATGACTATAGCACTGAATGAGTTGAGCGCCTGTCGAACGATTCTTGCGAAAACCAAACTGCTTAGATGAGATAAGGTTATTTGATTCGAGGAATGAAGTCAATTGTTTAACAAAAATGCGTTCAAGGACTTTGGCAACACTGCTGGTAAGACTAATAGGGCGGTAATTGGAGATGTTATCACGAGATCCCTTTTTGAACAATGGCTTGATATACGCCAGTCTCCAGATTCGGGGGACTGCGCAGACCGATGTGGACATTGAAAAAAGAATCGAAAGTGGGACACTAATAGTATCTACCGTGTTCTTCAGAAAAGTGTGAGTGATGCCATCGGGACTGGTATTAGTTTTTGATGCTAATCGTTGAATGGTTTTATGTATTTCTGCATATGATATTTGAATGGACGTGAGTTGATGTGTGTGTTGCGGGAGCACGGCACCTGTCGGAGGGGCACCCTGAGGCGAGAATATCGCATCAAAATGCTCACCGAAAAGCTCCGCCTTCTCCCGTGACTCATGCACCAAAACACCATTTCGAGAGAGAGACGCGATGCCATCCGCGGGGAAGAGCCTAGCGCGCACATCTCGAAAGAGCGCCCGCTTGTTCCCTCCCGCGATCAGCCGCGCTTCCCTCTTACAATGCCATGAAAATAACGCTTTGCGTAATTTGCGCTGAGCTTTATCAGATTTTCTAGACTCGGGATGTAGGATCGAATATCGCAATGCTTGTTTTCTTAATTTCTCGACATGTTTTGGCGGGTTAGTTGCTCTACGCGGGGGAAGGAGAGGGATGAAGTTAGTAATAAGAAGTTTCATTCGCTCGGTAAAAAGAAGTGTAGCCTGTTCTAATGTCAAACCAATGAAATCATATGTCCAGTCAGTGCACGCAATTGCCTTGTTTATCTCATCCCATTTCGCTCTCCGATATGCCAGGCGGGGCGTCTCTCTCACTGCTTCACCCACTCCGAGTCGCAACCGAAACTCAACTGGTAAATGATCACAGAGAGAGAAACGCGGCAGCACACTGACATTTTGAAAAAGCGATATGGAATCGGTGAGTACGATATCGAGAGTATGAGCCCTTTGCCCGACTCGCCTCACCATAGTAGCATGGCGTACCAGCTGACACAGTGAGTGGAGTGAGGCAAAGGCTGCCAAAGATCGATCAAATGCCTCGGCGGCCTGGAATGAATTCCAGTCCACCGAGGGCGCATTGAAATCTCCCTGGATGATATGGAAATGACTATCAGGTAGCAAAAGGTTTTCAAGTTCGGATATGAGAATAGCGCCGGTAGATTTGATTTGCGAAGTTTTCCCGGGAGTACGGTAAACAGTGATTAATCGCAAAGGTTTTTGAATACGGAAATGTTTAGACGCGAGAATATCCACACATACAAATTCACAAAGACCATTTATGGATTTGGTTGCTATAAGTTTTACAGAGAGAGAAGAGTCACAAAGCAAAAGAACGCCGCCGGCATGTGAGGCGCGATCAGATCGATAAATCGTGTAGCGGCCATTCATACACAGACTATTCATGTTATCACAACTATTGCACCAAGACTCAGTAATCCCACAAATCAAGGGTTTGACGCGGTTCAGTAAATTATCAAGATCATACAGCTTATTCCTAGCGGAGCGCGCATTTAGCAACAAAAATATAGACAATGGAACATCACTTAGAGAGGGAAGAGAAGAGGTCTGCGAAACATGAGAAACTGTAGAATATATTGCTTGCAGGAGGGTGAAACACACTGATTTTGATGTAGTGGGGTCATGGCTTTCTCATAATTCGAATTGTAGTGTAGTCGTATTGCGTATAGGAGTCATGTCCACCTGTAATAACATACGGACCGATTTAGCAGGAAAATGATTTCTTAAGATTATATTGCTTGCAGGAGAGTGAAACACATTGATTTCAATGTATTCGGGTCATGGCTTTCTCATAATTCGAATCGGAGTGTAGCCGTATAGCGTATAGGAGTCATGTCCACCTGTAATAACATACGGACCGCTTTAGCAGGAAAATGATTTCTTAAAAATATTTCGCTTGCAGGAGGGTGAAACACATTGATTTCAATTTTTTCGGGTCATGGCTTTCTCATAATTCGAATCGGAGTGTAGCCGTATAGCGTATAGGAGTCATGTCCACCTGTAATAACATGCGGACCGCTTTAGCCGGAAAATGATTTCTTAAGAATATATTGCTTGCAGGAGAGTGAAACACATTGATTTCAGTTTTTTCGGGTCATGGCTTTCTCATAATTCGAATCGGAGTGTAGCCGTATAGCGTATAGGAGTCATGTCCACCTGTAATAACATACGGACCGCTTTAGCAGGAAAATGATTTCTTAAAAATATTTCGCTTGCAGGAGGGTGAAACACATTGATTTCGATGTAGTGGGGTCATGGCTTTCTCATAATTCGAATAGAAGTGTAGCCGTATAGCGTATAGGAGTCATGTCCACCTGTAATAACATACGGACCGCTTTAGCAGGAAAATGATTTCTTAAAAATATTTCGCTTGCAGGAGGGTGAAACACATTGATTTCGATGTAGTGGGGTCATGGGTTTCTCATAATTCGAATAGAAGTGTAGCCGTATAGCGTATAGGAGTCATGTCCACCTGTAATAACATACGGACCGCTTTAGCAGGAAAATGGTTTCTTAAGATTTTATTGCTTGCAGGAGGGTGAAACACATTGATTTCGATCTAGTGAGGTCATGGCTTTCTCATATTTCGAATCGGAGTGTAGTCGTATAGCGTATAGAAGTCATGTCCACCTGTAATAACATACGGACCGCTTTAGCAGGAAAATGATTTATTGAGATTTTATTGCTTGCATTAGGGTAAAACACATTGATTTCGATCTAGTGAGGTCATGGCTTTCTCATATTTCGAATCGGAGTGTAGTCGTATAGCGTATAGGAGTCATGTCCACCTGTAATAACATACGGACCGCTTTAGCAGGAAAATGATTTCTCAAGAATATATTGCTTGCAGGAGGGTGAAACACACTGATTTTGATGTAGTGGGGTCATGGCTTTCTCATAATTCGAATCGGAGTGTAGCCGTATAGCGTATAGGAGTCATGTCCACCTGTAATAACATACGGACCGCTTTAGCAGGAAGATGATTTCTTAAGAATATATTGCTTGCAGGAGGGTGAAACACATTGATTTCGATTTAGTGGGGTCATGGCTTTCTCATTGTTCGAATCGGAGTGTAGTCGTATAGCGTATAGGAGTCATGTCCACCTGTAATAACATACGGACCGCTTTAGCAGGAAAATGATTTCTTAAGATTATATTGCTTGCAGGAAGGTGTAACACATTGATTTCGATGTAGTGGGGTCATGGCTTTCTCATAATTTGAATCGGAGTTTAGTCGTGTATAGCGTATAGGAGTCATGTCCACCTGTAATAACATACGGACCGCTTTAGCAGGAAAATGATTTCTTGAAATTATATTGCTTGCAGGAGGGTTAACTCCTCTCCATTTCTCCAGTTCTGGAGGCGTGCGCATAGTGTCGTCGCATAAAAATCTCTCCGCTACTATGCATTTTCATGAAACGTGACCATGCGGGAATGGTAGGCAATATTTTTCTCTAACATTCTGCAAAAACTGCGTTTGAAAACAATTCGAAATAAGCGACTTAGTTTCTTGACGCAAAGACCACCATCGTTGACACCGTTCTAGAACGTGACATTTTTGAAAATCGATTTTCACTAGTCTATAGTTAAAATATGGCGAATACTATTCACATGGTCATAAAATTTATTTCATGTTCGTAGTGCCATGAATTCGAATTCAAATAAAACCATTAGTGCGCAAGCTCCTGGACAATTGGAGAGGAGTTTAAAACACATTGATTTTGATGTAGTGGGGTCATGGCTTTCTCATAATTCGCATCGGAGTGTAGTCGTATAGCGTATAGAAGTCATATCCACCTGTAATAACATGCGGACCGCTTTAGCGGGAAAATGATTTCTTAAGATTATATTGCTTGCAGGAGAGTGAAACACATTGATTTCAATTTATTCGGGTCATGGCTTTCTCATAATTCGAATCGGAGTGTAGTCGTATTGCGTATAGGAGTCATGTCCACCTGTAATAACATACGGACCGCTTTAGCAGGAAAATGATTTCTTAAGATAATATCGCTTGCAGGAGGGTGAAACACATTGATTTCGATGTAGTGGGGTCATGGCTTTCTCATAATTCGAATCGGAGTGTAGTCGTATTGCGTATAGGAGTCATGTCCACCTGTAATAACATACGGACCGCTTTAGCAGGAAAATGATTTCTTAAGATAATATCGCTTGCAGGAGGGTGAAACACCATGATTTCGATGAAGTGGAGTCATGGCTTTCTCATAATTCGAATCGGAGTGTAGTCGTATAGCGTATAGGAGTCATGTCCACCTGTGATAACATACGGACCGCTTTAGCAGGAAAATGATTTCTTAAGATTATATTGCTTGCAGGAGGGTGAAACACATTGATTTCGATCTAGTGAGGTCATGGCTTTCTCATAATTCGAAACGGAGTGTAGTCGTATAGCGTATAGGAGTCATGTTCACCTGTGATAACATACGGACCGCTTTAGCAGGAAAATGATTTCTTAAGATAATATCGCTTGCAGGAGGGTGAAACACCATGATTTCGATGAAGTGGAGTCATGGCTTTCTCATAATTCGAATCGGAGTGTAGTCGTATAGCGTATAGGAGTCATGTTCACCTGTGATAACATACGGACCGCTTTAGCAGGAAAATGATTTCTTAAGATAATATCGCTTGCAGGAGGGTGAAACACCATGATTTCGATGAAGTGGAGTCATGGCTTTCTCATAATTCGAATCGGAGTGTAGTCGTATAGCGTATAGGAGTCATGTTCACCTGTGATAACATACGGACCGCTTTAGCAGGAAAATGATTTCTTAAGATTATATTGCTTGCAGGAGGGTGAAACACATTGATTTCGATCTAGTGAGGTCATGGCTTTCTCATAATTCGAAACGGAGTGTAGTCGTATAGCGTATAGGAGTCATGTCCACCTGTAATAACATACGGACCGCTTTAGCAGGGAAATGATTTCTTAAGATAATATCGCTTGCAGGAGGGTGAAACACATTGATTTCGATGAAGTGAGGTCATGGCTTTCTCATATTTCGAATCGGAATGTAGTCGTAGATCATATAGGAGTCATGTCCACCTGTAATAACATACGGACCGCTTTAACAGGAAAATGATTTCTTAAGATAATATTGCTTGCAGGAGGGTGAAACACATTGATTTCGATCTAGTGAGGTCATGGCTTTCTCATAATTCGAAACGGAGTGTAGTCGTATAGCGTATAGGAGTCATGTCCACCTGTAATAACATACGGACCGCTTTAGCAGGGAAATGATTTCTTAAGATAATATCGCTTGCAGGAGGGTGAAACACATTGATTTCGATGAAGTGAGGTCATGGCTTTCTCATATTTCGAATCGGAATGTAGTCGTAGATCATATAGGAGTCATGTCCACCTGTAATAACATACGGACCGCTTTAACAGGAAAATGATTTCTTAAGATAATATTGCTTGCAGGAGGGTGAAACACATTGATTTCGATCTAGTGAGGTCATGGCTTTCTCATATTTCGAATCGGAGTGTAGTCGCATAGCGTATAGGAGTCATGTCCACCTGTAATAACATACGGACCGCTTTAGCAGGAAAATGATTTCTTGAGATTATATTGCTTGCAGGAGGGTAAAACACATTGATTTCGATGTAGTGGGGTCATGGCTTTCTCATATTTCGAATCGGAGTGTAGTCGTATAGCGTATAGGAGTCATGTCCACCTGTAATAACATACGGACCGCTTTAGCAGGGAAATGATTTATTGAGATTTTATTGCTTGCATTAGGGTAAAACACATTGATTTCGATCTAGTGAGGTCATGGCTTTCTCATATTTCGAATCGGAATGTAGTCGTATAGCATATAGGAGTGAGGAGTCATGTCCACCTGTAATAACATACGGACCGCTTTAACAGGAAAATGATTTCTTAAGATAACATTGCTTGCAGAAGGGTGAAACACATTGATTTCGATGTAGTGGGGTCATGGCTTTCTCATATTTCGAATCGGAGTGTAGTCGTATAGCGTATAGGAGTCATGTCCACCTGTAATAACATACGGACCGCTTTAGCAGGGAAATGATTTATTGAGATTTTATTGCTTGCATTAGGGTAAAACACATTGATTTCGATCTAGTGAGGTCATGTCTTTCTCATATTTCGAATCGGAATGTAGTCGTATAGCGTATAGGAGTCATGTCCACCTGTAATAACATACGGACCGCTTTAGCAGGAAAATGATTTCTCAAGAATATATTGCTTGCAGGAGGGTGAAACACATTGATTTCGATGTAGTGGGGTCATGGCTTTCTCATAATTCGAAACGGAGTGTAGTCGTATAGCGTATAGGAGTCATGTCCACCTGTAATAACATACGGACCGCTTTAGCAGGAAAATGATTTCTTAAGAATATTTTGCTTGCAGGAGGGTGAAACACATTGATTTCGATGAAGTGAGGTCATGGCTTTCTCATATTTCGAATCGGAATGTAGTCGTATAGCATATAGGAGTCATGTCCACCTGTAATAACATACGGACCGCTTTAACAGGAAAATGATTTCTTAAGATAATATTGCTTGCAGGAGGGTGAAACACATTGATTTCGATCTAGTGAGGTCATGGCTTTCTCATATTTCGAATCGGAGTGTAGTCGTATAGCGTATAGGAGTCATTCTCTTTCGAAAAGTACAGGAGTAAAAAGGAGTGGTTTGTTTTGATCTAATTCAACAAAAGCACATGCATATTTTTTTCTTCGCAGCTGACTAAAATTTCAAAACAAACCTGCTCTTTCAAACGATGTACTATGAAATGTTTCATAACTATGAAATGTGTGATTTTTGATCAGATATACGCATGCAAATGCATAAAAATTTAACAACAAAAAGGTCTTTTATTTTAAATTATTATAGTACATATTACAATTACATATGTTCGCTTTTTTCATCGATTAGAAAGAGCAGGTTTGTTTTGAAATTTTAGTCAGCTGCGAAGAAAAAAATATGCATGTGCTTTTGTTGAATTAGATCAAAACAAACCACTCCTTTTTACTCCTGTACTTTTCGAAAGAGAATGGATGTCCTTTTCTCAAATTTCGAAGAAATTTTGTACATTAGATAACGAAAATACATATTACAAACTCACTAGTCAGAATATCATGCTATAAAGATACAAATAACTTACAATTTACAATACTCACAATTAACAATTCACAAATACACAGACATAGTAACAGTCACTGATAACAGTCACGTCAGTAACTTGAAAATCTTCGAAAACTAGTACACTGACGTATCCAAACTAGAGAGTCTTCGAAAACGTAGTCAGAATCAGGAAACGAACAGCCTGGTCGGATCGCTCATTGACGATTGATGCGCTCTATTTCGCTTATCTAATAGCCCCCCTCTCTCTCACTCTTTCCCCCTCTCTCTCTTTCTCTCTCTTTCTCTATCACTCGCCCTTCTCTTTTTCTTTCCTCTCTCTATCACTCCCTAACTCTCATTATCTCTCCTTCTCCTTCTCTCTCTCTCTCTCTCTCCCTTTTCTATCTCTCTCTTTCTCAATCTCTTTCTCTCTCCTCTTTATATCCCCTCTCTATCACTTTTTCTTTCTCTCTCTCGTTCTCTCTCTCAGAGCATATTGTGTTTTATTCTCCGCTTGAACACTCTCTTTTTCTACCCTCACTGTTCTCTCTAGACACAGAAAGACAATCTTCAGATTTTGAGCTAATGAACCTTCGGTCATGAATAGCCGGACTGGGTGCGTTGAACTGAACTCAGCTAGCTTTCTTATACGGTTATTTTCCTGTGTTTCTGGTATTACTGTTCGAACTGAGGAGTTGCACAGAGAACAAAACAGCGTCATCCGGCCTGCTTTCTGCAATTCGCACGTTTTCTAACCGGCAAGTCGGTAAGAGAACATGCGCTCTCTCACTCTCACACTCTCTCTCGCCGAGATCGTTCGATCAGATAACAGGCCGGCTGCCCAGTCACTCGCCAGTGGACATGAGAGAGTGCGCAGAGAGTGTGCGCTCGCAAGAGACGCCAGAGACGGCGCGCGATCGATCCGACACGAGAGTGGGTGAGCGAAGGGCGGGGCATGCGCTCGGCCAATCAGTTTTCACCGGCAAGAGGCCGAGAGACCAATAAGCGCAGAGTGCAGTGGGCGGAGCTTACGTGATGCACACCGTCGTCGCCGCCGCCGCCGCCGTCGTAAACACGTTTAGTGGCAAAGCGGGAGAGAGCGAGAGAGAGGCTGTTCTGGGCGCCGCAACCGATATTTATTCAACAAATCATACTCATAGGTCTTACAAAATGATACCCTAACACATAACACACTCTAATGAAGTATATTGTATTATGATAGCCAAATAGCGTGTGGATTGGGAGTGGCGCGCTGCGCGCGCCACAGATCATAACAAACGGGCGGCGCTGGCGCGCCGCCCCTAATGTCCACCTGTAATAACATACGGACCGCTTTAGCAGGAAAATGATTTCTTGAGATTATATTGCTTGCAGGAGGGTAAAACACATTGATTTCGATGTAGTGGGGTCATGGCTTTCTCATATTTCGAATCGGAGTGTAGTCGTATAGCGTATAGGAGTCATGTCCACCTGTAATAACATACGGACCGCTTTAGCAGGGAAATGATTTATTGAGATTTTATTGCTTGCATTAGGGTAAAACACATTGATTTCGATCTAGTGAGGTCATGTCTTTCTCATATTTCGAATCGGAATGTAGTCGTATAGCATATAGGAGTCATGTCCACCTGTAATAACATACGGACCGCTTTAACAGGAAAATGATTTCTTAAGATAATATTGCTTGCAGGAGGGTGAAACACATTGATTTCGATCTAGTGAGGTCATGGCTTTCTCATATTTCGAATCGGAGTGTAGTCATATAGCGTATAGGAGTCATGTCCACCTGTAATAACATACGGACCGCTTTAGCAGGAAAATGATTTCTTGAGATTATATTGCTTGCAGGAGGGTAAAACACATTGATTTCGATGTAGTGGGGTCATGGCTTTCTCATATTTCGAATCGGAGTGTAGTCGTATAGCGTATAGGAGTCATGTCCACTTGTAATAACATACGGACCGCTTTAGCAGGAAAATGATTTCTTAAGATTATATTTCTTGCAGGAGGGTGAAACACATTGATTTCAATGTAGTGGCATCATGGCTTTCTCAGAATTCGAATCGGAGTGTAGTCGTATAGCGTATAGGAGTCATGTCCACCTGTAATAACATACGGACCGCTTTAGCAGGAAAATGATTTCTCAAGAATATATTGCTTGCAGGAGGGTGAAACACACTGATTTTGATGTAGTGGGGTCATGGCTTTCTCATAATTCGAATCGGAGTGTAGTCGTATAGCGTATAGGAGTCATGTCCACCTGTAATAACATACGGACCGCTTTAGCAGGAAAATGATTTCTTAAGAATATTTTGCTTGCAGGAGGGTGAAACACATTGATTTCGATCTAGTGAGGTCATGGCTTTCTCATATTTCGAATCGGAGTGTAGTCGTATAGCGTATAGAAGTCATGTCCACCTGTAATAACATACGGACCGCTTTAGCAGGAAAATGATTTATTGAGATTTTATTGCTTGCATTAGGGTAAAACACATTGATTTCGATCTAGTGAGGTCATGGCTTTCTCATATTTCGAATCGGAGTGTAGTCGTATAGCGTATAGAAGTCATGTCCACCTGTAATAACATACGGACCGCTTTAGCAGGAAAATGATTTCTTAAGATAATATCGCTTGCAGGAGGGTGAAACACATTGATTTCGATGAAGTGAGGTCATGGCTTTCTCATATTTCGAATCGGAATGTAGTCGTATAGCATATAGGAGTCATGTCCACCTGTAATAACATACGGACCGCTTTAACAGGAAAATGATTTCTTAAGATAATATTGCTTGCAGGAGGGTGAAACACATTGATTTCGATCTAGTGAGGTCATGTCTTTCTCATATTTCGAATCGGAATGTAGTCGTATAGCATATAGGAGTCATGTCCACTTGTAATAACATACGGACCGCTTTAGCAGGAAAATGATTTCTTAAGATTATATTTCTTGCAGGAGGGTGAAACACATTGATTTCAATGTAGTGGCATCATGGCTTTCTCAGAATTTGAATCGGAGTGTAGTCGTATAGCGTATAGGAGTCATGTCCACCTGTAATAACATACGGACCGCTTTAGCAGGAAAATGATTTCTCAAGAATATATTGCTTGCAGGAGGGTGAAACACACTGATTTTGATGTAGTGGGGTCATGGCTTTCTCATAATTCGAATCGGAGTGTAGTCGTATTGCGTATAGGAGTCATGTCCACCTGTAATAACATACGGACCGCTTTAGCAGGAAAATGATTTATTGAGATTTTATTGCTTGCATTAGGGTAAAACACATTGATTTCGATCTAGTGAGGTCATGGCTTTCTCATATTTCGAATCGGAGTGTAGTCGTATTGCGTATAGGAGTCATGTCCACCTGTAATAACATACGGACCGCTTTAGCAGGAAAATGATTTCTTAAGAATATTTTGCTTGCAGGAGGGTGAAACACATTGATTTCGATCTAGTGAGGTCATGGCTTTCTCATATTTCGAATCGGAGTGTAGTCGTATAGCGTATAGAAGTCATGTCCACCTGTAATAACATACGGACCGCTTTAGCAGGAAAATGATTTATTGAGATTTTATTGCTTGCATTAGGGTAAAACACATTGATTTCGATCTAGTGAGGTCATGGCTTTCTCATATTTCGAATCGGAGTGTAGTCGTATAGCGTATAGAAGTCATGTCCACCTGTAATAACATACGGACCGCTTTAGCAGGAAAATGATTTCTTAAGATAATATCGCTTGCAGGAGGGTGAAACACATTGATTTCGATGAAGTGAGGTCATGGCTTTCTCATATTTCGAATCGGAATGTAGTCGTATAGCATATAGGAGTCATGTCCACCTGTAATAACATACGGACCGCTTTAACAGGAAAATGATTTCTTAAGATAATATTGCTTGCAGGAGGGTGAAACACATTGATTTCGATCTAGTGAGGTCATGTCTTTCTCATATTTCGAATCGGAATGTAGTCGTATAGCATATAGGAGTCATGTCCACCTGTAATAACATACGGACCGCTTTAACAGGAAAATGATTTCTTAAGATAATATTGCTTGCAGGAGGGTGAAACACATTGATTTCGATCTAGTGAGGTCATGGCTTTCTCATATTTCGAATCGGAGTGTAGTCATATAGCGTATAGGAGTCATGTCCACCTGTAATAACATACGGACCGCTTTAGCAGGAAAATGATTTCTTGAGATTATATTGCTTGCAGGAGGGTAAAACACATTGATTTCGATGTAGTGGGGTCATGGCTTTCTCATATTTCGAATCGGAGTGTAGTCGTATAGCGTATAGGAGTCATGTCCACTTGTAATAACATACGGACCGCTTTAGCAGGAAAATGATTTCTTAAGATTATATTTCTTGCAGGAGGGTGAAACACATTGATTTCAATGTAGTGGCATCATGGCTTTCTCATAATTCGAATCGGAGTGTAGTCGTATAGCGTATAGGAGTCATGTCCACCTGTAATAACATACGGACCGCTTTAGCAGGAAAATGATTTCTCAAGAATATATTGCTTGCAGGAGGGTGAAACACACTGATTTTGATGTAGTGGGGTCATGGCTTTCTCATAATTCGAATCGGAGTGTAGTCGTATAGCGTATAGGAGTCATGTCCACTTGTAATAACATACGGACCGCTTTAGCAGGAAAATGATTTCTTAAGATTATATTTCTTGCAGGAGGGTGAAACACATTGATTTCAATGTAGTGGCATCATGGCTTTCTCATAATTCGAATCGGAGTGTAGTCGTATAGCGTATAGGAGTCATGTCCACCTGTAATAACATACGGACCGCTTTAGCAGGAAAATGATTTCTCAAGAATATATTGCTTGCAGGAGGGTGAAACACACTGATTTTGATGTAGTGGGGTCATGGCTTTCTCATAATTCGAATCGGAGTGTAGTCGTATAGCGTATAGGAGTCATGTCCACCTGTAATAACATACGGACCGCTTTAGCAGGAAAATGATTTCTTAAGAATATTTGGCTTGCAGGAGGGTGAAACACATTGATTTCGATCTAGTGAGGTCATGGCTTTCTCATATTTCGAATCGGAGTGTAGTCGTATAGCGTATAGAAGTCATGTCCACCTGTAATAACATACGGACCGCTTTAGCAGGAAAATGATTTATTGAGATTTTATTGCTTGCATTAGGGTAAAACACATTGATTTCGATCTAGTGAGGTCATGGCTTTCTCATATTTCGAATCGGAGTGTAGTCGTATAGCGTATAGAAGTCATGTCCACCTGTAATAACATACGGACCGCTTTAGCAGGAAAATGATTTCTTAAGATAATATCGCTTGCAGGAGGGTGAAACACATTGATTTCGATGAAGTGAGGTCATGGCTTTCTCATATTTCGAATCGGAATGTAGTCGTATAGCATATAGGAGTCATGTCCACCTGTAATAACATACGGACCGCTTTAAAGGTACAGTGGCGCATTATTTGACCCCCAATACTATTCTGGACCCATGGAAATGCAAGACTAACAAAAAAAGAACGATACAAGCGTGTTACCGCGTTACCAAGGCCATTACCAAAGCATTTTTGGTAACGGAAATTTCAAATTCGTTCCATTTAGCACTGGAGCGCACTCTTGTTAAAAGCTGTTAGGTGGGGCGCGGTCGTATCGAAAGTGGCGCGAAAACAGCGGCATGTGACTGTGTGCCTTATTCGAAATCAGCTGTTTTCTTTTATTGTGTTTACCATTTCGTTGTTTTTATATTATGATTACGTTCGTGAACACTTCATTATTACTTGTATGTAGTATGAGTACTGGCTAGCTAGTATTCGCTGTAAGATTGTCTTTGACTGTGTCTGTCTGTTTCGAAACATCAACATCTTCATTATTACTCCGAAATCATTCATGTATGTGTATTTGTATTCAAAGATTTCGTTTATTCATGCATGTTTGACGTCTGATAGCTTTTTGATAGCTTTTTAACTTGAGGTAGTCACCGTCTATGGCGTTCTCCGCCGTTCCCCGCCGGCGGGCGATGGCCGCCCGCGTCGAGCTCTCCCTCGTCTCCATCCACCTCAGCAATACGGTCAGTTTTATTTCAAATGTATTGTTTTAAAATATTGTAGATGAAGATGCGCTATATAGTGTGAATTTTTTCAGGTCTTCGCGGGTGCGTACCGTTGTTCGTCGCCGCCCCACTGCCCGCCGTATCGGAATGGAGACGAATGAGAAGGAGGAACAGAAGTAGTGGAAGATGTTTTTGTTTTGTTAATTCAGTTGTTCATATTATATGTGTTGTAGATATGTTTGTTATTGTTTACATGTATTTTGTCATGCCATAAAGGTGCTTTCAGGCCCATACTGTAGTATTATTTGTGAAACATACCACAATGTGGAACACAACTTGATTAGAAAGAGTATTTGGGAGTGTTCGGGTTTTTTTTTGCAAATTGCGTGATGAAGCATACAATTACTTGTTGTCTGCATTGTGATAGATTTCTGCCGGTGTTATCATCGCTCTCTCTATCTTCAGGCTCGACTGCCAGCATGGCGCAGTTGGTTAGCGCGCCGTCTAGTAATTTCGAGGTCGCGGGTTCGAATCTGCCATGTCTGCCCATGTTCATTTTGCGAGTAAAACGACCCTTCTCTGTCGCGGTAACACGCGCGAAATTTGAAAATTTCATTACCAAACGGTTTTTCTAAACGCCTCTGTTCCTTCAGGAAAATGATTTCTTAAGATAATATTGCTTGCAGGAGGGTGAAACACATTGATTTCGATCTAGTGAGGTCATGGCTTTCTCATATTTCGAATCGGAGTGTAGTCGTATAGCGTATAGGAGTCATGTCCACCTGTAATAACATACGGACCGCTTTAGCAGGAAAATGATTTCTTAAGATAATATCGCTTGCAGGAGGGTGAAACACATTGATTTCGATGAAGTGAGGTCATGGCTTTCTCATATTTCGAATCGGAATGTAGTCGTATAGCATATAGGAGTCATGTCCACCTGTAATAACATACGGACCGCTTTAACAGGAAAATGATTTCTTAAGATTATGTTGCTTGCAGGAGAATGAAACACATTGATTTCGATGTAGTGGGGTCATGGCTTTCTCATATTTCGAATCGGAGTGTAGTCGTATAGCGTATAGGAGTCATGTCCACCTGTAATAACATACGGACCGCTTTAGCAAGAAAGTGATTTCTTTAAAAAATATCGCTTGCAGAAGGGTGAAACACATTAATTTCGATCTAGTGAGGTCATGGCTTTCTCATAATTCGAATCGGAGTGTAGTCGTATAGCGTATAGAAGTCATATCCACCTGTAATAACATACGGACCGCTTTAGCAGGAAAATGATTTCTTAGGAATATATTGCTTGCAGGAGAGTAAAACACATTGATTTCGATGTAGTGGGGTCATGGCTTTCTCATAATTCGAATCGGAGTGTAGCCATATAGCGTATAGGAGTCATGTCCACCTGTAATAACATACGGACCGCTTTAGCAGGAAAATGATTTCTCAAGATTAAATTGCCCGCAGGAGGGTGAAACACATTAATTTTGATGTAGTGGGGTCATGGCTTTCTCATAATTCGAATCGGAGTGTAGTCGTATAGCGTATAGGAGTCATGTCCACCTGTAATAACATACGGACCGCTTTAGCAGGAAAATGGTTTCTTAAGAATATTTTGCTTGCAGGAGGGTGAAACACATTGATTTCGATGTAGTGGGGTCAAGGCTTTCTCATAATTCGAATCGGAGTGTAGTCGTATAGCGTATAGGAGTCATGTCCACTTGTAATAACATACGGACCGCTTTAGCAGGAAAATGATTTTTTAAGATTATATTGCTTGCAGGAGGGTGAAACACATTGAGTTCAATGAAGTGGCATCATGGCTCTCTCATATTTCGAATCGGAGTGTAGTCGTATAGCGTATAGGAGTCATGTCCACCTGTAATAACATACGGACCGCTTTAGCAGGAAAAAGATTTCTCAAGAATTTATTGCTTGCAGGAGGGTGAAACACATTGATTTCGATGTAGTGGAATCATGGCTTTCTCATAATTCAAATCGGAGTGTAGTCGTATTGCGTATAGGAGTCATGTCCACCTGTAATAACATACGGACCGCTTTAGCAGGAAAATGATTTCTTAAGATAATATTGCTTGCAGGAGGGTAAAACACATTGATTTCGATGTAGTGGGGTCATGGCTCTCTCATATTTCGAATCGGAGTGTAGTCGTATAGCGTATAGGAGTCATGTCCACCTGTAATAACATACGGACCGCTTTAGTAGGAAAATGATTTCTTAAGAATCTTTTGCTTGCAGGAGGGTGAAACACATTGAGTTCAATGAAGTGGCATCATGGCTTTCTCAGAATTCGAAACGGAGTGTAGTCGTATAGCGTATAGGAGTCATGTCCACCTGTAATAACATACGGACCGCTTTAGCAGGAAAATGATTTCTTAAGAATCTTTTGCTTGCAGGAGGGTGAAACACATTGATTTCGATGTAGTGGGGTCATGGCTTTCTCATATTTCGAATCGGAGTGTAGTCGTATAGCGTATAGGAGTCATGTCCACTTGTAATAACATACGGACCGCTTTAGCAGGAAAATGATTTCTCAAGATTATATTGCCCGCAGGAGGGTGAAACACATTAATTTTGATGTAGTGGGGTCATGGCTTTCTCATAATTCGAATAGAAGTGTAGCCGTATAGCGTATAGGAGTCATGTCCACCTGTAATAACATACGGACCGCTTTAGCAGGAAAATGGTTTCTTAAGATTTTATTGCTTGCAGGAGGGTGAAACATCATGATTTCGATGAAGTGGAGTCATGGCTTTCTCATAATTCGAATCGGAGTGTAGTCGTATAGCGTATAGGAGTCATGTCCACCTGTAATAACATACGGACCGCTTTAGCAGGAAAATGATTTCTTAAGAATATTTTGCTTGCAGGAGGGTGAAACACATTGATTTCGATGAAGTGGGGTCATGGCTTTCTCATAATTCGAATCGGAGTGTAGTCGTATAGCGTATAGGAGTCATGTCCACCTGTAATAACATACGGACCGCTTTAGCAGGAAAAAGATTTCTTAAGATAATATCGCTTGCAGGAGGGTAAAACACATTGATTTCGATCTAGTGAGGTCATGGCTTTCTCATATTTCGAATCGGAGTGTAGTCGTATAGCGTATAGGAGTCATGTACACCTGTAATAACATACGGACCGCTTTAGCAGGAAAATGATTTCTTAAGATAATATCGCTTGCAGGAGGGTAAAACACATTGATTTCGATGTAGTGGGGTCATGGCTTTCTCATATTTCGAATCGGAGTGTGTCGTATAGCGTATAGGAGTCATGTCCACCTGTAATAACATACGGACCGCTTTAGCAAGAAAATGATTTCTTTAAAAAATATCGCTTGCAGAAGGGTGAAACACATTAATTTCGATCTAGTGAGGTCATGGCTTTCTCATATTTCGAATCGGAGTGTAGTCGTAAAGCGTATATGAGTCATGTCCACCTGTAATAACATACGGACCGCTTTAGCAGGAAAATGATTTCTTAAGATACTATCGCTTGCAGGAGGGTAAAACACATTGATTTCGATCTAGTGAAGTCATGGCTTTCTCATATTTCGAATCGGAGTGTGTCGTATAGCGTATAGGAGTCATGTCCACCTGTAATAACATACGGACCGCTTTAGCAAGAAAATGATTTCTTTAAAAAATATCGCTTGCAGAAGGGTGAAACACATTAATTTCGATCTAGTGAGGTCATGGCTTTCTCATATTTCGAATCGGAGTGTAGTCGTAAAGCGTATATGAGTCATGTCCACCTGTAATAACATACGGACCGCTTTAGCAGGAAAATGATTTCTTAAGATACTATCGCTTGCAGGAGGGTAAAACACATTGATTTCGATCTAGTGAAGTCATGGCTTTCTCATATTTCGAATCGGAGTGTAGTCGTATAGCGTATAGGAGTCATGTGAACCTGTAATAACACATACTGACCGCTTCAGCAGGAAAATGATTTCTTAAGATAATATCGCTTGCAGAAGGGTAAAACTTATTGATTTCGGTCTAGTGGGGTCATGGCTTTCTCATATTTCGAATCGGAGTGTAGTCGTATAGCGTATAGGAGTCATGTGAACCTGTAGTAACATACGGACCGCTTCAGCAGGAAAATGATTTCTTAAGATAATATCGCTTGCAGGAGGGTGAATCACATTGATTTCGATCTAGTGAGGTCATGGCTTTCTCATATTTCGAATCGGAGTGTGTTCTTATAGCGTATAGGAGTCATGTCCACCTGTAATAACATACGGACCGCTTTAGCAGGAAAAAGATTTCTTTAAAAAATATCGCTTGCAGGAGGGTGAAACACATTGATTTCGATCTAGTGAGGTCATGGCTTTCTCATATTTCGAATCGGAGTGTAATCGTATACCGTATAGGAGTCATGTCCACCTGTAATAACATACGGACCGCTTTAGCAGGAAAAAGATTTCTTTAAAAAATATCGCTTGCTGGAGGGTGAAACACATTGATTTCGATCTAGTGAGGTCATGGCTTTCTCATATTTCGAATCGGAGTGTAGTCGTATACCGTATAGGAGTCATGTCCACCTGTAATAACATACGGACCGCTTTAGCAGGAAAATGATTTCTTAAGATAATATCGCTTGCAGGAGGGTAAAACACATTGATTTCGATGTAGTGGGGTCATGGATTTCTCATATTTCGAATCGGAGTGTAGTCGTATAGCGTATAGGAGTCATGTCCACCTGTAATAACATACGGACCGCTTTAGCAAGAAAATGATTTCTTTAAAAAATATCGCTTGCAGAAGGGTGAAACACATTAATTTCGATCTAGTGAGGTCATGGCTCTCTCATATTTCGAATCGGAGTGTAGTCGTCTAGCGTATAGGAGTCATGTCCACCTGTAATAACATACGGACCGCTTTAGCAGGAAAAAGATTTCTCAAGAATTTATTGCTTGCAGGAGGGTGAAACACATTGATTTCGATGTAGTGGAATCATGGCTTTCTCATAATTCAAATCGGAGTGTAGTCGTATTGCGTATAGGAGTCATGTCCACCTGTAATAACATACGGACCGCTTTAGCAGGAAAATGATTTCTTAAGATAATATCGCTTGCAGGAGGGTAAAACAAATTGATTTCGATCTAGTGGGGTCATGGCTTTCTCATATTTCGAATCGGAGTGTAGTCGTATAGCGTATAGGAGTCATGTGAACCTGTAGTAACATACGGACCGCTTCAGCAGGAAAATGATTTCTTAAGATAATATCGCTTGCAGGAGGGTGAAACACATTGATTTCGATCTAGTGAGGTCATGGCTTTCTCATATTTCGAATCGGAGTGTAGTCGTATAGCGTATAGGAGTCATGTACACCTGTAATAACATACGGACCGCTTTAGCAGGAAAATGATTTCTTAAGATAATATCGCTTGCAGGAGGGTAAAACACATTGATTTCGATGTAGTGGGGTCATGGCTTTCTCATATTTCGAATCGGAGTGTGTCGTATAGCGTATAGGAGTCATGTCCACCTGTAATAACATACGGACCGCTTTAGCAAGAAAATGATTTCTTTAAAAAATATCGCTTGCAGAAGGGTGAAACACATTTATTTCGATCTAGTGAGGTCATGGCTTTCTCATATTTCGAATCGGAGTGTAGTCGTAAAGCGTATAGGAGTCATGTCCACCTGTAATAACATACGGACCGCTTTAGCAGGAAAATGATTTCTTAAGATACTATCGCTTGCAGGAGGGTAAAACACATTGATTTCGATCTAGTGAAGTCATGGCTTTCTCATATTTCGAATCGGAGTGTAGTCGTATAGCGTATAGGAGTCATGTGAACCTGTAATAACACATACTGACCGCTTCAGCAGGAAAATGATTTCTTAAGATAATATCGCTTGCAGAAGGGTAAAACTTATTGATTTCGGTCTAGTGGGGTCATGGCTTTCTCATATTTCGAATCGGAGTGTAGTCGTATAGCGTATAGGAGTCATGTGAACCTGTAGTAACATACGGACCGCTTCAGCAGGAAAATGATTTCTTAAGATAATATCGCTTGCAGGAGGGTGAATCACATTGATTTCGATCTAGTGAGGTCATGGCTTTCTCATATTTCGAATCGGAGTGTATTCTTATAGCGTATAGGAGTCATGTCCACCTGTAATAACATACGGACCGCTTTAGCAGGAAAAAGATTTCTTTAAAAAATATCGCTTGCAGGAGGGTGAAACACATTGATTTCGATCTAGTGAGGTCATGGCTTTCTCATATTTCGAATCGGAGTGTAGTCGTATACCGTATAGGAGTCATGTCCACCTGTATTAACATACGGACCGCTTTAGCAGGAAAAAGATTTCTTTAAAAAATATCGCTTGCAGGAGGGTAAAACACATTGATTTCGATGTAGTGGGGTCATGGATTTCTCATATTTCGAATCGGAGTGTAGTCGTATAGCGTATAGGAGTCATGTCCACCTGTAATAACATACGGACCGCTTTAGCAAGAAAATGATTTCTTTAAAAAATATCGCTTGCAGAAGGGTGAAACACATTAATTTCGATCTAGTGAGGTCATGGCTCTCTCATATTTCGAATCGGAGTGTAGTCGTATAGCGTATAGGAGTCATGTCCACCTGTAATAACATACGGACCGCTTTAGCAGGAAAAAGATTTCTCAAGAATTTATTGCTTGCAGGAGGGTGAAACACATTGATTTCGATGTAGTGGGGTCATGGCTCTCTCATATTTCGAATCGGAGTGTAGTCGTATAGCGTATAGGAGTCATGTCCACCTGTAATAACATACGGACCGCTTTAGCAGGAAAATGATTTCTTGAGATTATATTGCTTGCAGGAGGAGGGTAAAACACATTGATTTCGATGTAGTGGGGTCATGGCTCTCTCATATTTCGAATCGGAGTGTAGTCGTATAGCGTATAGGAGTCATGTCCACCTGTAATAACATACGGACCGCTTTAGCAGGAAAATGATTTCTTGAGATTATATTGCTTGCAGGAGGAGGGTAAAACACATTGATTTCGATGTAGTGGGGTCATGGCTCTCTCATATTTCGAATCGGAGTGTAGTCGTATAGCGTATAGGAGTCATGTCCACCTGTAATAACATACGGACCGCTTTAGCAGGAAAATGATTTCTTGAGATTATATTGCTTGCAGGAGGGTAAAACACATTGATTTCGATGTAGTGGGGTCATGGCTTTCTCATATTTCGAATCGGAGTGTAGTCGTATAGCGTATAGGAGTCATGTGAACCTGTAGTAACATACGGACCGCTTCAGCAGGAAAATGATTTCTTAAGATAATATCGCTTGCAGGAGGGTAAAACACATTGATTTCGATGTAGTGGGGTCATGGCTCTCTCATATTTCGAATCGGAGTGTAGTCGTATAGCGTATAGGAGTCATGTCCACCTGTAATAACATACGGACCGCTTTAGCAGGAAAATGATTTCTTGAGATTATATTGCTTGCAGGAGGGTGAAACACATTGATTTCGATGTAGTGGGGTCATGGCTTTCTCATATTTCGAATCGGAGTGTAGTCGTATAGCGTATAGGAGTCATGTGAACCTGTAATAACACATACTGACCGCTTCAGCAGGAAAATGATTTCTTAAGATAATATCGCTTGCAGAAGGGTAAAACTTATTGATTTCGGTCTAGTGGGGTCATGGCTTTCTCATATTTCGAATCGGAGTGTAGTCGTATAGCGTATAGGAGTCATGTGAACCTGTAGTAACATACGGACCGCTTCAGCAGGAAAATGATTTCTTAAGATAATATCGCTTGCAGGAGGGTGAATCACATTGATTTCGATCTAGTGAGGTCATGGCTTTCTCATATTTCGAATCGGAGTGTATTCTTATAGCGTATAGGAGTCATGTCCACCTGTAATAACATACGGACCGCTTTAGCAGGAAAAAGATTTCTTTAAAAAATATCGCTTGCAGGAGGGTGAAACACATTGATTTCGATCTAGTGAGGTCATGGCTTTCTCATATTTCGAATCGGAGTGTAATCGTATACCGTATAGGAGTCATGTCCACCTGTAATAACATACGGACCGCTTTAGCAGGAAAAAGATTTCTTTAAAAAATATCGCTTGCTGGAGGGTGAAACACATTGATTTCGATCTAGTGAGGTCATGGCTTTCTCATATTTCGAATCGGAGTGTAGTCGTATACCGTATAGGAGTCATGTCCACCTGTAATAACATACGGACCGCTTTAGCAGGAAAATGATTTCTTAAGATAATATCGCTTGCAGGAGGGTGAAACACATTGATTTCGATGTAGTGGGGTCATGGATTTCTCATCTTTCGAATCGGAGTGTAGTCGTATAGCGTATAGGAGTCATGTCCACCTGTAATAACATACGGACCGCTTTAGCAAGAAAATGATTTCTTTAAAAAATATCGCTTGCAGAAGGGTGAAACACATTAATTTCGATGAAGTGAGGTCATGGCTCTCTCATATTTCGAATCGGAGTGTAGTCGTATAGCGTATAGGAGTCATGTCCACCTGTAATAACATACGGACCGCTTTAGCAGGAAAATGATTTCTTGAGATTATATTGCTTGCAGGAGGGTAAAACACATTGATTTCGATGTAGTGGGGTCATGGCTCTCTCATATTTCGAATCGGAGTGTAGTCGTATAGCGTATAGGAGTCATGTCCACCTGTAATAACATACGGACCGCTTCAGCAGGAAAATGATTTCTTAAGATAATATCGCTTGCAGGAGGGTAAAACACAATGAATTCGATCTAGTGGGGTCATGGCTTTCTCATATTTCGAATCGGAGTGTAGTCGTATAGCGTATAGGAGTCATGTGAACCTGTAGTAACATACGGACCGCTTCAGCAGGAAAATGATTTCTTAAGATAATATCGCTTGCAGGAGGGTAAAACACATTGATTTCGATGTAGTGGGGTCATGGCTCTCTCATATTTCGAATCGGAGTGTAGTCGTATAGCGTATAGGAGTCATGTCCACCTGTAATAACATACGGACCGCTTTAGCAGGAAAATGATTTCTTGAGATTATATTGCTTGCAGGAGGGTGAAACACATTGATTTCGATGTAGTGGGGTCATGGCTTTCTCATAATTCGAATTGGAGTGTAGTCGTATAGCGTATAGGAGTCATGTCCACTTGTAATAACATACGGACCGCTTTAGCAGGAAAATGATTTCTTAAGAGTATGTTGCTTGCAGGAGGGTGAAACACATTGATTTCGATGTAGTGGGGTCATGGCTTTCTCATATTTCGAATCGGAGTGTGTCGTATAGCGTATAGGAGTCATGTCCACCTGTAATAACATACGGACCGCTTTAGCAAGAAAATGATTTCTTTAAAAAATATCGCTTGCAGAAGGGTGAAACACATTTATTTCGATCTAGTGAGGTCATGGCTTTCTCATATTTCGAATCGGAGTGTAGTCGTAAAGCGTATAGGAGTCATGTCCACCTGTAATAACATACGGACCGCTTTAGCAGGAAAATGATTTCTTAAGATACTATCGCTTGCAGGAGGGTAAAACACATTGATTTCGATCTAGTGAAGTCATGGCTTTCTCATATTTCGAATCGGAGTGTAGTCGTATAGCGTATAGGAGTCATGTGAACCTGTAATAACACATACTGACCGCTTCAGCAGGAAAATGATTTCTTAAGATAATATCGCTTGCAGAAGGGTAAAACTTATTGATTTCGGTCTAGTGGGGTCATGGCTTTCTCATATTTCGAATCGGAGTGTAGTCGTATAGCGTATAGGAGTCATGTGAACCTGTAGTAACATACGGACCGCTTCAGCAGGAAAATGATTTCTTAAGATAATATCGCTTGCAGGAGGGTGAATCACATTGATTTCGATCTAGTGAGGTCATGGCTTTCTCATATTTCGAATCGGAGTGTATTCTTATAGCGTATAGGAGTCATGTCCACCTGTAATAACATACGGACCGCTTTAGCAGGAAAAAGATTTCTTTAAAAAATATCGCTTGCAGGAGGGTGAAACACATTGATTTCGATCTAGTGAGGTCATGGCTTTCTCATATTTCGAATCGGAGTGTAGTCGTATACCGTATAGGAGTCATGTCCACCTGTATTAACATACGGACCGCTTTAGCAGGAAAAAGATTTCTTTAAAAAATATCGCTTGCAGGAGGGTAAAACACATTGATTTCGATGTAGTGGGGTCATGGATTTCTCATATTTCGAATCGGAGTGTAGTCGTATAGCGTATAGGAGTCATGTCCACCTGTAATAACATACGGACCGCTTTAGCAAGAAAATGATTTCTTTAAAAAATATCGCTTGCAGAAGGGTGAAACACATTAATTTCGATCTAGTGAGGTCATGGCTCTCTCATATTTCGAATCGGAGTGTAGTCGTATAGCGTATAGGAGTCATGTCCACCTGTAATAACATACGGACCGCTTTAGCAGGAAAAAGATTTCTCAAGAATTTATTGCTTGCAGGAGGGTGAAACACATTGATTTCGATGTAGTGGGGTCATGGCTCTCTCATATTTCGAATCGGAGTGTAGTCGTATAGCGTATAGGAGTCATGTCCACCTGTAATAACATACGGACCGCTTTAGCAGGAAAATGATTTCTTGAGATTATATTGCTTGCAGGAGGGTAAAACACATTGATTTCGATGTAGTGGGGTCATGGCTTTCTCATATTTCGAATCGGAGTGTAGTCGTATAGCGTATAGGAGTCATGTGAACCTGTAGTAACATACGGACCGCTTCAGCAGGAAAATGATTTCTTAAGATAATATCGCTTGCAGGAGGGTAAAACACATTGATTTCGATGTAGTGGGGTCATGGCTCTCTCATATTTCGAATCGGAGTGTAGTCGTATAGCGTATAGGAGTCATGTCCACCTGTAATAACATACGGACCGCTTTAGCAGGAAAATGATTTCTTGAGATTATATTGCTTGCAGGAGGGTGAAACACATTGATTTCGATGTAGTGGGGTCATGGCTTTCTCATATTTCGAATCGGAGTGTAGTCGTATAGCGTATAGGAGTCATGTGAACCTGTAATAACACATACTGACCGCTTCAGCAGGAAAATGATTTCTTAAGATAATATCGCTTGCAGAAGGGTAAAACTTATTGATTTCGGTCTAGTGGGGTCATGGCTTTCTCATATTTCGAATCGGAGTGTAGTCGTATAGCGTATAGGAGTCATGTGAACCTGTAGTAACATACGGACCGCTTCAGCAGGAAAATGATTTCTTAAGATAATATCGCTTGCAGGAGGGTGAATCACATTGATTTCGATCTAGTGAGGTCATGGCTTTCTCATATTTCGAATCGGAGTGTATTCTTATAGCGTATAGGAGTCATGTCCACCTGTAATAACATACGGACCGCTTTAGCAGGAAAAAGATTTCTTTAAAAAATATCGCTTGCAGGAGGGTGAAACACATTGATTTCGATCTAGTGAGGTCATGGCTTTCTCATATTTCGAATCGGAGTGTAATCGTATACCGTATAGGAGTCATGTCCACCTGTAATAACATACGGACCGCTTTAGCAGGAAAAAGATTTCTTTAAAAAATATCGCTTGCTGGAGGGTGAAACACATTGATTTCGATCTAGTGAGGTCATGGCTTTCTCATATTTCGAATCGGAGTGTAGTCGTATACCGTATAGGAGTCATGTCCACCTGTAATAACATACGGACCGCTTTAGCAGGAAAATGATTTCTTAAGATAATATCGCTTGCAGGAGGGTGAAACACATTGATTTCGATGTAGTGGGGTCATGGATTTCTCATCTTTCGAATCGGAGTGTAGTCGTATAGCGTATAGGAGTCATGTCCACCTGTAATAACATACGGACCGCTTTAGCAAGAAAATGATTTCTTTAAAAAATATCGCTTGCAGAAGGGTGAAACACATTAATTTCGATGAAGTGAGGTCATGGCTCTCTCATATTTCGAATCGGAGTGTAGTCGTATAGCGTATAGGAGTCATGTCCACCTGTAATAACATACGGACCGCTTTAGCAGGAAAATGATTTCTTGAGATTATATTGCTTGCAGGAGGGTAAAACACATTGATTTCGATGTAGTGGGGTCATGGCTCTCTCATATTTCGAATCGGAGTGTAGTCGTATAGCGTATAGGAGTCATGTCCACCTGTAATAACATACGGACCGCTTCAGCAGGAAAATGATTTCTTAAGATAATATCGCTTGCAGGAGGGTAAAACACAATGAATTCGATCTAGTGGGGTCATGGCTTTCTCATATTTCGAATCGGAGTGTAGTCGTATAGCGTATAGGAGTCATGTGAACCTGTAGTAACATACGGACCGCTTCAGCAGGAAAATGATTTCTTAAGATAATATCGCTTGCAGGAGGGTAAAACACATTGATTTCGATGTAGTGGGGTCATGGCTCTCTCATATTTCGAATCGGAGTGTAGTCGTATAGCGTATAGGAGTCATGTCCACCTGTAATAACATACGGACCGCTTTAGCAGGAAAATGATTTCTTGAGATTATATTGCTTGCAGGAGGGTGAAACACATTGATTTCGATGTAGTGGGGTCATGGCTTTCTCATAATTCGAATTGGAGTGTAGTCGTATAGCGTATAGGAGTCATGTCCACTTGTAATAACATACGGACCGCTTTAGCAGGAAAATGATTTCTTAAGAGTATGTTGCTTGCAGGAGGGTGAAACACATTGATTTCGATGTAGTGGGGTCATGGCTTTCTCATAATTCGAATCGGAGTGTAGTCGTATAGCGTATAGAAGTCATGTCCACCTGTAATAACATACGGACCGCTTTAGCAGGAAAATGGTTTTTTTTTAACAAAGATAATTCTGCTTGCAGGAGGGTGAAACACATTGATTTCAATGTAGTGGGGTCATGGCTTTCTCATAATTCGAATCGTAGTGTAGTCGTATAGCGTATAGAAGTCATATCCACCTGTAATAACATACGGACCGCTTTAGCAGGAAAATGATTTCTTAGGAATATATTGCTTGCAGAAGTAAAACACATTGATTTCGATGTAGTGGGGTCATGGCTTTCTCATAATTCGAATCGGAGTGTAGCCGTATAGCGTATAGGAGTCATGTCCACCTGTAATAACATACGGACCGCTTTAGCAGGAAAATGTTTTCTTAGGATTATATTGCTTGCAGGAGAGTGAAACACACTGATATCGATGTAGTGGGGTCATGGCTTTCTCATAATTCGAATCGGAGTGTAGCCGTATAGCGTATAGGAGTCATGTCCACCTGTAATAACATACGGACCGCTTTAGCAGGAAAATGATTTCTCAAGATTATATTGCCCGCAGGAGGGTGAAACACATTAATTTTGATGTAGTGGGGTCATGGCTTTCTCATAATTCGAATAGAAGTGTAGCCGTATAGCGTATAGGAGTCATGTCCACCTGTAATAACATACGGACCGCTTTAGCAGGAAAATGATTTCTTAAGAATATTTTGCTTGCAGGAGGGTGAAACACATTGATTTCGATGTAGTGGGGTCATGGCTTTCTCATAATTCGAATCGGAGTGTAGTCGTATAGCGTATAGGAGTCATGTCCACTTGTAATAACATACGGACCGCTTTAGCAGGAAAATGATTTCTCAAGATTATATTGCCCGCAGGAGGGTGAAACACATTAATTTTAATGTAGTGGGGTCATGGCTTTCTCATAATTCGAATAGAAGTGTAGCCGTATAGCGTATAGGAGTCATGTACACCTGTAATAACATACGGACCGCTTTAGCAGGAAAATGATTTCTTAAGATAATATCGCTTGCAGGAGGGTAAAACACATTGATTTCGATGTAGTGGGGTCATGGCTTTCTCATATTTCGAATCGGAGTGTGTCGTATAGCGTATAGGAGTCATGTCCACCTGTAATAACATACGGACCGCTTTAGCAAGAAAATGATTTCTTTAAAAAATATCGCTTGCAGAAGGGTGAAACACATTAATTTCGATCTAGTGAGGTCATGGCTTTCTCATATTTCGAATCGGAGTGTAGTCGTATAGCGTATAGGAGTCATGTCCACCTGTAATAACATACGGACCGCTTTAGCAGGAAAATGATTTCTTAAGATACTATCGCTTGCAGGAGGGTAAAACACATTGATTTCGATCTAGTGAAGTCATGGCTTTCTCATATTTCGAATCGGAGTGTAGTCGTATAGCGTATAGGAGTCATGTGAACCTGTAGTAACATACGGACCGCTTCAGCAGGAAAATGATTTCTTAAGATAATATCGCTTGCAGGAGGGTGAATCACATTGATTTCGATCTAGTGAGGTCATGGCTTTCTCATATTTCGAATCGGAGTGTATTCTTATAGCGTATAGGAGTCATGTCCACCTGTAATAACATACGGACCGCTTTAGCAGGAAAAAGATTTCTTTAAAAAATATCGCTTGCAGGAGGGTGAAACACATTGATTTCGATCTAGTGAGGTCATGGCTTTCTCATATTTCGAATCGGAGTGTAATCGTATACCGTATAGGAGTCATGTCCACCTGTAATAACATACGGACCGCTTTAGCAGGAAAAAGATTTCTTTAAAAAATATCGCTTGCTGGAGGGTGAAACACATTGATTTCGATCTAGTGAGGTCATGGCTTTCTCATATTTCGAATCGGAGTGTAGTCGTATACCGTATAGGAGTCATGTCCACCTGTAATAACATACGGACCGCTTTAGCAGGAAAATGATTTCTTAAGATAATATCGCTTGCAGGAGGGTAAAACACATTGATTTCGATGTAGTGGGGTCATGGATTTCTCATATTTCGAATCGGAGTGTAGTCGTATAGCGTATAGGAGTCATGTCCACCTGTAATAACATACGGACCGCTTTAGCAAGAAAATGATTTCTTTAAAAAATATCGCTTGCAGAAGGGTGAAACACATTAATTTCGATCTAGTGAGGTCATGGCTCTCTCATATTTCGAATCGGAGTGTAGTCGTATAGCGTATAGGAGTCATGTCCACCTGTAATAACATACGGACCGCTTTAGCAGGAAAAAGATTTCTCAAGAATTTATTGCTTGCAGGAGGGTGAAACACATTGATTTCGATGTAGTGGGGTCATGGCTCTCTCATATTTCGAATCGGAGTGTAGTCGTATAGCGTATAGGAGTCATGTCCACCTGTAATAACATACGGACCGCTTTAGCAGGAAAATGATTTCTTGAGATTATATTGCTTGCAGGAGGAGGGTAAAACACATTGATTTCGATGTAGTGGGGTCATGGCTCTCTCATATTTCGAATCGGAGTGTAGTCGTATAGCGTATAGGAGTCATGTCCACCTGTAATAACATACGGACCGCTTTAGCAGGAAAATGATTTCTTGAGATTATATTGCTTGCAGGAGGAGGGTAAAACACATTGATTTCGATGTAGTGGGGTCATGGCTCTCTCATATTTCGAATCGGAGTGTAGTCGTATAGCGTATAGGAGTCATGTCCACCTGTAATAACATACGGACCGCTTTAGCAGGAAAATGATTTCTTGAGATTATATTGCTTGCAGGAGGGTAAAACACATTGATTTCGATGTAGTGGGGTCATGGCTTTCTCATATTTCGAATCGGAGTGTAGTCGTATAGCGTATAGGAGTCATGTGAACCTGTAGTAACATACGGACCGCTTCAGCAGGAAAATGATTTCTTAAGATAATATCGCTTGCAGGAGGGTAAAACACATTGATTTCGATGTAGTGGGGTCATGGCTCTCTCATATTTCGAATCGGAGTGTAGTCGTATAGCGTATAGGAGTCATGTCCACCTGTAATAACATACGGACCGCTTTAGCAGGAAAATGATTTCTTGAGATTATATTGCTTGCAGGAGGGTGAAACACATTGATTTCGATGTAGTGGGGTCATGGCTTTCTCATATTTCGAATCGGAGTGTAGTCGTATAGCGTATAGGAGTCATGTGAACCTGTAATAACACATACTGACCGCTTCAGCAGGAAAATGATTTCTTAAGATAATATCGCTTGCAGAAGGGTAAAACTTATTGATTTCGGTCTAGTGGGGTCATGGCTTTCTCATATTTCGAATCGGAGTGTAGTCGTATAGCGTATAGGAGTCATGTGAACCTGTAGTAACATACGGACCGCTTCAGCAGGAAAATGATTTCTTAAGATAATATCGCTTGCAGGAGGGTGAATCACATTGATTTCGATCTAGTGAGGTCATGGCTTTCTCATATTTCGAATCGGAGTGTATTCTTATAGCGTATAGGAGTCATGTCCACCTGTAATAACATACGGACCGCTTTAGCAGGAAAAAGATTTCTTTAAAAAATATCGCTTGCAGGAGGGTGAAACACATTGATTTCGATCTAGTGAGGTCATGGCTTTCTCATATTTCGAATCGGAGTGTAATCGTATACCGTATAGGAGTCATGTCCACCTGTAATAACATACGGACCGCTTTAGCAGGAAAAAGATTTCTTTAAAAAATATCGCTTGCTGGAGGGTGAAACACATTGATTTCGATCTAGTGAGGTCATGGCTTTCTCATATTTCGAATCGGAGTGTAGTCGTATACCGTATAGGAGTCATGTCCACCTGTAATAACATACGGACCGCTTTAGCAGGAAAATGATTTCTTAAGATAATATCGCTTGCAGGAGGGTGAAACACATTGATTTCGATGTAGTGGGGTCATGGATTTCTCATCTTTCGAATCGGAGTGTAGTCGTATAGCGTATAGGAGTCATGTCCACCTGTAATAACATACGGACCGCTTTAGCAAGAAAATGATTTCTTTAAAAAATATCGCTTGCAGAAGGGTGAAACACATTAATTTCGATGAAGTGAGGTCATGGCTCTCTCATATTTCGAATCGGAGTGTAGTCGTATAGCGTATAGGAGTCATGTCCACCTGTAATAACATACGGACCGCTTTAGCAGGAAAATGATTTCTTGAGATTATATTGCTTGCAGGAGGGTAAAACACATTGATTTCGATGTAGTGGGGTCATGGCTCTCTCATATTTCGAATCGGAGTGTAGTCGTATAGCGTATAGGAGTCATGTCCACCTGTAATAACATACGGACCGCTTCAGCAGGAAAATGATTTCTTAAGATAATATCGCTTGCAGGAGGGTAAAACACAATGAATTCGATCTAGTGGGGTCATGGCTTTCTCATATTTCGAATCGGAGTGTAGTCGTATAGCGTATAGGAGTCATGTGAACCTGTAGTAACATACGGACCGCTTCAGCAGGAAAATGATTTCTTAAGATAATATCGCTTGCAGGAGGGTAAAACACATTGATTTCGATGTAGTGGGGTCATGGCTCTCTCATATTTCGAATCGGAGTGTAGTCGTATAGCGTATAGGAGTCATGTCCACCTGTAATAACATACGGACCGCTTTAGCAGGAAAATGATTTCTTGAGATTATATTGCTTGCAGGAGGGTGAAACACATTGATTTCGATGTAGTGGGGTCATGGCTTTCTCATAATTCGAATTGGAGTGTAGTCGTATAGCGTATAGGAGTCATGTCCACTTGTAATAACATACGGACCGCTTTAGCAGGAAAATGATTTCTTAAGAGTATGTTGCTTGCAGGAGGGTGAAACACATTGATTTCGATGTAGTGGGGTCATGGCTTTCTCATAATTCGAATCGGAGTGTAGTCGTATAGCGTATAGAAGTCATGTCCACCTGTAATAACATACGGACCGCTTTAGCAGGAAAATGGTTTTTTTTTAACAAAGATAATTCTGCTTGCAGGAGGGTGAAACACATTGATTTCAATGTAGTGGGGTCATGGCTTTCTCATAATTCGAATCGTAGTGTAGTCGTATAGCGTATAGAAGTCATATCCACCTGTAATAACATACGGACCGCTTTAGCAGGAAAATGATTTCTTAGGAATATATTGCTTGCAGAAGTAAAACACATTGATTTCGATGTAGTGGGGTCATGGCTTTCTCATAATTCGAATCGGAGTGTAGCCGTATAGCGTATAGGAGTCATGTCCACCTGTAATAACATACGGACCGCTTTAGCAGGAAAATGTTTTCTTAGGATTATATTGCTTGCAGGAGAGTGAAACACACTGATATCGATGTAGTGGGGTCATGGCTTTCTCATAATTCGAATCGGAGTGTAGCCGTATAGCGTATAGGAGTCATGTCCACCTGTAATAACATACGGACCGCTTTAGCAGGAAAATGATTTCTCAAGATTATATTGCCCGCAGGAGGGTGAAACACATTAATTTTGATGTAGTGGGGTCATGGCTTTCTCATAATTCGAATAGAAGTGTAGCCGTATAGCGTATAGGAGTCATGTCCACCTGTAATAACATACGGACCGCTTTAGCAGGAAAATGATTTCTTAAGAATCTTTTGCTTGCAGGAGGGTGAAACACATTGATTTCGATGTAGTGGGGTCATGGCTTTCTCATAATTCGAATCGGAGTGTAGTCGTATAGCGTATAGGAGTCATGTCCACTTGTAATAACATACGGACCGCTTTAGCAGGAAAATGATTTCTCAAGATTATATTGCCCGCAGGAGGGTGAAACACATTAATTTTAATGTAGTGGGGTCATGGCTTTCTCATAATTCGAATAGAAGTGTAGCCGTATAGCGTATAGGAGTCATGTACACCTGTAATAACATACGGACCGCTTTAGCAGGAAAATGATTTCTTAAGATAATATCGCTTGCAGGAGGGTAAAACACATTGATTTCGATGTAGTGGGGTCATGGCTTTCTCATATTTCGAATCGGAGTGTGTCGTATAGCGTATAGGAGTCATGTCCACCTGTAATAACATACGGACCGCTTTAGCAAGAAAATGATTTCTTTAAAAAATATCGCTTGCAGAAGGGTGAAACACATTAATTTCGATCTAGTGAGGTCATGGCTTTCTCATATTTCGAATCGGAGTGTAGTCGTATAGCGTATAGGAGTCATGTCCACCTGTAATAACATACGGACCGCTTTAGCAGGAAAATGATTTCTTAAGATACTATCGCTTGCAGGAGGGTAAAACACATTGATTTCGATCTAGTGAAGTCATGGCTTTCTCATATTTCGAATCGGAGTGTAGTCGTATAGCGTATAGGAGTCATGTGAACCTGTAGTAACATACGGACCGCTTCAGCAGGAAAATGATTTCTTAAGATAATATCGCTTGCAGGAGGGTGAATCACATTGATTTCGATCTAGTGAGGTCATGGCTTTCTCATATTTCGAATCGGAGTGTATTCTTATAGCGTATAGGAGTCATGTCCACCTGTAATAACATACGGACCGCTTTAGCAGGAAAAAGATTTCTTTAAAAAATATCGCTTGCAGGAGGGTGAAACACATTGATTTCGATCTAGTGAGGTCATGGCTTTCTCATATTTCGAATCGGAGTGTAATCGTATACCGTATAGGAGTCATGTCCACCTGTAATAACATACGGACCGCTTTAGCAGGAAAAAGATTTCTTTAAAAAATATCGCTTGCTGGAGGGTGAAACACATTGATTTCGATCTAGTGAGGTCATGGCTTTCTCATATTTCGAATCGGAGTGTAGTCGTATACCGTATAGGAGTCATGTCCACCTGTAATAACATACGGACCGCTTTAGCAGGAAAATGATTTCTTAAGATAATATCGCTTGCAGGAGGGTAAAACACATTGATTTCGATGTAGTGGGGTCATGGATTTCTCATATTTCGAATCGGAGTGTAGTCGTATAGCGTATAGGAGTCATGTCCACCTGTAATAACATACGGACCGCTTTAGCAAGAAAATGATTTCTTTAAAAAATATCGCTTGCAGAAGGGTGAAACACATTAATTTCGATCTAGTGAGGTCATGGCTTTCTCATATTTCGAATCGGAGTGTAGTCGTAAAGCGTATAGGAGTCATGTCCACCTGTAATAACATACGGACCGCTTTAGCAGGAAAATGATTTCTTAAGATACTATCGCTTGCAGGAGGGTAAAACACATTGATTTCGATCTAGTGAAGTCATGGCTTTCTCATATTTCGAATCGGAGTGTAGTCGTATAGCGTATAGGAGTCATGTGAACCTGTAATAACATACTGACCGCTTCAGCAGGAAAATGATTTCTTAAGATAATATCGCTTGCAGAAGGGTAAAACTTATTGATTTCGGTCTAGTGGGGTCATGGCTTTCTCATATTTCGAATCGGAGTGTAGTCGTATAGCGTATAGGAGTCATGTGAACCTGTAGGCACATACGGACCGCTTCAGCAGGAAAATGTATTCTTAAGATAATATCGCTTGCAGGAGGGTGAATCACATTGATTTCGATCTAGTGAGGTCATGGCTTTCTCATATTTCGAATCGGAGTGTATTCTTATAGCGTATAGGAGTCATGTCCACCTGTAATAACATACGGACCGCTTTAGCAGGAAAATGATTTCTTTAAAAAATATCGCTTGCAGGAGGGTGAAACACATTGATTTCGATCTAGTGAGGTCATGGCTTTCTCATATTTCGAATCGGAGTGTAGTCGTATAGCGTATAGGAGTCATGTCCACCTGTAATAACATACGGACCGCTTTAGCAGGAAAATGATTTCTTAAGATAATATCGCTTGCAGGAGGGTAAAACACATTGATTTCGATGTAGTGGGGTCATGGCTTTCTCATATTTCGAATCGGAGTGTAGTCGTATAGCGTATAGGAGTCATGTCCACCTGTAATAACATACGGACCGCTTTAGCAGGAAAATGATTTCTTTAAAATTATCGCTTGCAGAAGGGTGAAACACATTAATTTCGATCTAGTGAGGTCATGGCTTTCTCATATTTCGAATCGGAGTGTAGTCGTATAGCGTATAGGAGTCATGTCCACCTGTAATAACATACGGACCGCTTTAGCAGGAAAATGATTTCTTAAGATAATATCGCTTGCAGAAGGGTAAAACTTATTGATTTCGGTCTAGTGGGGTCATGGCTTTCTCATATTTCGAATCGGAGTGTAATCGTATACCGTATAGGAGTCATGTCCACCTGTAATAACATACGGACCGCTTTAGCAGGAAAAAGATTTCTTTAAAAAATATCGCTTGCTGGAGGGTGAAACACATTGATTTCGATCTAGTGAGGTCATGGCTTTCTCATATTTCGAATCGGAGTGTAGTCGTATACCGTATAGGAGTCATGTTCCACCTGTAATAACATACGGACCGCTTTAGCATGAAAATGATTTCTTAAGATAATATCGCTTGCAGGAGGGTAAAACACATTGATTTCGATGTAGTGGGGTCATGGATTTCTCATATTTCGAATCGGAGTGTAGTCGTATAGCGTATAGGAGTCATGTCCACCTGTAATAACATACGGACCGCTTTAGCAAGAAAATGATTTCTTTAAAAAATATCGCTTGCAGAAGGGTGAAACACATTAATTTCGATCTAGTGAGGTCATGGCTTTCTCATATTTCGAATCGGAGTGTAGTCGTAAAGCGTATAGGAGTCATGTCCACCTGTAATAACATACGGACCGCTTTAGCAGGAAAATGATTTCTTAAGATACTATCGCTTGCAGGAGGGTAAAACACATTGATTTCGATCTAGTGAAGTCATGGCTTTCTCATATTTCGAATCGGAGTGTAGTCGTATAGCGTATAGGAGTCATGTGAACCTGTAATAACATACTGACCGCTTCAGCAGGAAAATGATTTCTTAAGATAATATCGCTTGCAGAAGGGTAAAACTTATTGATTTCGGTCTAGTGGGGTCATGGCTTTCTCATATTTCGAATCGGAGTGTAGTCGTATAGCGTATAGGAGTCATGTGAACCTGTAGGCACATACGGACCGCTTCAGCAGGAAAATGTATTCTTAAGATAATATCGCTTGCAGGAGGGTGAATCACATTGATTTCGATCTAGTGAGGTCATGGCTTTCTCATATTTCGAATCGGAGTGTATTCTTATAGCGTATAGGAGTCATGTCCACCTGTAATAACATACGGACCGCTTTAGCAGGAAAATGATTTCTTTAAAAAATATCGCTTGCAGGAAGGGTGAAACACATTGATTTCGATCTAGTGAGGTCATGGCTTTCTCATATTTCGAATCGGAGTGTAGTCGTATAGCGTATAGGAGTCATGTCCACCTGTAATAACATACGGACCGCTTTAGCAGGAAAATGATTTCTTAAGATAATATCGCTTGCAGGAGGGTAAAACACATTGATTTCGATGTAGTGGGGTCATGGCTTTCTCATAATTCGAATCGGAGTGTAGTCGTATAGCGTATAGGAGTCATGTCCACTTGTAATAACATACGGACCGCTTTAGCAGGAAAATGATTTTTAAGATTATATTGCTTGCAGGAGGGTGAAACACATTGAGTTCAATGAAGTGGCATCATGGCTTTCTCAGAATTCGAAACGGAGTGTAGTCGTATAGCGTATAGGAGTCATGTCCACCTGTAATAACATACGGACCGCTTTAGCAGGAAAATGATTTCTTAAGAATCTTTTGCTTGCAGGAGGGTGAAACACATTGATTTCGATGTAGTGGGGTCATGGCTTTCTCATAATTCGAATCGGAGTGTAGTCGTATAGCGTATAGGAGTCATGTCCACTTGTAATAACATACGGACCGCTTTAGCAGGAAAATGATTTCTCAAGATTATATTGCCCGCAGGAGGGTGAAACACATTAATTTTAATGTAGTGGGGTCATGGCTTTCTCATAATTCGAATAGAAGTGTAGCCGTATAGCGTATAGGAGTCATGTACACCTGTAATAACATACGGACCGCTTTAGCAGGAAAATGATTTCTTAAGATAATATCGCTTGCAGGAGGGTAAAACACATTGATTTCGATGTAGTGGGGTCATGGCTTTCTCATATTTCGAATCGGAGTGTGTCGTATAGCGTATAGGAGTCATGTCCACCTGTAATAACATACGGACCGCTTTAGCAAGAAAATGATTTCTTTAAAAAATATCGCTTGCAGAAGGGTGAAACACATTAATTTCGATCTAGTGAGGTCATGGCTTTCTCATATTTCGAATCGGAGTGTAGTCGTATAGCGTATAGGAGTCATGTCCACCTGTAATAACATACGGACCGCTTTAGCAGGAAAATGATTTCTTAAGATACTATCGCTTGCAGGAGGGTAAAACACATTGATTTCGATCTAGTGAAGTCATGGCTTTCTCATATTTCGAATCGGAGTGTAGTCGTATAGCGTATAGGAGTCATGTGAACCTGTAGTAACATACGGACCGCTTCAGCAGGAAAATGATTTCTTAAGATAATATCGCTTGCAGGAGGGTGAATCACATTGATTTCGATCTAGTGAGGTCATGGCTTTCTCATATTTCGAATCGGAGTGTATTCTTATAGCGTATAGGAGTCATGTCCACCTGTAATAACATACGGACCGCTTTAGCAGGAAAAAGATTTCTTTAAAAAATATCGCTTGCAGGAGGGTGAAACACATTGATTTCGATCTAGTGAGGTCATGGCTTTCTCATATTTCGAATCGGAGTGTAATCGTATACCGTATAGGAGTCATGTCCACCTGTAATAACATACGGACCGCTTTAGCAGGAAAAAGATTTCATGTCCACCTGTAATAACATACGGACCGCTTTAGCAGGAAAAAGATTTCTTTAAAAAATATCGCTTGCAGGAGGGTGAAACACATTGATTTCGATCTAGTGAGGTCATGGCTTTCTCATATTTCGAATCGGAGTGTAATCGTATACCGTATAGGAGTCATGTCCACCTGTAATAACATACGGACCGCTTTAGCAGGAAAAAGATTTCTTAAAAAATATCGCTTGCTGGAGGGTGAAACACATTGATTTCGATCTAGTGAGGTCATGGCTTTCTCATATTTCGAATCGGAGTGTAGTCGTATACCGTATAGGAGTCATGTCCACCTGTAATAACATACGGACCGCTTTAGCAGGAAAATGATTTCTTAAGATAATATCGCTTGCAGGAGGGTAAAACACATTGATTTCGATGTAGTGGGGTCATGGATTTCTCATATTTCGAATCGGAGTGTAGTCGTATAGCGTATAGGAGTCATGTCCACCTGTAATAACATACGGACCGCTTTAGCAAGAAAATGATTTCTTTAAAAAATATCGCTTGCAGAAGGGTAAACACATTAATTTCGATCTAGTGAGGTCATGGCTTTCTCATATTTCGAATCGGAGTGTAGTCGTAAAGCGTATAGGAGTCATGTCCACCTGTAATAACATACGGACCGCTTTAGCAGGAAAATGATTTCTTAAGATACTATCGCTTGCAGGAGGGTAAAACACATTGATTTCGATCTAGTGAAGTCATGGCTTTCTCATATTTCGAATCGGAGTGTAGTCGTATAGCGTATAGGAGTCATGTGAACCTGTAATAACATACTGACCGCTTCAGCAGGAAAATGATTTCTTAAGATAATATCGCTTGCAGAAGGGTAAAACTTATTGATTTCGGTCTAGTGGGGTCATGGCTTTCTCATATTTCGAATCGGAGTGTAGTCGTATAGCGTATAGGAGTCATGTGAACCTGTAGGCACATACGGACCGCTTCAGCAGGAAAATGTATTCTTAAGATAATATCGCTTGCAGGAGGGTGAATCACATTGATTTCGATCTAGTGAGGTCATGGCTTTCTCATATTTCGAATCGGAGTGTATTCTTATAGCGTATAGGAGTCATGTCCACCTGTAATAACATACGGACCGCTTTAGCAGGAAAATGATTTCTTTAAAAAATATCGCTTGCAGGAGGGTGAAACACATTGATTTCGATCTAGTGAGGTCATGGCTTTCTCATATTTCGAATCGGAGTGTAGTCGTATAGCGTATAGGAGTCATGTCCACCTGTAATAACATACGGACCGCTTTAGCAGGAAAATGATTTCTTAAGATAATATCGCTTGCAGGAGGGTAAAACACATTGATTTCGATGTAGTGGGGTCATGGCTTTCTCATATTTCGAATCGGAGTGTAGTCGTATAGCGTATAGGAGTCATGTCCACCTGTAATAACATACGGACCGCTTTAGCAGGAAAATGATTTCTTTAAAATTATCGCTTGCAGAAGGGTGAAACACATTAATTTCGATCTAGTGAGGTCATGGCTTTCTCATATTTTGAATCGGAGTGTAGTCGTTTAGCGTATAGGAGTCATGTCCACCTGTAATAACATACGGACCGCTTTAGCAGGAAAATGATTTCTTAAGATAATATCGCTTGCAGAAGGGTAAAACTTATTGATTTCGGTCTAGTGGGGTCATGGCTTTCTCATATTTCGAATCGGAGTGTAGTCATATAGCGTATAGGAGTCATGTGAACCTGTAGTAACATACGGACCGCTTCAGCAGGAAAATGATTTCTTAAGATAATATCGCTTGCAGGAGGGTGAATCACATTGATTTCGATCTAGTGAGGTCATGGCTTTCTCATATTTCGAATCGGAGTGTATTCTTATAGCGTATAGGAGTCATGTCCACCTGTAATAACATACGGACCGCTTTAGCAGGAAAAAGATTTCTTTAAAAAATATCGCTTGCAGGAGGGTGAAACACATTGATTTCGATCTAGTGAGGTCATGGCTTTCTCATATTTCGAATCGGAGTGTAATCGTATACCGTATAGGAGTCATGTCCACCTGTAATAACATACGGACCGCTTTAGCAGGAAAAAGATTTCTTTAAAAAATATCGCTTGCTGGAGGGTGAAACACATTGATTTCGATCTAGTGAGGTCATGGCTTTCTCATATTTCGAATCGGAGTGTAGTCGTATACCGTATAGGAGTCATGTCCACCTGTAATAACATACGGACCGCTTTAGCATGAAAATGATTTCTTAAGATAATATCGCTTGCAGGAGGGTAAAACACATTGATTTCGATGTAGTGGGGTCATGGATTTCTCATATTTCGAATCGGAGTGTAGTCGTATAGCGTATAGGAGTCATGTCCACCTGTAATAACATACGGACCGCTTTAGCAGGAAAATGATTTCTTAAGATAATATCGCTTGCAGGAGGGTAAAACACATTGATTTCGATGTAGTGGGGTCATGGCTTTCTCATATTTCGAATCGGAGTGTAGTCGTATAGCGTATAGGAGTCATGTCCACCTGTAATAACATACGGACCGCTTTAGCAGGAAAATGATTTCTTTAAAATTATCGCTTGCAGAAGGGTGAAACACATTAATTTCGATCTAGTGAGGTCATGGCTTTCTCATATTTCGAATCGGAGTGTAGTCGTATAGCGTATAGGAGTCATGTCCACCTGTAATAACATACGGACCGCTTTAGCAGGAAAATGATTTCTTAAGATAATATCGCTTGCAGAAGGGTAAAACTTATTGATTTCGGTCTAGTGGGGTCATGGCTTTCTCATATTTCGAATCGGAGTGTAGTCATATAGCGTATAGGAGTCATGTGAACCTGTAGTAACATACGGACCGCTTCAGCAGGAAAATGATTTCTTAAGATAATATCGCTTGCAGGAGGGTGAATCACATTGATTTCGATCTAGTGAGGTCATGGCTTTCTCATATTTCGAATCGGAGTGTATTCTTATAGCGTATAGGAGTCATGTCCACCTGTAATAACATACGGACCGCTTTAGCAGGAAAAAGATTTCTTTAAAAAATATCGCTTGCAGGAGGGTGAAACACATTGATTTCGATCTAGTGAGGTCATGGCTTTCTCATATTTCGAATCGGAGTGTAATCGTATACCGTATAGGAGTCATGTCCACCTGTAATAACATACGGACCGCTTTAGCAGGAAAAAGATTTCTTTAAAAAATATCGCTTGCTGGAGGGTGAAACACATTGATTTCGATCTAGTGAGGTCATGGCTTTCTCATATTTCGAATCGGAGTGTAGTCGTATACCGTATAGGAGTCATGTCCACCTGTAATAACATACGGACCGCTTTAGCATGAAAATGATTTCTTAAGATAATATCGCTTGCAGGAGGGTAAAACACATTGATTTCGATGTAGTGGGGTCATGGATTTCTCATATTTCGAATCGGAGTGTAGTCGTATAGCGTATAGGAGTCATGTCCACCTGTAATAACATACGGACCGCTTTAGCAAGAAAATGATTTCTTTAAAAAATATCGCTTGCAGAAGGGTGAAACACATTAATTTCGATCTAGTGAGGTCATGGCTTTCTCATATTTCGAATCGGAGTGTAGTCGTAAAGCGTATAGGAGTCATGTCCACCTGTAATAACATACGGACCGCTTTAGCAGGAAAATGATTTCTTAAGATACTATCGCTTGCAGGAGGGTAAAACACATTGATTTCGATCTAGTGAAGTCATGGCTTTCTCATATTTCGAATCGGAGTGTAGTCGTATAGCGTATAGGAGTCATGTGAACCTGTAATAACATACTGACCGCTTCAGCAGGAAAATGATTTCTTAAGATAATATCGCTTGCAGAAGGGTAAAACTTATTGATTTCGGTCTAGTGGGGTCATGGCTTTCTCATATTTCGAATCGGAGTGTAGTCGTATAGCGTATAGGAGTCATGTGAACCTGTAGGCACATACGGACCGCTTCAGCAGGAAAATGTATTCTTAAGATAATATCGCTTGCAGGAGGGTGAATCACATTGATTTCGATCTAGTGAGGTCATGGCTTTCTCATATTTCGAATCGGAGTGTATTCTTATAGCGTATAGGAGTCATGTCCACCTGTAATAACATACGGACCGCTTTAGCAGGAAAATGATTTCTTTAAAAAATATCGCTTGCAGGAGGGTGAAACACATTGATTTCGATCTAGTGAGGTCATGGCTTTCTCATATTTCGAATCGGAGTGTAGTCGTATAGCGTATAGGAGTCATGTCCACCTGTAATAACATACGGACCGCTTTAGCAGGAAAATGATTTCTTAAGATAATATCGCTTGCAGGAGGGTAAAACACATTGATTTCGATGTAGTGGGGTCATGGCTTTCTCATATTTCGAATCGGAGTGTAGTCGTATAGCGTATAGGAGTCATGTCCACCTGTAATAACATACGGACCGCTTTAGCAGGAAAATGATTTCTTTAAAAAATATCGCTTGCAGAAGGGTGAAACACATTAATTTCGATCTAGTGAGGTCATGGCTTTCTCATATTTCGAATCGGAGTGTAGTCGTAAAGCGTATAGGAGTCATGTCCACCTGTAATAACATACGGACCGCTTTGCAGGAAAATGATTTCTTAAGATACTATCGCTTGCAGGAGGGTAAAACACATTGATTTCGATCTAGTGAAGTCATGGCTTTCTCATATTTCGAATCGGAGTGTAGTCGTATAGCGTATAGGAGTCATGTGAACCTGTAATAACATACTGACCGCTTCAGCAGGAAAATGATTTCTTAAGATAATATCGCTTGCAGAAGGGTAAAACTTATTGATTTCGGTCTAGTGGGGTCATGGCTTTCACATATTTCGAATCGGAGTGTAGCCGTATAGCGTATAGGAGTAAGGAGTCATGTCCACCTGTAATAACATACTGACCGCTTCAGCAGGAAAATGATTTCTTAAGATAATATCGCTTGCAGGAGGGTAAAACACATTGATTTCGATGTAGTGGGGTCATGGCTTTCTCATATTTCGAATCGGAGTGTGTCGTATAGCGTATAGGAGTCATGTCCACCTGTAATAACATACGGACCGCTTTAGCAAGAAAATGATTTCTTTAAAAAATATCGCTTGCAGAAGGGTGAAACACATTAATTTCGATCTAGTGAGGTCATGGCTTTCTCATATTTCGAATCGGAGTGTAGTCGTAAAGCGTATAGGAGTCATGTCCACCTGTAATAACATACGGACCGCTTTAGCAGGAAAATGATTTCTTAAGATACTATCGCTTGCAGGAGGGTAAAACACATTGATTTCGATCTAGTGAAGTCATGGCTTTCTCATATTTCGAATCGGAGTGTAGTCGTATAGCGTATAGGAGTCATGTGAACCTGTAATAACACATACTGACCGCTTCAGCAGGAAAATGAGTTCTTAAGATATTATCGCTTGCAGAAGGGTAAAACTTATTGATTTCGGTCTAGTGGGGTCATGGCTTTCTCATATTTCGAATCGGAGTGTAGTCGTATAGCGTATAGGAGTCATGTGAACCTGTAGTAACATACGGACCGCTTCAGCAGGAAAATGATTTCTTAAGATAATATCGCTTGCAGGAGGGTGAATCACATTGATTTCGATCTAGTGAGGTCATGGCTTTCTCATATTTCGAATCGGAGTGTATTCTTATAGCGTATAGGAGTCATGTCCACCTGTAATAACATACGGACCGCTTTAGCAGGAAAAAGATTTCTTTAAAAAATATCGCTTGCAGGAGGGTGAAACACATTGATTTCGATCTAGTGAGGTCATGGCTTTCTTATATTTCGAATCGGAGTGTAATCGTATACCGTATAGGAGTCATGTCCACCTGTAATAACATACGGACCGCTTTAGCAGGAAAAAGATTTCTTAAAAAAATATCGCTTGCTGGAGGGTGAAACACATTGATTTCGATCTAGTGAGGTCATGGCTTTCTCATATTTCGAATCGGAGTGTAGTCGTATACCGTATAGGAGTCATGTCCACCTGTAATAACATACGGACCGCTTTAGCAGGAAAATGATTTCTTAAGATAATATCGCTTGCAGGAGGGTAAAAGACATTGATTTCGATGTAGTGGGGTCATGGATTTCTCATATTTCGAATCGGAGTGTAGTCGTATAGCGTATAGGAGTCATGTCCACCTGTAATAACATACGGACCGCTTTAGCAAGAAATTGATTTCTTTAAAAAATATCGCTTGCAGAAGGGTGAAACACATTAATTTCGATCTAGTGAGGTCATGGCTTTCTCATATTTCGAATCGGAGTGTAGTCGTAAAGCGTATAGGAGTCATGTCCACCTGTAATAACATACGGACCGCTTTAGCAGGAAAATGATTTCTTAAGATACTATCGCTTGCAGGAGGGTAAAACACATTGATTTCGATCTAGTGAAGTCATGGCTTTCTCATATTTCGAATCGGAGTGTAGTCGTATAGCGTATAGGAGTCATGTGAACCTGTAATAACATACTGACCGCTTCAGCAGGAAAATGATTTCTTGAGATAATATCGCTTGCAGAAGGGTAAAACTTATTGATTTCGGTCTAGTGGGGTCATGGCTTTCTCATATTTCGAATCGGAGTGTAGTCGTATAGCGTATAGGAGTCATGTGAACCTGTAGTAACATACGGACCGCTTCAGCAGGGAAATGTATTCTTAAGATAATATCGCTTGCAGGAGGGTGAATCACATTGATTTCGATCTAGTGAGGTCATGGCTTTCTCATATTTCGAATCGGAGTGTATTCTTATAGCGTATAGGAGTCATGTCCACCTGTAATAACATACGGACCGCTTTAGCAGGAAAATGATTTCTTTAAAAAATATCGCTTGCAGGAGGGTGAAACACATTGATTTCGATCTAGTGAGGTCATGGCTTTCTCATATTTCGAATCGGAGTGTAGTCGTATAGCGTATAGGAGTCATGTCCACCTGTAATAACATACGGACCGCTTTAGCAGGAAAATGATTTCTTAAGATAATATCGCTTGCAGGAGGGTAAAGCACATTGATTTCAATGTAGTGGGGTCATGGCTTTCTCATATTTCGAATCGGAGTGTAGTCGTAAAGCGTATAGGAGTCATGTCCACCTGTAATAACATACGGACCGCTTTAGGAGGAAAATGATTTCTTTAAAAAATATCGCTTGCAGAAGGGTGAAACACATTAATTTCGATCTAGTGAGGTCATGGCTTTCTCATATTTCGAATCGGAGTGTAGTCGTAAAGCGTATAGGAGTCATGTCCACCTGTAATAACATACGGACCGCTTTGCAGGAAAATGATTTCTTAAGATACTATCGCTTGCAGGAGGGTAAAACACATTGATTTCGATCTAGTGAAGTCATGGCTTTCTCATATTTCGAATCGGAGTGTAGTCGTATAGCGTATAGGAGTCATGTGAACCTGTAGTAACATACGGACCGCTTCAGCAGGAAAATGATTACTTAAGATAATATCGCTTGCAGAAGGGTAAAACTTATTGATTTCGGTCTAGTGGGGTCATGGCTTTCTCATTTTTCGAATCGGAGTGTAGTCGTATAGCGTATAGGAGTCATGTGAACCTGTAGTAACATACGGACCGCTTCAGCAGGAAAATGATTACTTAAGATAATATCGCTTGCAGAAGGGTAAAACTTATTGATTTCGGTCTAGTGGGGTCATGGCTTTCTCATATTTCGAATCGGAGTGTAGTCGTATAGCGTATAGGAGTCATGTGAACCTGTAGTAACATACGGACCGCTTCAGCAGGAAAATGATTTCTTAAGATAATATCGCTTGCAGGAGGGTGAATCACATTGATTTCGATCTAGTGAGGTCATGGCTTTCTCATATTTCGAATCGGAGTGTACTCTTATAGCGTATAGGAGTCATGTCCACCTGTAATAACATACGGACCGCTTTAGCAGGAAAATGGTTTCTTTAAAAAATATCGCTTGCAGGAGGGTGAAACACATTGATTTCGATCTAGTGAGGTCATGGCTTTCTCATATTTCGAATCGGAGTGTAGTCGTATAGCGTATAGGAGTCATGTCCACCTGTAATAACATACGGACCGCTTTAGCAGGAAAATGATTTCTTAAGATAATATCGCTTGCAGGAGGGTAAAACACATCGATTTCGATGTAGTGGGGTCATGGCTTTCTCATATTTCGAATCGGAGTGTAGTCGTATAGCGTATAGGAGTCATGTCCACCTGTAATAACATACGGACCGCTTTAGCAAGAAAATGAGTTCTTTAAAAAATATCGCTTGCAGAAGGGTGAAACACATTAATTTCGATCTAGTGAGGTCATGGCTTTCTCATATTTCGAATCGGAGTGTAGTCGTAAAGCGTATAGGAGTCATGTCCACCTGTAATAACATACGGACCGCTTTAGCAGGAAAATGATTTCTTAAGATAATATCGCTTGCAGGAGGGTAAAACACATCGATTTCGATGTAGTGGGGTCATGGCTTTCTCATATTTCGAATCGGAGTGTAGTCGTATAGCGTATAGGAGTCATGTCCACCTGTAATAACATACGGACCGCTTTAGCAAGAAAATGAGTTCTTTAAAAAATATCGCTTGCAGAAGGGTGAAACACATTAATTTCGATCTAGTGAGGTCATGGCTTTCTCATATTTCGAATCGGAGTGTAGTCGTAAAGCGTATAGGAGTCATGTCCACCTGTAATAACATACGGACCGCTTTAGCAGGAAAATGATTTCTTAAGATACTATCGCTTGCAGGAGGGTAAAACACATTGATTTCGATCTAGTGAAGTCATGGCTTTCTCATATTTCGAATCGGAGTGTAGTCGTATAGCGTATAGGAGTCATGTGAACCTGTAATAACATACTGACCGCTTCAGCAGGAAAATGATTTCTTAAGATAATATCGCTTGCAGAAGGGTAAAACTTATTGATTTCGGTCTAGTGGGGTCATGGCTTTCTCATATTTCGAATCGGAGTGTAGTCGTATAGCGTATAGGAGTCATGTGAACCTGTAGTAACATACGGACCGCTTCAGCAGGAAAATGATTTCTTAAGATAATATCGCTTGCAGGAGGGTGAATCACATTGATTTCGATCTAGTGAGGTCATGGCTTTCTCATATTTCGAATCGGAGTGTATTCTTATAGCGTATAGGAGTCATGTCTACCTGTAATAACATACGGACCGCTTTAGCAGGAAAATGATTTCTTTAAAAAATATCGCTTGCAGGAGGGTGAAACACATTGATTTCGATCTAGTGAGGTCATGGCTTTCTCATATTTCGAATCGGAGTGTATTCTTATAGCGTATAGGAGTCATGTGAACCTGTAGTAACATACGGACCGCTTCAGCAGGAAAATGATTTCTTAAGATAATATCGCTTGCAGGAGGGTGAATCACATTGATTTCGATCTAGTGAGGTCATGGCTTTCTCATATTTCGAATCGGAGTGTATTCTTATAGCGTATAGGAGTCATGTCTACCTGTAATAACATACGGACCGCTTCAGCAGGAAAATGTGTTCTTAAGATAATATCGCTTGCAGGAGGGTGAATCACATTGATTTCGATCTAGTGAGGTCATGGCTTTCTCATATTTCGAATCGGAGTGTATTCTTATAGCGTATAGGAGTCATGTCCACCTGTAATAACATACGGACCGCTTTAGCAGGAAAATGATTTCTTTAAAAAATATCGCTTGCAGGAGGGTGAAACACATTGATTTCGATCTAGTGAGGTCATGGCTTTCTCATATTTCGAATCGGAGTGTAGTCGTATAGCGTATAGGAGTCATGTCCACCTGTAATAACATACGGACCGCTTTAGCAGGAAAATGATTTCTTAAGATAATATCGCTTGCAGGAGGGTAAAACACATTGATTTCGATGTAGTGGGGTCATGGCTTTCTCATATTTCGAATCGGAGTGTAGTCGTATAGCGTATAGGAGTCATGTCCACCTGTAATAACATACGGACCGCTTTAGCAGGAAAATGATTTCTTTAAAAAATATCGCTTGCAGAAGGGTGAAACACATTAATTTCGATCTAGTGAGGTCATGGCTTTCTCATATTTCGAATCGGAGTGTAGTCGTATAGCGTATAGGAGTCATGTCCACCTGTAATAACATACGGACCGCTTTAGCAGGAAAATGATTTCTTAAGATAATATCGCTTGCAGGAGGGTGAAACACATTGATTTCGATGTAGTGGGGTCATGAGTCTCTCATATTTCGAATATGAGTGTAGTCGTATAGCGTATAGGAGTCATGTCCACCTGTAATAACATACGGACCGCTTTAGCAGGAAAATGATTTCTTAAGATAATATCGCTTGCAGGAGGGTAAAGCACATTGATTTCAATGTAGTGGGGTCATGGCTTTCTCATATTTCGAATCGGAGTGTAGTCGTAAAGCGTATAGGAGTCATGTCCACCTGTAATAACATACGGACCGCTTTAGGAGGAAAATGATTTCTTTAAAAAATATCGCTTGCAGAAGGGTGAAACACATTAATTTCGATCTAGTGAGGTCATGGCTTTCTCATATTTCGAATCGGAGTGTAGTCGTAAAGCGTATAGGAGTCATGTCCACCTGTAATAACATACGGACCGCTTTGCAGGAAAATGATTTCTTAAGATACTATCGCTTGCAGGAGGGTAAAACACATTGATTTCGATCTAGTGAAGTCATGGCTTTCTCATATTTCGAATCGGAGTGTAGTCGTATAGCGTATAGGAGTCATGTGAACCTGTAGTAACATACGGACCGCTTCAGCAGGAAAATGATTACTTAAGATAATATCGCTTGCAGAAGGGTAAAACTTATTGATTTCGGTCTAGTGGGGTCATGGCTTTCTCATTTTTCGAATCGGAGTGTAGTCGTATAGCGTATAGGAGTCATGTGAACCTGTAGTAACATACGGACCGCTTCAGCAGGAAAATGATTACTTAAGATAATATCGCTTGCAGAAGGGTAAAACTTATTGATTTCGGTCTAGTGGGGTCATGGCTTTCTCATATTTCGAATCGGAGTGTAGTCGTATAGCGTATAGGAGTCATGTGAACCTGTAGTAACATACGGACCGCTTCAGCAGGAAAATGATTTCTTAAGATAATATCGCTTGCAGGAGGGTGAATCACATTGATTTCGATCTAGTGAGGTCATGGCTTTCTCATATTTCGAATCGGAGTGTACTCTTATAGCGTATAGGAGTCATGTCCACCTGTAATAACATACGGACCGCTTTAGCAGGAAAATGGTTTCTTTAAAAAATATCGCTTGCAGGAGGGTGAAACACATTGATTTCGATCTAGTGAGGTCATGGCTTTCTCATATTTCGAATCGGAGTGTAGTCGTATAGCGTATAGGAGTCATGTCCACCTGTAATAACATACGGACCGCTTTAGCAGGAAAATGATTTCTTAAGATAATATCGCTTGCAGGAGGGTAAAACACATCGATTTCGATGTAGTGGGGTCATGGCTTTCTCATATTTCGAATCGGAGTGTAGTCGTATAGCGTATAGGAGTCATGTCCACCTGTAATAACATACGGACCGCTTTAGCAAGAAAATGAGTTCTTTAAAAAATATCGCTTGCAGAAGGGTGAAACACATTAATTTCGATCTAGTGAGGTCATGGCTTTCTCATATTTCGAATCGGAGTGTAGTCGTAAAGCGTATAGGAGTCATGTCCACCTGTAATAACATACGGACCGCTTTAGCAGGAAAATGATTTCTTAAGATAATATCGCTTGCAGGAGGGTAAAACACATCGATTTCGATGTAGTGGGGTCATGGCTTTCTCATATTTCGAATCGGAGTGTAGTCGTATAGCGTATAGGAGTCATGTCCACCTGTAATAACATACGGACCGCTTTAGCAAGAAAATGAGTTCTTTAAAAAATATCGCTTGCAGAAGGGTGAAACACATTAATTTCGATCTAGTGAGGTCATGGCTTTCTCATATTTCGAATCGGAGTGTAGTCGTAAAGCGTATAGGAGTCATGTCCACCTGTAATAACATACGGACCGCTTTAGCAGGAAAATGATTTCTTAAGATACTATCGCTTGCAGGAGGGTAAAACACATTGATTTCGATCTAGTGAAGTCATGGCTTTCTCATATTTCGAATCGGAGTGTAGTCGTATAGCGTATAGGAGTCATGTGAACCTGTAATAACATACTGACCGCTTCAGCAGGAAAATGATTTCTTAAGATAATATCGCTTGCAGAAGGGTAAAACTTATTGATTTCGGTCTAGTGGGGTCATGGCTTTCTCATATTTCGAATCGGAGTGTAGTCGTATAGCGTATAGGAGTCATGTGAACCTGTAGTAACATACGGACCGCTTCAGCAGGAAAATGATTTCTTAAGATAATATCGCTTGCAGGAGGGTGAATCACATTGATTTCGATCTAGTGAGGTCATGGCTTTCTCATATTTCGAATCGGAGTGTATTCTTATAGCGTATAGGAGTCATGTCTACCTGTAATAACATACGGACCGCTTTAGCAGGAAAATGATTTCTTTAAAAAATATCGCTTGCAGGAGGGTGAAACACATTGATTTCGATCTAGTGAGGTCATGGCTTTCTCATATTTCGAATCGGAGTGTATTCTTATAGCGTATAGGAGTCATGTGAACCTGTAGTAACATACGGACCGCTTCAGCAGGAAAATGATTTCTTAAGATAATATCGCTTGCAGGAGGGTGAATCACATTGATTTCGATCTAGTGAGGTCATGGCTTTCTCATATTTCGAATCGGAGTGTATTCTTATAGCGTATAGGAGTCATGTCTACCTGTAATAACATACGGACCGCTTCAGCAGGAAAATGTGTTCTTAAGATAATATCGCTTGCAGGAGGGTGAATCACATTGATTTCGATCTAGTGAGGTCATGGCTTTCTCATATTTCGAATCGGAGTGTATTCTTATAGCGTATAGGAGTCATGTCCACCTGTAATAACATACGGACCGCTTTAGCAGGAAAATGATTTCTTTAAAAAATATCGCTTGCAGGAGGGTGAAACACATTGATTTCGATCTAGTGAGGTCATGGCTTTCTCATATTTCGAATCGGAGTGTAGTCGTATAGCGTATAGGAGTCATGTCCACCTGTAATAACATACGGACCGCTTTAGCAGGAAAATGATTTCTTAAGATAATATCGCTTGCAGGAGGGTAAAACACATTGATTTCGATGTAGTGGGGTCATGGCTTTCTCATATTTCGAATCGGAGTGTAGTCGTATAGCGTATAGGAGTCATGTCCACCTGTAATAACATACGGACCGCTTTAGCAGGAAAATGATTTCTTTAAAAAATATCGTTTGCAGAAGGGTGAAACACATTAATTTCGATCTAGTGAGGTCATGGCTTACTCATATTTCGAATCGGAGTGTAGTCGTATAGCGTATAGGAGTCATGTCCACCTGTAATAACATACGGACCGCTTTAGCAGGAAAATGATTTCTTAAGATAATATCGCTTGCAGGAGGGTAAAACACATTGATTTCGATGTAGTGGGGTCATGAGTCTCTCATATTTCGAATATGAGTGTAGTCGTATAGCGTATAGGAGTCATGTCCACCTGTAATAACATACGGACCGCTTCAGCAGGAAAATGATTTCTTAAGATAATATCGCTTGCAGGAGGGTAAAACACATTGATTTCGATCTAGTGAGGTCATGGCTTTCTCATATTTCGAATCGGAGTGTAGTCGTATAGCGTATAGGAGTCATGTCCACCTGTAATAACATACGGACCGCTTTAGCAGGAAAATGATTTCTTAAGATAATATCGCTTGCAGGAGGGTAAAACACATTGATTTCGATGTAGTGGGGTCATGGCTTTCTCATATTTCGAATCGGAGTGTAGTCGTAAAGCGTATAGGAGTCATGTCCACCTGTAATAACATACGGACCGCTTTAGGAGGAAAATGATTTCTTTTAAAAATATCGCTTGCAGAAGGGTGAAACACATTAATTTCGATCTAGTGAGGTCATGGCTTTCTCATATTTCGAATCGGAGTGTAGTCGTAAAGCGTATAGGAGTCATGTCCACCTGTAATAACATACGGACCGCTTTGCAGGAAAATGATTTCTTAAGATACTATCGCTTGCAGGAGGGTAAAACACATTGATTTCGATCTAGTGAAGTCATGGCTTTCTCATATTTCGAATCGGAGTGTAGTCGTATAGCGTATAGGAGTCATGTGAACCTGTAATAACATACTGACCGCTTCAGCAGGAAAATGATTTCTTAAGATAATATCGCTTGCAGAAGGGTAAAACTTATTGATTTCGGTCTAGTGGGGTCATGGCTTTCTCATTTTTCGAATCGGAGTGTAGTCGTATAGCGTATAGGAGTCATGTGAACCTGTAGTAACATACGGACCGCTTCAGCAGGAAAATGATTTCTTAAGATAATATCGCTTGCAGGAGGGTGAATCACATTGATTTCGATCTAGTGAGGTCATGGCTTTCTCATATTTCGAATCGGAGTGTATTCTTATAGCGTATAGGAGTCATGTCCACCTGTAATAACATACGGACCGCTTTAGCAGGAAAATGGTTTCTTTAAAAAATATCGCTTGCAGGAGGGTGAAACACATTGATTTCGATCTAGTGAGGTCATGGCTTTCTCATATTTCGAATCGGAGTGTAGTCGTATAGCGTATAGGAGTCATGTCCACCTGTAATAACATACGGACCGCTTTAGCAGGAAAATGATTTCTTAAGATAATATCGCTTGCAGGAGGGTAAAACACATCGATTTCGATGTAGTGGGGTCATGGCTTTCTCATATTTCGAATCGGAGTGTAGTCGTATAGCGTATAGGAGTCATGTCCACCTGTAATAACATACGGACCGCTTTAGCAAGAAAATGAGTTCTTTAAAAAATATCGCTTGCAGAAGGGTGAAACACATTAATTTCGATCTAGTGAGGTCATGGCTTTCTCATATTTCGAATCGGAGTGTAGTCGTAAAGCGTATAGGAGTCATGTCCACCTGTAATAACATACGGACCGCTTTAGCAGGAAAATGATTTCTTAAGATACTATCGCTTGCAGGAGGGTAAAACACATTGATTTCGATCTAGTGAAGTCATGGCTTTCTCATATTTCGAATCGGAGTGTAGTCGTATAGCGTATAGGAGTCATGTGAACCTGTAATAACATACTGACCGCTTCAGCAGGAAAATGATTTCTTAAGATAATATCGCTTGCAGAAGGGTAAAACACATCGATTTCGATGTAGTGGGGTCATGGCTTTCTCATATTTCGAATCGGAGTGTAGTCGTATAGCGTATAGGAGTCATGTCCACCTGTAATAACATACGGACCGCTTTCGCAAGAAAATGAGTTCTTTAAAAAATATCGCTTGCAGAAGGGTGAAACACATTAATTTCGATCTAGTGAGGTCATGGCTTTCTCATATTTCGAATCGGAGTGTAGTCGTAAAGCGTATAGGAGTCATGTCCACCTGTAATAACATACGGACCGCTTTAGCAGGAAAATGATTTCTTAAGATACTATCGCTTGCAGGAGGGTAAAACACATTGATTTCGATCTAGTGAAGTCATGGCTTTCTCATATTTCGAATCGGAGTGTAGTCGTATAGCGTATAGGAGTCATGTGAACCTGTAATAACATACTGACCGCTTCAGCAGGAAAATGATTTCTTAAGATAATATCGCTTGCAGAAGGGTAAAACTTATTGATTTCGGTCTAGTGGGGTCATGGCTTTCTCATATTTCGAATCGGAGTGTAGTCGTATAGCGTATAGGAGTCATGTGAACCTGTAGTAACATACGGACCGCTTCAGCAGGAAAATGATTTCTTAAGATAATATCGCTTGCAGGAGGGTGAATCACATTGATTTCGATCTAGTGAGGTCATGGCTTTCTCATATTTCGAATCGGAGTGTATTCTTATAGCGTATAGGAGTCATGTCTACCTGTAATAACATACGGACCGCTTTAGCAGGAAAATGATTTCTTTAAAAAATATCGCTTGCAGGAGGGTGAAACACATTGATTTCGATCTAGTGAGGTCATGGCTTTCTCATATTTCGAATCGGAGTGTAGTCGTATAGCGTATAGGAGTCATGTCCACCTGTAATAACATACGGACCGCTTTAGCAGGAAAATGATTTCTTAAGATAATATCGCTTGCAGGAGGGTAAAACACATCGATTTTGATGTAGTGGGGTCATGGCTTTCTCATATTTCGAATCGGAGTGTAGTCGTATAGCGTATAGGAGTCATGTCCACCTGTAATAACATACGGACCGCTTTAGCAAGAAAATGAGTTCTTAAAAAAATATCGCTTGCAGAAGGGTGAAACACATTAATTTCGATCTAGTGAGGTCATGGCTTTCTCATATTTCGAATCGGAGTGTAGTCGTAAAGCGTATAGGAGTCATGTCCACCTGTAATAACATACGGACCGCTTTAGCAGGAAAATGATTTCTTAAGATACTATCGCTTGCAGGAGGGTAAAACACATTGATTTCGATCTAGTGAAGTCATGGCTTTCTCATATTTCGAATCGGAGTGTAGTCGTATAGCGTATAGGAGTCATGTGAACCTGTAATAACATACTGACCGCTTCAGCAGGAAAATGATTTCTTAAGATAATATCGCTTGCAGAAGGGTAAAACTTATTGATTTCGGTCTAGTGGGGTCATGGCTTTCTCATATTTCGAATCGGAGTGTAGTCGTATAGCGTATAGGAGTCATGTGAACCTGTAGTAACATACGGACCGCTTCAGCAGGAAAATGATTTCTTAAGATAATATCGCTTGCAGGAGGGTGAATCACATTGATTTCGATCTAGTGAGGTCATGGCTTTCTCATATTTCGAATCGGAGTGTATTCTTATAGCGTATAGGAGTCATGTCTACCTGTAATAACATACGGACCGCTTTAGCAGGAAAATGATTTCTTTAAAAAATATCGCTTGCAGGAGGGTGAAACACATTGATTTCGATCTAGTGAGGTCATGGCTTTCTCATATTTCGAATCGGAGTGTAGTCGTATAGCGTATAGGAGTCATGTCCACCTGTAATAACATACGGACCGCTTTAGCAGGAAAATGATTTCTTAAGATAATATCGCTTGCAGGAGGGTAAAACACATTGATTTCGATGTAGTGGGGTCATGGCTTTCTCATATTTCGAATCGGAGTGTAGTCGTATAGCGTATAGAAGTCATGTCCACCTGTAATAACATACGGACCGCTTTAGCAGGAAAATGATTTCTTTAAAAAATATCGCTTGCAGAAGGGTGAAACACATTAATTTCGATCTAGTGAGGTCATGGCTTTCTCATATTTCGAATCGGAGTGTAGTCGTATAGCGTATAGGAGTCATGTCCACCTGTAATAACATACGGACCGCTTTAGCAGGAAAATGATTTCTTAAGATAATATCGCTTGCAGGATGCAGGAGGGTAAAACACATTGATTTCGATCATTGAGGTCATGGCTTTCTCATATTTCGAATCGGAGTGTAGTCGTATAGCGTATAGGAGTCATGTGAACCTGTAATAACATACTGACCGCTTCAGCAGGAAAATGATTTCTTAAGATAATATCGCTTGCAGAAGGGTAAAACTTATTGATTTCGGTCTAGTGGGGTCATGGCTTTCTCATATTTCGAATCGGAGTGTAGTCGTATAGCGTATAGGAGTCATGTGAACCTGTAGTAACATACGGACCGCTTCAGCAGGAAAATGATTTCTTAAGATAATATCGCTTGCAGGAGGGTGAATCACATTGATTTCGATCTAGTGAGGTCATGGCTTTCTCATATTTCGAATCGGAGTGTATTCTTATAGCGTATAGGAGTCATGTCTACCTGTAATAACATACGGACCGCTTTAGCAGGAAAATGATTTCTTTAAAAAATATCGCTTGCAGGAGGGTGAAACACATTGATTTCGATCTAGTGAGGTCATGGCTTTCTCATATTTCGAATCGGAGTGTATTCTTATAGCGTATAGGAGTCATGTGAACCTGTAGTAACATACGGACCGCTTCAGCAGGAAAATGATTTCTTAAGATAATATCGCTTGCAGGAGGGTGAATCACATTGATTTCGATCTAGTGAGGTCATGGCTTTCTCATATTTCGAATCGGAGTGTATTCTTATAGCGTATAGGAGTCATGTCTACCTGTAATAACATACGGACCGCTTCAGCAGGAAAATGTGTTCTTAAGATAATATCGCTTGCAGGAGGGTGAATCACATTGATTTCGATCTAGTGAGGTCATGGCTTTCTCATATTTCGAATCGGAGTGTATTCTTATAGCGTATAGGAGTCATGTCCACCTGTAATAACATACGGACCGCTTTAGCAGGAAAATGATTTCTTTAAAAAATATCGCTTGCAGGAGGGTGAAACACATTGATTTCGATCTAGTGAGGTCATGGCTTTCTCATATTTCGAATCGGAGTGTAGTCGTATAGCGTATAGGAGTCATGTCCACCTGTAATAACATACGGACCGCTTTAGCAGGAAAATGATTTCTTAAGATAATATCGCTTGCAGGAGGGTAAAACACATTGATTTCGATGTAGTGGGGTCATGGCTTTCTCATATTTCGAATCGGAGTGTAGTCGTATAGCGTATAGGAGTCATGTCCACCTGTAATAACATACGGACCGCTTTAGCAGGAAAATGATTTCTTTAAAAAATATCGCTCGCAGAAGGGTGAAACACATTAATTTCGATCTAGTGAGGTCATGGCTTTCTCATATTTCGAATCGGAGTGTAGTCGTATAGCGTATAGGAGTCATGTCCACCTGTAATAACATACGGACCGCTTTAGCAGGAAAATGATTTCTTAAGATAATATCGCTTGCAGGAGGGTAAAACACATTGATTTCGATGTAGTGGGGTCATGAGTCTCTCATATTTCGAATATGAGTGTAGTCGTATAGCGTATAGGAGTCATGTCCACCTGTAATAACATACGGACCGCTTTAGCAGGAAAATGATTTCTTGAGATTATATTGCTTGCAGGAGGGTAAAACACAATGATTTCGATGTAGTGGGGTTATGGCTTTCTCATATTTCGAATCGGAGTAGAGCCGTATAGCGTATAGGAGTCATGTCCACCTGTAATAACATACGGACCGCTTCAGCAGGAAAATGATTTCTTAAGATAATATCGCTTGCAGGAGGGTAAAACACATTGATTTCGATCTAGTGAGGTCATGGCTTTCTCATATTTCGAATCGGAGTGTAGTCGTATAGCGTATAGGAGTCATGTCCACCTGTAATAACATACGGACCGCTTTAGCAGGAAAATGATTTCTTAAGATAATATCGCTTGCAGGAGGGTAAAACACATTGATTTCGATGTAGTGGGGTCATGGCTTTCTCATATTTCGAATCGGAGTGTAGTCGTAAAGCGTATAGGAGTCATGTCCACCTGTAATAACATACGGACCGCTTTAGCAGGAAAATGATTTCTTTTAAAAATATCGCTTGCAGAAGGGTGAAACACATTAATTTCGATCTAGTGAGGTCATGGCTTTCTCATATTTCGAATCGGAGTGTAGTCGTAAAGCGTATAGGAGTCATGTCCACCTGTAATAACATACGGACCGCTTTGCAGGAAAATGATTTCTTAAGATACTATCGCTTGCAGGAGGGTAAAACACATTGATTTCGATCTAGTGAAGTCATGGCTTTCTCATATTTCGAATCGGAGTGTAGTCGTATAGCGTATAGGAGTCATGTGAACCTGTAATAACATACTGACCGCTTCAGCAGGAAAATGATTTCTTAAGATAATATCGCTTGCAGAAGGGTAAAACTTATTGATTTCGGTCTAGTGGGGTCATGGCTTTCTCATTTTTCGAATCGGAGTGTAGTCGTATAGCGTATAGGAGTCATGTGAACCTGTAGTAACATACGGACCGCTTCAGCAGGAAAATGATTTCTTAAGATAATATCGCTTGCAGGAGGGTGAATCACATTGATTTCGATCTAGTGAGGTCATGGCTTTCTCATATTTCGAATCGGAGTGTATTCTTATAGCGTATAGGAGTCATGTCCACCTGTAATAACATACGGACCGCTTTAGCAGGAAAATGGTTTCTTTAAAAAATATCGCTTGCAGGAGGGTGAAACACATTGATTTCGATCTAGTGAGGTCATGGCTTTCTCATATTTCGAATCGGAGTGTAGTCGTATAGCGTATAGGAGTCATGTCCACCTGTAATAACATACGGACCGCTTTAGCAGGAAAATGATTTCTTAAGATAATATCGCTTGCAGGAGGGTAAAACACATCGATTTCGATGTAGTGGGGTCATGGCTTTCTCATATTTCGAATCGGAGTGTAGTCGTATAGCGTATAGGAGTCATGTCCACCTGTAATAACATACGGACCGCTTTAGCAAGAAAATGAGTTCTTTAAAAAATATCGCTTGCAGAAGGGTGAAACACATTAATTTCGATCTAGTGAGGTCATGGCTTTCTCATATTTCGAATCGGAGTGTAGTCGTAAAGCGTATAGGAGTCATGTCCACCTGTAATAACATACGGACCGCTTTAGCAGGAAAATGATTTCTTAAGATACTATCGCTTGCAGGAGGGTAAAACACATTGATTTCGATCTAGTGAAGTCATGGCTTTCTCATATTTCGAATCGGAGTGTAGTCGTATAGCGTATAGGAGTCATGTGAACCTGTAATAACATACTGACCGCTTCAGCAGGAAAATGATTTCTTAAGATAATATCGCTTGCAGAAGGGTAAAACACATCGATTTCGATGTAGTGGGGTCATGGCTTTCTCATATTTCGAATCGGAGTGTAGTCGTATAGCGTATAGGAGTCATGTCCACCTGTAATAACATACGGACCGCTTTCGCAAGAAAATGAGTTCTTTAAAAAATATCGCTTGCAGAAGGGTGAAACACATTAATTTCGATCTAGTGAGGTCATGGCTTTCTCATATTTCGAATCGGAGTGTAGTCGTAAAGCGTATAGGAGTCATGTCCACCTGTAATAACATACGGACCGCTTTAGCAGGAAAATGATTTCTTAAGATACTATCGCTTGCAGGAGGGTAAAACACATTGATTTCGATCTAGTGAAGTCATGGCTTTCTCATATTTCGAATCGGAGTGTAGTCGTATAGCGTATAGGAGTCATGTGAACCTGTAATAACATACTGACCGCTTCAGCAGGAAAATGATTTCTTAAGATAATATCGCTTGCAGAAGGGTAAAACTTATTGATTTCGGTCTAGTGGGGTCATGGCTTTCTCATATTTCGAATCGGAGTGTAGTCGTATAGCGTATAGGAGTCATGTGAACCTGTAGTAACATACGGACCGCTTCAGCAGGAAAATGATTTCTTAAGATAATATCGCTTGCAGGAGGGTGAATCACATTGATTTCGATCTAGTGAGGTCATGGCTTTCTCATATTTCGAATCGGAGTGTATTCTTATAGCGTATAGGAGTCATGTCTACCTGTAATAACATACGGACCGCTTTAGCAGGAAAATGATTTCTTTAAAAAATATCGCTTGCAGGAGGGTGAAACACATTGATTTCGATCTAGTGAGGTCATGGCTTTCTCATATTTCGAATCGGAGTGTAGTCGTATAGCGTATAGGAGTCATGTCCACCTGTAATAACATACGGACCGCTTTAGCAGGAAAATGATTTCTTAAGATAATATCGCTTGCAGGAGGGTAAAACACATCGATTTTGATGTAGTGGGGTCATGGCTTTCTCATATTTCGAATCGGAGTGTAGTCGTATAGCGTATAGGAGTCATGTCCACCTGTAATAACATACGGACCGCTTTAGCAAGAAAATGAGTTCTTAAAAAAATATCGCTTGCAGAAGGGTGAAACACATTAATTTCGATCTAGTGAGGTCATGGCTTTCTCATATTTCGAATCGGAGTGTAGTCGTAAAGCGTATAGGAGTCATGTCCACCTGTAATAACATACGGACCGCTTTAGCAGGAAAATGATTTCTTAAGATACTATCGCTTGCAGGAGGGTAAAACACATTGATTTCGATCTAGTGAAGTCATGGCTTTCTCATATTTCGAATCGGAGTGTAGTCGTATAGCGTATAGGAGTCATGTGAACCTGTAATAACATACTGACCGCTTCAGCAGGAAAATGATTTCTTAAGATAATATCGCTTGCAGAAGGGTAAAACTTATTGATTTCGGTCTAGTGGGGTCATGGCTTTCTCATATTTCGAATCGGAGTGTAGTCGTATAGCGTATAGGAGTCATGTGAACCTGTAGTAACATACGGACCGCTTCAGCAGGAAAATGATTTCTTAAGATAATATCGCTTGCAGGAGGGTGAATCACATTGATTTCGATCTAGTGAGGTCATGGCTTTCTCATATTTCGAATCGGAGTGTATTCTTATAGCGTATAGGAGTCATGTCTACCTGTAATAACATACGGACCGCTTTAGCAGGAAAATGATTTCTTTAAAAAATATCGCTTGCAGGAGGGTGAAACACATTGATTTCGATCTAGTGAGGTCATGGCTTTCTCATATTTCGAATCGGAGTGTAGTCGTATAGCGTATAGGAGTCATGTCCACCTGTAATAACATACGGACCGCTTTAGCAGGAAAATGATTTCTTAAGATAATATCGCTTGCAGGAGGGTAAAACACATTGATTTCGATGTAGTGGGGTCATGGCTTTCTCATATTTCGAATCGGAGTGTAGTCGTATAGCGTATAGAAGTCATGTCCACCTGTAATAACATACGGACCGCTTTAGCAGGAAAATGATTTCTTTAAAAAATATCGCTTGCAGAAGGGTGAAACACATTAATTTCGATCTAGTGAGGTCATGGCTTTCTCATATTTCGAATCGGAGTGTAGTCGTATAGCGTATAGGAGTCATGTCCACCTGTAATAACATACGGACCGCTTTAGCAGGAAAATGATTTCTTAAGATAATATCGCTTGCAGGAGGGTAAAACACATTGATTTCGATCATTGAGGTCATGGCTTTCTCATATTTCGAATCGGAGTGTAGTCGTATAGCGTATAGGAGTCATGTCCACCTGTAATAACATACGGACCGCTTTAGCAGGAAAATGATTTCTTAAGATAATATCGCTTGCAGAAGGGTAAAACTTATTGATTTCGGTCTAGTGGGGTCATGGCTTTCTCATATTTCGAATCGGAGTGTAGTCGTATAGCGTATAGGAGTCATGTGAACCTGTAGTAACATACGGACCGCTTCAGCAGGAAAATGATTTCTTAAGATAATATCGCTTGCAGGAGGGTGAATCACATTGATTTCGATCTAGTGAGGTCATGGCTTTCTCATATTTCGAATCGGAGTGTAGTCGTATAGCGTATAGGAGTCATGTCCACCTGTAATAACATACGGACCGCTTTAGCAGGAAAATGATTTCTTTAAAAAATATCGCTTGCAGGAGGGTGAAACACATTGATTTCGATCTAGTGAGGTCATGGCTTTCTCATATTTCGAATTGGAGTGTAGTCGTATAGCGTATAGGAGTCATGTCCACCTGTAATAACATACGGACCGCTTTAGCAGGAAAATGATTTCTTTAAAAAAAATATCGCTTGCAGGAGGGTGAAACACATTGATTTCGATCTAGTGGGGTCATGGCTTTCTCATATTTCGAAACACATTGATTTCGATCTAGTGAAGTCATGGCTTTCTCATATTTCGAATCGGAGTGTAGTCGTATAGCGTATAGGAGTCATGTCCACCTGTAATAACATACGGACCGCTTTAGCAGGAAAATGATTTCTTAAGATACTATCGCTTGCAGGAGGGTAAAACACATTGATTTCGATCTAGTGAAGTCCTGGCTTTCTCATATTTCGAATCGGAGTGTAGTCGTATAGCGTATAGGAGTCATGTGAACCTGTAATAACATACTGACCGCTTCAGCAGGAAAATGATTTCTTAAGATAATATCGCTTGCAGAAGGGTAAAACTTATTGATTTCGGTCTAGTGGGGTCATGGCTTTCTCATATTTCGAATCGGAGTGTAGTCGTATAGCGTATAGGAGTCATGTGAACCTGTAGTAACATACGGACCGCTTCAGCAGGAAAATGATTTCTTAAGATAATATCGCTTGCAGGAGGGTGAATCACATTGATTTCGATCTAGTGAGGTCATGGCTTTCTCATATTTCGAATCGGAGTGTATTCTTATAGCGTATAGGAGTCATGTCCACCTGTAATAACATACGGACCGCTTTAGCAGGAAAATGATTTCTTTAAAAAATATCGCTTGCAGGAGGGTGAAACACATTGATTTCGATCTAGTGAGGTCATGGCTTTCTCATATTTCAAATCGGAGTGTATTCTTATAGCGTATAGGAGTCATGTCCACCTGTAATAACATACGGACCGCTTTAGCAGGAAAAAGATTTCTTTAAAAAATATCGCTTGCAGGAGGGTGAAACACATTGATTTCGATCTAGTGAGGTCATGGCTTTCTCATATTTCGAATCGGAGTGTAATCGTATAGCGTATAGGAGTCATGTCCACCTGTAATAACATACGGACCGCTTTAGCAGGAAAATGATTTCTTTAAAAAAAATATCGCTTGCAGGAGGGTGAAACACATTGATTTCGATCTAGTGGGGTCATGGCTTTCTCATATTTCGAATCGGAGTGTAGTCGTAAAGCGTATAGGAGTCATGTCCACCTGTAATAACGTACGGACCGCTTTAGCAGGAAAATGATTTCTTAAGATACTATCGCTTGCAGGAGGGTAAAACACATTGATTTCGATCTAGTGAAGTCATGGCTTTCTCATATTTCGAATCGGAGTGTAGTCGTATAGCGTATAGGAGTCATGTCCACCTGTAATAACATACGGACCGCTTTAGCAGGAAAATGATTTCTTAAGATACTATCGCTTGCAGGAGGGTAAAACACATTGATTTCGATCTAGTGAAGTCATGGCTTTCTCATATTTCGAATCGGAGTGTAGTCGTATAGCGTATAGGAGTCATGTGAACCTGTAATAACATACTGACCGCTTCAGCAGGAAAATGATTTCTTAAGATAATATCGCTTGCAGAAGGGTAAAACTTATTGATTTCGGTCTAGTGGGGTCATGGCTTTCTCATATTTCGAATCGGAGTGTAGTCGTATAGCGTATAGGAGTCATGTGAACCTGTAGTAACATACGGACCGCTTCAGCAGGAAAATGATTTCTTAAGATAATATCGCTTGCAGGAGAGTGAATCACATTGATTTCGATCTAGTGAGGTCATGGCTTTCTCATATTTCGAATCGGAGTGTATTCTTATAGCGTATAGGAGTCATGTCCACCTGTAATAACATACGGACCGCTTTAGCAGGAAAATGATTTCTTTAAAAAATATCGCTTGCAGGAGGGTGAAACACATTGATTTCGATCTAGTGAGGTCATGGCTTTCTCATATTTCGAATCGGAGTGTAGTCGTATAGCGTATAGGAGTCATGTCCACCTGTAATAACATACGGACCGCTTTAGCAGGAAAATGATTTCTTAAGATAATATCGCTTGCAGGAGGGTAAAACACATTGATTTCGATGTAGTGGGGTCATGGCTTTCTCATATTTCGAATCGGAGTGTAGTCGTATAGCGTATAGGAGTCATGTCCACCTGTAATAACATACGGACCGCTTTAGCAGGAAAATGATTTCTTTAAAAAATATCGCTTGCAGAAGGGTGAAACACATTAATTTCGATCTAGTGAGGTCATGGCTTTCTCATATTTCGAATCGGAGTGTAGTCGTATAGCGTATAGGAGTCATGTCCACCTGTAATAACATACGGACCGTTTTAGCAGGAAAATGATTTCTTAAGATAATATCGCTTGCAGGAGGGTAAAACACATTGATTTCGATGTAGTGGGGTCATGCCTCTCTCATATTTCGAATCGGAGTGTAGTCGTATAGCGTATAGGAGTCATGTCCACCTGTAATAACATACGGACCGCTTTAGCAGGAAAATGATTTCTTGAGATTATATTGCTTGCAGGAGGGTAAAACACAATGATTTCGATGTAGTGGGGTTATGGCTTTCTCATATTTCGAATCGGAGTGTAGCCGTATAGCGTATAGGAGTCATGTCCACCTGTAATAACATACGGACCGCTTCAGCAGGAAAATGATTTCTTAAGATAATATCGCTTGCAGGAGGGTAAAACACATTGATTTCGATCTAGTGAGGTCATGGCTTTCTCATATTTCGAATCGGAGTGTAGTCGTATAGCGTATAGGAGTCATGTCCACCTGTAATAACATACGGACCGCTTTAGCAGGAAAATGATTTCTTAAGATAATATCGCTTGCAGGAGGGTAAAACACATTGATTTCAATGTAGTGGGGTCATGGCTTTCTCATATTTCGAATCGGAGTGTAGTCGTATAGCGTATAGCTATAGGAGTCATGTGAACCTGTAATAACATACTGACCGCTTCAGCAGGAAAATGATTTCTTAAGATAATATCGCTTGCAGGAGGGTGAATCACATTGATTTCGATCTAGTGAGGTCATGGCTTTCTCATATTTCGAATCGGAGTGTAGTCGTTTAGCGTATAGGAGTCATGTCCACCTGTAATAACATACGGACCGCTTTAGCAGGAAAATGATTTCTTAAGATAATATCGCTTGCAGGAGGGTAAAACACATCGATTTCGATGTAGTGGGGTCATGGCTTTCTCATATTTCGAATCGGAGTGTAGTCGTATAGCGTATAGGAGTCATGTCCACCTGTAATAACATACGGACCGCTTTAGCAAGAAAATGAGTTCTTTAAAAAATATCGCTTGCAGAAGGGTGAAACACATTAATTTCGATCTAGTGAGGTCATGGCTTTCTCATATTTCGAAACGGAGTGTAGTCGTATAGCGTATAGGAGTCATGTCCACCTGTAATAACATACGGACCGCTTTAGCAGGAAAATGATTTCTTTAAAAAATATCGCTTGCAGGAGGGTGAAACACATTGATTTCGATCTAGTGAGGTCATGGCTTTCTCATATTTCGAATCGGAGTGTAGTCGTATAGCGTATAGGAGTCATGTCCACCTGTAATAACATACGGACCGCTTTAGCAGGAAAATGATTTCTTAAGATAATATCGCTTGCAGGAGGGTAAAACACATTGATTTCGATGTAGTGGGGTCATGGCTTTCTCATATTTCGAATCGGAGTGTAGTCGTATAGCGTATAGGAGTCATGTCCACCTGTAATAACATACGGACCGCTTTAGCAGGAAAATGATTTCTTTAAAAAATATCGCTTGCAGAAGGGTGAAACACATTAATTTCGATCTAGTGAGGTCATGGCTTTCTCATATTTCGAATCGGAGTGTAGTCGTATAGCGTATAGGAGTCATGTCCACCTGTAATAACATACGGACCGTTTTAGCAGGAAAATGATTTCTTAAGATAATATCGCTTGCAGGAGGGTAAAACACATTGATTTCGATGTAGTGGGGTCATGCCTCTCTCATATTTCGAATCGGAGTGTAGTCGTATAGCGTATAGGAGTCATGTCCACCTGTAATAACATACGGACCGCTTTAGCAGGAAAATGATTTCTTGAGATTATATTGCTTGCAGGAGGGTAAAACACAATGATTTCGATGTAGTGGGGTTATGGCTTTCTCATATTTCGAATCGGAGTGTAGTCGTATAGCGTATAGGAGTCATGTCCACCTGTAATAACATACGGACCGCTTTAGCAGGAAAATGATTTCTTGAGATTATATTGCTTGCAGGAGGGTAAAACACATTGATTTCGATCTAGTGAGGTCATGGCTTTCTCATATTTCGAATCGGAGTGTAGTCGTATAGCGTATAGGAGTCATGTCCACCTGTAATAACATACGGACCGCTTTAGCAGGAAAATGATTTCTTAAGATAATATCGCTTGCAGGAGGGTAAAACACATTGATTTCGATGTAGTGGGGTCATGGCTTTCTCATATTTCGAATCGGAGTGTAGTCGTATAGCGTATAGGAATAGGAGTCATGTGAACCTGTAATAACATACTGACCGCTTCAGCAGGAAAATGATTTCTTAAGATAATATCGCTTGCAGGAGGGTGAATCACATTGATTTCGATCTAGTGAGGTCATGGCTTTCTCATATTTCGAATCGGAGTGTAGTCGTTTAGCGTATAGGAGTCATGTCCACCTGTAATAACATACGGACCGCTTCAGCAGGAAAATGATTTCTTAAGATAATATCGCTTGCAGGAGGGTAAAACACATCGATTTCGATGTAGTGGGGTCATGGCTTTCTCATATTTCGAATCGGAGTGTAGTCGTATAGCGTATAGGAGTCATGTCCACCTGTAATAACATACGGACCGCTTTAGCAAGAAAATGAGTTCTTTAAAAAATATCGCTTGCAGAAGGGTGAAACACATTAATTTCGATCTAGTGAGGTCATGGCTTTCTCATATTTCGAAACGGAGTGTAGTCGTATAGCGTATAGGAGTCATGTCCCCCTGTAATAACATACGGACCGCTTTAGCAGGAAAATGATTTCTTAAGATACTATCGCTTGCAGGAGAGTAAAACACATTGATTTCGATCTAGTGAAGTCATGGCTTTCTCATATTTCGAATCGGAGTGTAGTCGTATAGCGTATAGGAGTCATGTGAACCTGTAATAACATACTGACCGCTTCAGCAGGAAAATGATTTCTCAAGATAATATCGCTTGCAGAAGGGTAAAACTTATTGATTTCGGTCTAGTGGGGTCATGGCTTTCTCATATTTCGAATCGGAGTGTAGTCGTATAGCGTATAGGAGTCATGTGAACCTGTAGTAACATACGGACCGCTTCAGCAGGAAAATGATTTCTTAAGATAATATCGCTTGCAGGAGGGTGAATCACATTGATTTCGATCTAGTGAGGTCATGGCTTTCTCATATTTCGAATCGGAGTGTATTCTTATAGCGTATAGGAGTCATGTCTACCTGTAATAACATACGGACCGCTTTAGCAGGAAAATGAATTCTTTAAAAAATATCGCTTGCAGGAGGGTGAAACACATTGATTTCGATCTAGTGAGGTCATGGCTTTCTCATATTTCGAATCGGAGTGTAGTCGTATAGCGTATAGGAGTCATGTCCACCTGTAATAACATACGGACCGCTTTAGCAGGAAAATGATTTCTTAAGATAATATCGCTTGCAGGAGGGTAAAACACATTGATTTCGATGTAGTGGGGTCATGGCTTTCTCATATTTCGAATCGGAGTGTAGTCGTATAGCGTATAGGAGTCATGTCCACCTGTAATAACATACGGACCGCTTTAGCAGAAAAATGATTTCGTAAGATAATATCGCTTGCAGGAGAGTAAAACACATTGATTTCGATGTAGTGGGGTGGGGGTCATGGCTCTCTCATATTTCGAATCGGAGTGTAGTCGTATAGCGTATAGGAGTCATGTGAACCTGTAATAACATACGGACCGCTTCAGCAGGAAAATGATTTCTTAAGATAATATTGCTTGCAGGAGGGTGAAACACATTGATTTCGATCTAGTGAGGTCATGGCTTTCTCATATTTCGAATCGGAGTGTAGTCGTATAGCGTATAGGAGTCATGTCCACCTGTAATAACATACGGACCGCTTTAGCAGGAAAATGATTTCTTAAGATAATATCGCTTGCAGGAGGGTAAAACACATTGATTTCGATCTAGTGGGGTCATGGCTTTCTCATATTTCGAATCGGAGTGTAGTCGTATAGCGTATAGGAGTCATGTCCACCTGTAATAACATACGGACCGCTTCAGCAGGAAAATGATTTCTTAAGATAATATCGCTTGCAGGAGGGTAAAACACATTAATTTCGATCTAGTGGGGTCATGGCTTTCTCATATTTCGAATCGGAGTGTAGTCGTATAGCGTATAGGAGTCATGTGAACCTGTAATAACATACGGACCGCTTCAGCAGGAAAATGATTTCTTAAGATAATATCGCTTGCAGGAGGGTGAAACACATTGATTTCGATCTAGTGAGGTCATGGCTTTCTCATATTTCGAATCGGAGTGTAGTCGTATAGCGTATAGGAGTCATGTACACCTGTAATAACATACGGACCGTTTTAGCAGGAAAATGATTTCTTAAGATAATATCGCTTGCAGGAGGGTAAAACACATTGATTTCGATGTAGTGGGGTCATGGCTTTCTCATATTTCGAATCGGAGTGTAGTCGTATAGCGTATAGGAGTCATGTCCACCTGTAATAACATACGGACCGCTTTAGCAAGAAAATGATTTCTTTAAAAAAATATCGCTTGCAGAAGGGTGAAACACATTAATTTCGATCTAGTGGGGTCATGGCTTTCTCATATTTCGAATCGGAGTGTAGTCGTATAGCGTATAGGAGTCATGTGAACCTGTAATAACATACGGACCGCTTCAGCAGGAAAATGATTTCTTAAGATAATATCGCTTGCAGGAGGGTGAAACACATTGATTTCGATCTAGTGAGGTCATGGCTTTCTCAAATTTCGAATCGGAGTGTAGTCGTATAGCGTATAGGAGTCATGTCCACCTGTAATAACAAACGGACCGCTTTAGCAGGAAAATGATTTCTTAAGATAATATCGCTTGCAGGAGGGTAAAACACATTGATTTCGATGTAGTGGGGTCATGGCTTTCTCATATTTCGAATCGGAGTGTAGTCGTATAGCGTATAGGAGTCATGTCCACCTGTAATAACATACGGACCGCTTCAGCAGGAAAATGATTTCTTAAGATAATATCGCTTGCAGGAGGGTAAAACACATTAATTTCGATCTAGTGGGGTCATGGCTTTCTCATATTTCGAATCGGAGTGTAGTCGTATAGCGTATAGGAGTCATGTGAACCTGTAATAACATACGGACCGCTTCAGCAGGAAAATGATTTCTTAAGATAATATCGCTTGCAGGAGGGTAAAACACATTGATTTCGATGTAGTGGGGTCATGGCTTTCTCATATTTCGAATCGGAGTGTAGTCGTATAGCGTATAGGAGTCATGTCCACCTGTAATAACATACGGACCGCTTTAGCAGCAAAATGATTTCTTTAAAAAATATCGCTTGCAGAAGGGTGAAACACATTAATTTCGATCTAGTGAGGTCATGGCTTTCTCATATTTCGAATCGGAGTGTAGTCGTATAGCGTATAGGAGTCATGTCCACCTGTAATAACATAATAATAATAATAATGGTTTATCCATAGGCGCAGACAAAACACGAAATACAAACTGGTGCAGAATGTACAAAGGTTGTTTTTAGTCCCCGGATGGGTCCTTGGAGGGTATTGCTCCCTATAGCAAAGCCTCATCCGGTGGGTAGCATCTTTCGAGAATCTTCTTCCTTCTTCCATATAGAGTATGCGGCCTTGATTCGTCTTCGAACGCGTGAGCCATATGGACCACGTTCCCTCTAACGTCGAACGTTCTCGAACTTCTCTCGACCATTTGCATACTTGCTTACGGTTGATCCATTCGTCATCATCACGTTGCGAAATCCAAGAAATCCGTGAGTTACCCACTAGTGCACTCCCAACAGGCTTATTCGGCTCCTCCTTATCGTCTCACAGTTAACGGCTCCGGACATCGATCGATAACAGTGACGTACTTCTCTTCCGGTCGCGGGTGCCGCCGTAGCTCTTCAATTCGTATTCGCTTCGTACCTTCTTTTCCTCCAATCGAGAATCCGCACTACGCCCTACTAGTGCACTCCCAACAGGCTTAATCGGCGTCGCCTTATCGTCTCACAGTGAACGGCCTCAATTCGAGAATCAGTTGATACTCCACAGAAACTCATCTCCGAGCGGCGGCGGCGGTGACTTTCATTGTCGTCGGGTGGTCATTCGAGGGAGCGCGGGAAGGGGCGACCGCTCGCGGGGACGGGAAAATGAGAAGCTATACGACTACATACGGACCGCTTTAGCAGGAAAATGATTTCATAAGATAATATCGCTTGCAGGAGGGTAAAACACATTGATTTCGATGTAGTGGGGTCATGGCTCTCTCATATTTCGAATCGGAGTGTAGTCGTATAGCGTATAGGAGTCATGTCCACCTGTAATAACATACGGACCGCTTTAGCAGGAAAATGATTTCTTAAGATAATATCGCTTGCAGGAGGGTGAAACACATTAATTTCGATGTAGTGGGATCATGGCTTTCTCATATTTCGAATCGGAGTGTAGTCGTATAGCGTATAGGAGTCATGTCCACCTGTAATAACATACGGACCGCTTCAGCAGGAAAATGATTTCTTAAGATAATATCGCTTGCAGGAGGGTGAAACACATTGATTTCGATCTAGTGAAGTCATGGCTTTCTCATATTTCGAATCGGAGTGTAGTCGTATAGCGTATAGGAGTCATGTGAACCTGTAATAACATACGGACCGCTTCAGCAGGAAAATGATTTCTTAAGATAATATCGCTTGCAGGAGGGTGAAACACATTGATTTCGATGTAGTGGGGTCATGGCTTTCTCATATTTCGAATCGGAGTGTAGTCGTATAGCGTATAGGAGTCATGTCCACCTGTAATAACATACGGACCGCTTTAGCAGAAAATGATTTCTTTAAAAAATAACGCTTGCAGGAGGGTGAAACACATTGATTTCGATCTAGTGAGGTCATGGCTTTCTCATATTTCGAATCGGAGTGTAGTCGTATAGCGTATAGGAGTCATGTCCACCTGTAAAACCATACGGACCGCTTTAGCAGGAAAATGATTTCTTAAGATAATATCGCTTGCAGGAGGGTAAAACACATTGATTTCGATGTAGTGGGGTCATGGCTTTCTCATATTTCGAATCGGAGTGTAGTCGTATAGCGTATAGGAGTCATGTCCACCTGTAATAACATACGGACCGCTTCAGCAGGAAAATGATTTCTTAAGATAATATCGCCTGCAGGAGGGTGTAACACATTGATTTCGATCTAGTGAGGTCATGGCTTTCTCATATTTCGAATCGGAGTGTAGTCGTATAGCGTATAGGAGTCATGTCCACCTGTAATAACATACGGACCGCTTCAGCAGGAAAATGATTTCTTAAGATAATATCGCTTGCAGGAGGGTGAAACACATTGATCTCGATCTAGTGAGGTCATGGCTTTCTCATATTTCGAATCGGAGTGTAGTCGTATAGCGTATAGGAGTCATGTGAACCTGTAATAACATACGGACCGCTTCAGCAGGAAAATGATTTCTTAAGATAATATCGCTTGCAGGAGGGTGAAACACATTGATCTCGATCTAGTGAGGTCATGGCTTTCTCATATTTCGAATCGGAGTGTAGTCGTATAGCGTATAGGAGTCATGTGAACCTGTAATAACATACGGACCGCTTCAGCAGGAAAATGATTTCTTAAGATAATATCGCTTGCAGGAGGGTGAAACACATTGATCTCGATCTAGTGAGGTCATGGCTTTCTCATATTTCGAATCGGAGTGTAGTCGTATAGCGTAAAGGAGTCATGTGAACCTGTAATAACATACGGACCGCTTCAGCAGGAAAATGAATTCTTAAGATAATATCGCTTGCAGGAGGGTAAAACACAGTGATTTCGATGTAGTGGGGTCATGGCTTTCTCATATTTCGAATCAGAGTGTAGTCGTATAGCGTATAGGAGTCATGTCCACCTGTAATAACATACGGACCGCTTTAGCAAGAAAATGATTTCTTTAAAAAAAATATCGCTTGCAGAAGGGTGAAACACATTAATTTTGATCTAGTGAGGTCATGGCTTTCTCATATTTCGAATCGGAGTGTAGTCGTATAGCGTATAGGAGTCATGTCCACCTGTAATAACATACGGACCGCTTTAGCATGAAAATGATTTCTTAAGATACTATCGCTTGCAGGAGGGTAAAGCACATCGATTTCGATGTAGTGGGGTCATGGCTTTCTCATATTTCGAATCAGAGTGTAGTCGTATAGCGTATAGGAGTCATGTCCACCTGTAATAACATACAGACCGCTTTAGCAGGAAAATGATTTCTTAAGATAATATCGCCTGCAGGAGGGTGAAACACATTGATTTCGATCTAGTGAGGTCATGGCTTTCTCATATTTCGAATCGGAGTGTAGTCGTATAGCGTATAGGAGTCATGTGAACCTGTAATAACATACGGACCGCTTCAGCAGGAAAATGATTTCTTAAGATAATATCGCTTGCAGGAGGGTGAAACACATTGATCTCGATCTAGTGAGGTCATGGCTTTCTCATATTTCGAATCGGAGTGTAGTCGTATAGCGTATAGGAGTCATGTCCACCTGTAATAACATACGGACCGCTTTAGCAAGAAAATCATTTCTTTATAAAATATCGCTTGCAGAAGGGTGAAACACATTAATTTCGATCTAGTGAGGTCATGGCTTTCTCATATTTCGAATCGGAGTGTAGTCGTATAGCGTATAGGAGTCATGTCCACCTGTAATAACATACGGACCGCTTTAGCAGGAAAATGATATCTTAAGATACTATCGCTTTGCAGGAGGGTAAAACACATCGATTTCGATGTAGTGGGATCATGGCTTTCTCATATTTCGAATCGGAGTGTAGTCGTATAGCGTATAGGAGTCATGTCCACCTGTAATAACATACGGACCGCTTTAGCAGGAAAATGATTTCTTAAGATAATATTGCTTGCAGGAGGGTGAATCACATTGATTTCGATCTAGTGAGGTCATCGCTTTCTCATATTTCGAATCGGAGTGTATTCTTATAGCGTATAGGAGTTATGTCCACCTGTAATAACATACGGACCGCTTTAGCAGGAAAATGATTTCTTTTAAAAAAATATCGCTTGCAGGAGGGTGAAACACATTGATTTCGATCTAGTGAGGTCATGGCTTTCTCATATTTCGAATCGGAGTGAAGTCGTATAGCGTATAGGAGTCATGTCCACCTGTAATAACATACGGACCGCTTTAGCAGGAAAAGGATTTCTTAAGATAATATCGCTTGCAGGAGGGTAAAACACATTGATTTCGATGTAGTGGGATCATGGCTTTCTCATATTTCGAATCGGAGTGTAGTCGTATAGCGTATAGGAGTCATGTCCACCTGTAATAACATACGGACCGCTTTAGCAGGAAAATGAGTTCTTAAGATAATATTGCTTGCAGGAGGGTGAATCACATTGATTTCGATCTAGTGAGGTCATGGCTTTCTCATATTTCGAATCGGAGTGTATTCTTATAGCGTATAGGAGTTATGTCCACCTGTAATAACATACGGACCGCTTTAGCAGGAAAATGATTTCTTTAAAAAATATCGCTTGCAGGAGGGTGAAACACATTGATTTCGATCTAGTGAGGTCATGGCTTTCTCATATTTCGAATCGGAGTGTAGTCGTATAGCGTATAGGAGTCATGTCCACCTGTAATAACATACGGACCGCTTTAGCAGGAAAAGGATTTCTTAAGATAATATCGCTTGCAGGAGGGTAAAACACATTGATTTCGATGTAGTGGGGTCATGGCTTTCTCATATTTCGAATCGGAGTGTAGTCGTATAGCGTATAGGAGTCATGTCCACCTGTAATAACATACGGACCGCTTTAGCAGGAAAATGGTTTCTTAAGATAATATCGCCTGCAGGAGGGTGAAACACATTGATTTCGATCTAGTGAGGTCATGGCTTTCTCATATTTCGAATCGGAGTGTAGTCGTATAGCGTATAGGAGTCATGTGAACCTGTAATAACATACGGACCGCTTCAGCAGGAAAATGATTTCTTAAGATAATATCGCTTGCAGGAGGGTGAAACACATTGATCTCGATCTAGTGAAGTCATGGCTTTCTCATATTTCGAATCGGAGTGTAGTCGTATAGCGTATAGGAGTCATGTGAACCTGTAATAACATACGGACCGCTTCAGCAGGAGAATAATATTGCTTGCAGGAGGGTGAAACACATTGATTTCGATGTAGTGGGGTCATGGCTTTCTCATATTTCGAATCGGAGTGTAGTCGTATAGCGTATAGGAGTCATGTCCACCTGTAATAACATACGGACCGCTTTAGCAGGAAAATGATTTCTTGAGATTATATTGCTTGCAGGAGGGTGAAACACATTGATTTCGATGTAGTGGGGTCATGGCTTTCTCATATTTCGAATCGGAGTGTAGTCGTATAGCGTATAGGAGTCATGTCCACCTGTAATAACATACGGACCGCTTTAGCAGGAAAATGATTTCTTAAGATACTATCGCTTGCAGGAGGGTAAAACACATCGATTTCGATGTAGTGGGATCATGGCTTTCTCATATTTCGAATCGGAGTGTAGTCGTATAGCGTATAGGAGTCATGTGAACCTGTAATAACATACGGACCGCTTCAGCAGGAAAATGATTTCTTAAGATAATATCTCTTGCAGGAGGGTGAAACACATTGATCTCGATCTAGTGAGGTCATGGCTTTCTCATATTTCGAATCGGAGTGTAGTCGTATAGCGTATAGGAGTCATGTCCACCTGTAATAACATACGGACCGCTTTAGCAGGAAAATGATTTCTTAAGATAATATTGCCTGCAGGAGGGTGAAACACATTGATTTCGATCTAGTGAGGTCATGGCTTTCTCATATTTCAAATCGGAGTGTAGTCGTATAGCGTATAGGAGTCATGTGAACCTGTAACAACATACGGACCGCTTCAGCAGGAAAATGATTTCTTAAGATAATATCGCTTGCAGGAGGGTGAAACACATTGATCTCGATCTAGTGAGGTCATGGCTTTCTCATATTTCGAATCGGAGTGTAATCGTATAGCGTGTAGGAGTCATGTCCACCTGTAATAACATACGGACCGCTTCAGCAGGAAAATCATTTCTTTATAAAATATCGCTTGCAGAAGGGTGAAACACATTAATTTCGATCTAGTGAGATCATGGCTTTCTCATATTTCGAATCGGAGTGTAGTCGTATAGCGTGTAGGAGTCATGTCCACCTGTAATAACAAACGGACCGCTTTAGCAGGAAAATGATTTCTTAAGATACTGTCGCTTGCAGGAGGGTAAAACACATCGATTTCGATGTAGTGGGATCATGGCTTTCTCATATTTCGAATCGGAGTGTAGTCGTATAGCGTATAGGAGTCATGTCCACCTGTAATAACATACGGACTGCTTTAGCAGGAAAATGATTTCTTAAGATAATATTGCTTGCAGGAGGGTGAAACACATTGATTTCGATCTAGTGAAGTCATGGCTTTCTCATATTTCGAATCGGAGTGTAGTCGATAGCGTATAGGAGTCATGTGAACCTGTAATAACATACTGACCGCTTCAGCAGGAAAATGATTTCTTAAGATAATATCGCTTGCAGTCGTATAGCGTATAGGAGTCATGTCCACCTGTAACAACATACGGAGGGTAAAACTTATTGATTTCGATGTAGTGGGGTCATGGCTTTCTCATATTTCGAATCGGAGTGTAGTCGTATAGCGTATAGGAGTCATGTCCACCTGTAATAACATACGGACCGCTTTAGCAGGAAAATGATTTCTTAAGATAATATCGCTTGCAGGAGAGTGAAACACATTGATTTCGATCTAGTGAGGTCATGGCTTTCTCATATTTCGAATCGGAGTGTAGTCGTATAGCGTATAGGAGTCATGTCCACCTGTAATAACATACGGACCGCTTTAGCAGGAAAATGATTTCTTAAGATAATATCGCTTGCAGGAGGGTAAAACACATTGATCCACTACATCGAAATCAATAAGTTTTACCCTTCTGCAAGCGATATTATCTTAAGAAATCATTTTCCTGCTGAAGCGGTCAGTATGTTATTACAGGTTCACATGACTCCTATACGCTATACGACTACACTCCGATTCGAAATATGAGAAAGCCATGACTTCACTAGATCGAAATCAATGTGTTTCACCCTCCTGCAGGCGATATTATCTTAAGAAATCATTTTCCTGCTGAAGCGGTCCGTATGTTATTACAGGTTCACATGACTCCTATACGCTATACGACTACACTCCGATTCGAAATATGAGAAAGCCATGACCTCACTAGATCGAGATCAATGTGTTCCACCCTCCTGCAAGCGATATTATCTTAAGAAATCATTTTCCTGCTGAAGCGGTCCGTATGTTATTACAGGTTCACATGACTCCTATACGCTATACGACTACACTCCGATTCGAAATCAATGTGTTTCACCCTCCTGCAAGCGATATTATCTTAAGAAATCATTTTCCTGCTGAAGCGGTCCGTATGTTATTACAGGTTCACATGACTCCTATACGCTATACGACTACACTCCGATTCGAAATATGAGAAAGCCATGACCTCACTAGATCGAAATCAATGTGTTTCACCCTCCTGCAGGCGATATTATCTTAAGAAATCATTTTCCTGCTAAAGCGGTCCGTATGTTATTACAGGTGGACATGACTCCTATACGCTATAAGAATACACTCCGATTCAAAATATGAGAAAGCCATGACCTCACTAGATCGAAATCAATGTGATTCACCCTCCTGCAAGCAATATTATCTTAAGAAATCATTTTCCTGCTAAAGCGGTCCGTATGTTATTACAGGTGGACATGACTCCTATACGCTATACGACTACACTCCGATTCGAAATATGAGAAAGCCATGATCCCACTACATCGAAATCGATGTGTTTTACCCTCCTGCAAGCGATAGTATCTTAAGAAATCATTTTCCTGCTAAAGCGGTCCGTATGTTATTACAGGTTCACATGACTCCTATACGCTATACGACTACACTCCGATTCGAAATATGAGAAAGCCATGACCCCACTACATCGAAATCAATGTGTTTCACCCTCCTGCAAGCGATATTATCTTGAGAAATCATTTTCCTGCTAAAGCGGTCCGTATGTTATTACAGGTTCACATGACTCCTATACGCTATACGACTACACTCCGATTCGAAATATGAGAAAGCCATGACCCCACTACATCGAAATCAATAAGTTTTACCCTTCTGCAAGCGATATTATCTTAAGAAATCATTTTCCTGCTGAAGCGGTCAGTATGTTATTACAGGTTCACATGACTCCTATACGCTATACGACTACACTCCGATTCGAAATATGAGAAAGCCATGACCTCACTAGATCGAAATCAATGTGTTTCACCCTCCTGCAGGCGATATTATCTTAAGAAATCATTTTCCTGCTAAAGCGGTCCGTATGTTATTACAGGTGGACATGACTCCTATACGCTATACGACTACACTCCGATCCGAAATATGAGAAAGCCATGACCCCACTACATCGAAATCAATGTGTTTTACCCTCCTGCAAGCGATATTATCTTAAGAAATCCTTTTCCTGCTAAAGCGGTCCGTATGTTATTACAGGTGGACATGACTCCTATACGCTATACGACTACACTCCGATTCGAAATATGAGAAAGCCATGACCTCACTAGATCGAAATCAATGTGTTTCACCCTCCTGCAAGCGATATTTTTTAAAGAAATCATTTTCCTGCTAAAGCGGTCCGTATGTTATTACAGGTGGACATAACTCCTATACGCTATAAGAATACACTCCGATTCGAAATATGAGAAAGCCATGACCTCACTAGATCGAAATCAATGTGATTCACCCTCCTGCAAGCAATATTATCTTAAGAAATCATTTTCCTGCTAAAGCGGTCCGTATGTTATTACAGGTGGACATGACTCCTATACGCTATACGACTACACTCCGATTCGAAATATGAGAAAGCCATGATCCCACTACATCGAAATCGATGTGTTTTACCCTCCTGCAAGCGATAGTATCTTAAGAAATCATTTTCCTGCTAAAGCGGTCCGTATGTTATTACAGGTGGACATGACTCCTATACGCTATACGACTACACTCCGATTCGAAATATGAGAAAGCCATGACCCCACTACATCGAAATCAATGTGTTTCACCCTCCTGCAAGCGATATTATCTTGAGAAATCATTTTCCTGCTAAAGCGGTCCGTATGTTATTACAGGTTCACATGACTCCTATACGCTATACGACTACACTCCGATTCGAAATCAATGTGTTTCACCCTCCTGCAAGCGATATTATCTTAAGAAATCATTTTCCTGCTGAAGCGGTCCGTATGTTATTACAGGTGGACATGACTCCTATACGCTATACGACTACACTCCGATTCGAAATATGAGAAAGCCATGACCTCACTAGATCGAAATCAATGTGTTTCACCCTCCTGCAGGCGATATTATCTTAAGAAATCATTTTCCTGCTAAAGCGGTCCGTATGTTATTACAGGTGGACATGACTCCTATACGCTATACGACTACACTCCGATCCGAAATATGAGAAAGCCATGACCCCACTACATCGAAATCAATGTGTTTTACCCTCCTGCAAGCGATATTATCTTAAGAAATCCTTTTCCTGCTAAAGCGGTCCGTATGTTATTACAGGTGGACATGACTCCTATACGCTATACGACTACACTCCGATTCGAAATATGAGAAAGCCATGACCTCACTAGATCGAAATCAATGTGTTTCACCCTCCTGCAAGCGATATTTTTTAAAGAAATCATTTTCCTGCTAAAGCGGTCCGTATGTTATTACAGGTGGACATAACTCCTATACGCTATAAGAATACACTCCGATTCGAAATATGAGAAAGCCATGACCTCACTAGATCGAAATCAATGTGATTCACCCTCCTGCAAGCAATATTATCTTAAGAAATCATTTTCCTGCTAAAGCGGTCCGTATGTTATTACAGGTGGACATGACTCCTATACGCTATACGACTACACTCCGATTCGAAATATGAGAAAGCCATGATCCCACTACATCGAAATCGATGTGTTTTACCCTCCTGCAAGCGATAGTATCTTAAGAAATCATTTTCCTGCTAAAGCGGTCCGTATGTTATTACAGGTGGACATGACTCCTATACGCTATACGACTACACTCCGATTCGAAATATGAGAAAGCCATGACCCCACTACATCGAAATCAATGTGTTTCACCCTCCTGCAAGCGATATTATCTTGAGAAATCATTTTCCTGCTAAAGCGGTCCGTATGTTATTACAGGTTCACATGACTCCTATACGCTATACGACTACACTCCAATTCGAAAAATGAGAAAGCCATGACCTCACTAGATCGAAATCAATGTGTTTCACCCTCCTGCAAGCGATATTATCTTAAGAAATCATTTTCCTGCTAAAGCGGTCCGTATGTTATTACAGGTGGACATGACTCCTATACGCTATACGACTACACTCCGATTCGAAATCAATGTGTTTCACCCTCCTGCAAGCGATATTATCTTAAGAAATCATTTTCCTGCTGAAGCGGTCCGTATGTTATTACAGGTTCACATGACTCCTATACGCTATACGACTACACTCCGATTCGAAATATGAGAAAGCCATGACCTCACTAGATCGAAATCAATGTGTTTCACCCTCCTGCAGGCGATATTATCTTAAGAAATCAATTTCCTGCTAAAGCGGTCCGTATGTTATTACAGGTGGACATGACTCCTATACGCTATACGACTACACTCCGATCCGAAATATGAGAAAGCCATGACCCCACTACATCGAAATCAATGTGTTTTACCCTCCTGCAAGCGATATTATCTTAAGAAATCCTTTTCCTGCTAAAGCGGTCCGTATGTTATTACAGGTGGACATGACTCCTATACGCTATACGACTACACTCCGATTCGAAATATGAGAAAGCCATGACCTCACTAGATCGAAATCAATGTGTTTCACCCTCCTGCAAGCGATATTTTTTAAAGAAATCATTTTCCTGCTAAAGCGGTCCGTATGTTATTACAGGTGGACATAACTCCTATACGCTATAAGAATACACTCCGATTCGAAATATGAGAAAGCCATGACCTCACTAGATCGAAATCAATGTGATTCACCCTCCTGCAAGCAATATTATCTTAAGAAATCATTTTCCTGCTAAAGCGGTCCGTATGTTATTACAGGTGGACATGACTCCTATACGCTATACGACTACACTCCGATTCGAAATATGAGAAAGCCATGATCCCACTACATCGAAATCGATGTGTTTTACCCTCCTGCAAGCGATAGTATCTTAAGAAATCATTTTCCTGCTAAAGCGGTCCGTATGTTATTACAGGTGGACATGACTCCTATACGCTATACGACTACACTCCGATTCGAAATATGAGAAAGCCATGACCCCACTACATCGAAATCAATGTGTTTCACCCTCCTGCAAGCGATATTATCTTGAGAAATCATTTTCCTGCTAAAGCGGTCCGTATGTTATTACAGGTTCACATGACTCCTATACGCTATACGACTACACTCCAATTCGAAAAATGAGAAAGCCATGACCTCACTAGATCGAAATCAATGTGTTTCACCCTCCTGCAAGCGATATTATCTTAAGAAATCATTTTCCTGCTGAAGCGGTCGTATGTTATTACAGGTTCACATGACTCCTATACGCTATACGACTACACTCCGATTCGAAATAGGAGAAAGCCATGACCTCACTAGATCGAAATCAATGTGTTTCACCCTCCTGCAAGCGATATTATCTTAAGAAATCATTTTCCTGCTGAAGCGGTCCGTATGTTATTACAGGTTCACATGACTCCTATACGCTATACGACTACACTCTGATTCGAAATATGAGAAAGCCATGACCTCACTAGATCGAAATCAATGTGTTTCACCCTCCTGCAAGCAATATTTTTTAAAGAAATCATTTTCTTGCTAAAGCGGTCCGTATGTTATTACAGGTGGACATGACTCCTATACGCTATACGACTACACTCCGATTCGAAATATGAGAAAGCCATGACCCCACTACATTGATTTCGATGTAGTGGGGTCATGGATTTCTCATCTTTCGAATCGGAGTGTAGTCGTATAGCGTATAGGAGTCATGTCCACTTGTAATAACATACGGACCGCTTTAGCAGGAAAATGATTTCTTAAGATAATATCGCTTGCAGGAGAGTGAAACACATTGATTTCGATCTAGTGAGGTCATGGCTTTCTCATATTTCGAATCGGAGTGTAGTCGTATAGCGTATAGGAGTCATGTCCACCTGTAATAACATACGGACCGCTTTAGCAGGAAAATGATTTCTTAAGATAATATCGCTTGCAGGAGGGTAAAACAGAAAACACATTGATTTCGATGTAGTGGGGTCATGGCTTTCTCATATTTCGAATCGGAGTGTAGTCGTATAGCGTATAGGAGTCATGTGAACCTGTAATAACATACGACCGCTTCAGCAGGAGAATGATTTCTTAAGATAATATCGCTTGCAGGAGGGTGAAACACATTGATTTCGATCTAGTGAGGTCATGGCTTTCTCCTATTTCGAATCGGAGTGTAGTCGATAGCGTATAGGAGTCATGTGAACCTGTAATAACATACTGACCGCTTCAGCAGGAAAATGATTTCTTAAGATAATATCGCTTGCAGTCGTATAGCGTATAGGAGTCATGTCCACCTGTAACAACATACGGAGGGTAAAACTTATTGATTTCGATGTAGTGGGGTCATGGCTTTCTCATATTTCGAATCGGAGTGTAGTCGTATAGCGTATAGGAGTCATGTGAACCTGTAATAACATACGGACCGCTTCAGCAGGAAAATGATTTCTTAAGATAATATCGCTTGCAGGAGAGTGAAACACATTGATTTCGATGTAGTGGGCTCATGGCTTTCTCATATTTCGAATCGGAGTGTAGTCGTATAGCGTATAGGAGTCATGTCCACCTGTAATAACATACGGACCGCTTTAGCAGGAAAATGATTTCTTAAGATAATATCGCTTGCAGGAGAGTGAAACACATTGATTTCGATCTAGTGAGGTCATGGCTTTCTCATATTTCGAATCGGAGTGTAGTCGTATAGCGTATAGGAGTCATGTCCACCTGTAATAACATACGGACCGCTTCAGCAGGAGAATGATTTCTTAAGATAATATCGCTTGCAGGAGGGTGAAACACATTGATTTCGATCTAGTGAAGTCATGGCTTTCTCATATTTCGAATCGGAGTGTAGTCGTATAGCGTATAGGAGTCATGTGAACCTGTAATAATAATAACATACTGACCGCTTCAGCAGGAAAATGATTTCTTAAGATAATATCGCTTGCAGGAGGGTGAAACACATTGATTTCGATCTAGTGAGGTCATGGCTTTCTCATTTTTCGAATCGGAGTGTAGTCGTATAGCGTATAGGAGTCATGTGAACCTGTAATAACATACGACCGCTTCAGCAGGAGAATGATTTCTTAAGATAATATCGCTTGCAGGAGGGTGAAACACATTGATTTCGATCTAGTGAGGTCATGGCTTTCTCCTATTTCGAATCGGAGTGTAGTCGTATAGCGTATAGGAGTCATGTGAACCTGTAATAACATACGACCGCTTCAGCAGGAGAATGATTTCTTAAGATAATATCGCTTGCAGGAGGGTGAAACACATTGATTTCGATCTAGTGAGGTCATGGCTTTCTCCTATTTCGAATCGGAGTGTAGTCGTATAGCGTATAGGAGTCATGTGAACCTGTAATAACATACGACCGCTTCAGCAGGAAAATGATTTCTCAAGATAATATCGCTTGCAGGAGGGTAAAACACATTGATTTCGATGTAGTGGGGTCATGCGGACCGCTTTAGCAGAAAAATGGTGCTGGATTGCCAACTGATCTCAGACAACCCCACTCTCAAACAACCCCTGAGACAACCCCACTAGTTTCACACTTTCACGAAAGACATCAGGGCAGTTAGTTAGAGAAATATCAGAAAAAGGAGCTGATCAGGTCAAAGTGAATATTTATTCACAAACCGCAACTACATAAAATTCCAGGACAATAACATAACAACGTCTCAACTCACTCCAACCATCTCACTCCGCTTTCGCTAACAGACAAACAGCGCAACAAACACATAACAGTAACATTTCAAAGTACAGTAGTCGATAATTAGAGGAAGAAGCGACGGCGCGACGTCTCCATCTCGTGGCGCTGAAATGGGAATAATGAATACCGTACTATTACCGTAATATGCAATGTACCGTACTACCGATAGCCAAAATACAAAAAACCGTACCTTGAGCACCCACTCGTACTCTCCCATGCGGCTGTTGAAGGTGCCCTTCTGGAGCCACTTGAGACGGAGAGTGAAGCGAGGACCCAACTCCAACAGCGCAGCCTTCTTACCCTCGCGCTTGAACTCGTACCTGCAGAGAGGCACGTCTCTCTCTCTCTCCTCTCCTCCCTCCCTCTCTACCCCCTCCCCCTCTCTCCCTCCCTCCCTTCTCTCTCTTCCCCCCCCTCTCTCTCTCTCGTCTCCCTCTCTCCTCTCCCCCCTCTCTCTTCCTCTCTACCCCCTCCCCCTCCCTCCCCCCACCTGTGATGGCGGAAGAAGATGTAGTCTCGCTGGTTGTGCAGCGTCACCACTCGGCGACCCGTGAACTTCGGGTCATGCGGGAACAGACACGCAAACATACTGCAACACAACCACATAGACGATCCGATAAAGAAACAAAATGTAGAGAAGCTGGCACTATAAGCTACATACCAGCGTCTCTTCCCAATAAAAAGATCGAGCAAACAACATAGCCTGCGCCAGAGCGATAGTTTTCGATGTACCTCGCTCGCAGTTCGATATACGGTGCCATAACAATCTGCATTCTCTGGTTTTGCGCTCTATTGCCGAAAGCTACCTCTCCGTCTTTTTTATGATCTACCCCACCGCGCGCACTTTATTGTGAGAATAGAAAAATATCAATCTTCCATGTTCTATCAAAATCAAACTCACCGCGCAATCGTGTGTCCGAGGCGGGTATTGAAGTTGTTGAGGATCACCTCGGGGTGGTGGTCCGTCGACTCGCCGTGCTTCTAGACAACACATCCATCTCTCTCTCTCTCTCTCTCTCTCTCTCTCTCTCTCTCTCTCTCTCTCCCTCTCCCCTCCCTCATCCTCCCTCACCTTGAGATCCTTGGTAAAGGTCATGTTGTTGATCTTGAAGTAGGCAGTCGGTCCCTCGGGCAAGTGACACAGAATGATGCCGTCTGCAACCATCACATGTACACCACACAAAACACACTTCACTCAAAGGGCTAACAAACAAGGGTGTATTCGGAATCATGACGTTGTTAGTGCAGACTTCATCGCCAACAACCCACACACTAGGCTGAGCGGTAATAAACATCCATGTCCATGTACTAGGAATCAATCTGATGCCATAGTTGGAGGCTCCCTCCTCTCTCTATCTCCCCCTCCTTCTCTCTCTCTCTCTCTTCCCCCTTCGTCTTCCTCCCCCCCCCCCCCCCCCTATACTCACTGGGCTCCTTGTGATCCTCGTGCACCACGATCAGATCCGTGTAGCCCTTCGAGATGGCCTGCTTCACCACCTGAAATCAATCAATCGATCAATAAATAATAAATCAATAAATCAATTATCACAACCTGCAACACACTTCACATACACCTTGAACCACGGTCTTATCAACCCGTCTTCTCCGATAATTCCATTTATCAACTTCATTTTAATTATTTAAATCACTTTTATTTACCTATCTCATTATGAATACTGTGTTTAGTCATTCCGGCGTGATAATTTCTAGTCTGATCGCAACTCGCTGATTAGCATGCCTGGAGAGGCGAATAAAAGTCGGGAGCGGCGGGCTGCCGGCATCCATTCGCCATGGCTCAGTCCGTCCCTCCCGGAGATATCAACACCCAGCCGGGTACCAAGATCGTCTTCAACGCCCCCTACGATGACAAGCACACCTACCACATCAAGGTAGTGAACTGTTGATATCGACTGATATCGATTGATTCTCACTGTGTCCCGTTTAGATCACAAACGCTGGAGGTCGCCGCATCGGATGGGCCATCAAGACCACCAACATGAAGCGCCTCGGCGTCGACCCGCCGTGCGGAGTGCTCGACCCCAAGGAGGCCGTGCTGATGGCCGTCTCTTGCGACGCGTTCCAGTACGGTCAGGAGGACACCAACAACGACCGCATCACCATCGAGTGGACCAACACCCCCGACGGCGCCGCCAAGACCTTCCGCCGCGAGTGGTTCCAGGGCGACGGAATGGTCCGCCGCAAGAACCTCCCCATCGAGTACAACCCTTGAATTACCTGTGCTATCAATAAATATGCTTTCAAATGTTGTCAACTTAGCCTGACCGCCACAAACTACGTATCACAAAGAATACAAGTCGAGTCTCACTAACGGCTCAATGCATCGACGTTAGACAACCACAACGCACCTTCTTGAGCGCCACATTCTTTCTGGTAAAGAACTCCGAGTTGGGGATGACCTTGCGCAGCTCGAAGCAGAATTTGAACGTCTTCTGGAATCGATTGATTAATCACCCTACCTCAAACGAGAAAACATTGAAATGATTTACAATTGCATCTCTCTCAACCTATTCTTGAAACATATTCAATCTACCGTAACCCACCGTCTTGGCATAGGGCGACACAGTGATGAGCACCTTGGGAGTCGTCTCGCGGTTAAAGTACGCGGCAAACTCGTCGTTCGCCTCGTCGTGCTCCACCTAGGATTACGGTAATCCTCTACCGTACCCTCATGGCTACCGTACCTCCTCGTCGTCGTTGTCGACCATGGTCATGTCATGTTCGCGCGTGCTCTCGATCGTCTTGGGCTGTTCCTTGGGCGGGGCGGCGTCGCCCAGCCGCTCTCGCTCCTTCTCCCTCTCCGCGCGTCGCTCGCGCTTCGCCTGAATCAGGGGTCACTCATCACTCTGGACCACCCACGAAACCATACATAATGAACATGACTACATAATGAATCAAGCGACGACTCCCAACGTGCTCTGCACTGTGTCAAACGCTTATTGAGAGCCGTTTTCTCATTGATTTTTCCCGGACATCTTGCGGCTTCAAGGTATCAGGTCACTCTGGACCACCCACGACGCTCCCACCTTACTCCTCAGCATACTGCTCTGCTTGGCTGCGTCGATGCGATCGGCACGTGCCAGACGGCGGCCGAATGCCTGCTTCGGCAGACGGGATGACACCTGAACGCACAGATTCAATCTACCGTAACCCAACTTCTACCGTACCTTCTTCTCGGCCGCGGCCAACGTGGGATCCTTGAACTCCTTCTGCTCGCCTCCTTCCTTGTCCGCCATTTCTGAACACGTAAATACAAGTCAATATAAAAATCAATACATCGAGATATCACAGCGTATCGCAACGCATAATCGAAAGAACCACAAGCAATCGCAAGATGGTACAAATAATTTATCCTCGATATCACATAGATCCTTCTCACACACTCTATACAAGCGGGTCATCCTCATCCAACTCGTGACACAAATACCCAATAAAATACAAACACTATACAAGAAATGACTCGGAACGGCACATGGAGTAGAGGTTAGTGGCAATGGCAATACAGCAAAAAGCATACACAAGATACGCAACGTACATAGAGTGAGGAACCCCATTGAGATACAAACGTGACTAAGGGAAACACCAGACTACCCCTTTAGATACAAAGTAGACATGGAGCAGCCTGCTCCCGCTCCTCCTCCTCCTCCTCTCCTTCTCCTCACAACTCGTCATCGTCAAACAGACTGTCGCTCTTGCCGCTCACTCCGCCCCGCTTCTCAATGAGCAGATTCGCCTTGTGCGCCACTCGCTTGCAGCCAGACGACGAGAACACCGGAGTGTTCTTGGGAAAGTACTGAACATGCATGCATCAGAACACAATCCCTCCGATCAAAACACACAAACCTGCAGCTCGTCCAATATCTCGTTGACGGCGTCCTTGTCGTCTGCCAGATCGGGGCGGCGCTGCTCGGTGAGGTAAGCGCGCACGCACATCGCCTGGATACAGCAAGCTATACCGTAATCCAACTAACAGTACACCATTCTTCACAATATAGTACCCCCGGCACCCACCACATGCTGTCTCTCGAGGGGCAGGAAGGGGATAAAGTGGTCGATGAGGTGGTTCGAGATCAGCTCACTCATCTTCAGACCGCCTGGAACGAAATCACGTAAATATGAATGCTACGTTTCAACCCAAGATCATAATATCCGTATTCAAGAGGAACGCAATCATTCGTCCAGCGAAACTACATAACAACATATGAACAAACAATTTGGCAACTCGTATTTTCAACCTCAACTCCCCCATCTTGTGTACGCTAAAAGGTGGATACCGTGGTCCTTGTCTCCTTTCTATCGGCAGCGAAGAAAGTGTGAGGAATGACCGACTTTGGCCGTACACCATCCACTCACCGGGCAGATTGAACGCGCTCTCCGATACCATCGCCTCTATGTTGGCAATCTTCAGCTGCTCGCGAACCTGCAATCACTTGTCACCCATCGATACCATGTGAGTTTCATTTCCATTAGCTTCATTATCCACATCCACATTTCCTAGCTCATCAGTGATACGCAGTGATATTTGCGACTGTATTTCATCTGCAATCGGATATCAGCCATGATACCATAAAAGCTTCATTATCCTTTCACTACCTCAACAGTGAAACGACACGTTTCATCTGTCATCACATTCCTAAACTTGGATGTTGCAATCAATTGTAGATGCGACATTTTTAAACTACACGGGAAAAACCCAGTGAATATACCACAAACTGATAAAACATGAAAATCCGAAAAAATACTATTTCGAATTTTGACGAATAAAGAAAAGATGATATATGTTTCACCACCACATCGTATTCACATCAGAACACTCAGAATCAATGTATGGATGATGTTCACTGTCTACACTCTATAACACTCTCCACTCCCCTTTACTATTGGAGCGAGTCGATTCTCCCTATTCCTCTGATCTACCCCACTCTGATCTACCGCAATTATTTGTCGAGAATAGAACTACGGACGAGCCGTACAACCTAAGTCTACCCTCACGTCACGAGGCTATCACCTTGAAAGCGTAAACATATAATACTAGTCCGGATAAACTAATTGATTGATTTGATTAGAACTATATACTACTCGTCTCCAGCCCCTGCCCACCTTGCCGCTCTGGTGCTGCTGCAGCGTGGCCTGCATGACCGCCGAGCCGCCGGCGTTGCTGCAAAGCAAAACACATCAACATCATACCTCACTCGCCTCCACCACCACCTCTCATTCAAATACAAAAACTCTCCGAGCCACAAACCCGATATTATTCGATTTTCCCCCATCTTACAAGCTCTCTTCCTCTTCTTTCTCTCATCCTTCTCCCTCGTGCATCGTGCTCGTGCTAATCTCACCCGCCTCCCGTTCACACAATCACGCACCTTTCCGATCTACAAATCATCCTTCTCTCTACTCTCTCTCTCTCTCCTCCCTCCCTCTCCCACCCACCTGAGGAAGACAAACACGTTCCGCCTATAGTCCACGCCTCCAATGTTGTCGTAGTGGTCGGCGAACGGCTTCACCACATGCATCAGCTGCTCCGGCATCTTGTCCACCTGCAACAACAAATCCAAGGTGATTTATTCATCGTCAATAACAGATATCATACGTTTCACAATATGCTACAATTCAGTTCAACGTATAGTGGAACAATAAGTAGATCATCTTTTCGTTAGCTATCTTTAATCGTCACGAAACTCACGTCCCACCTCATCAAGATCATTCCATGTCAACTGTCAATAACAGACAACATACGTTTCACACTCTCATATTATTCAGTTCAATGTGGTGTGGAACAATACGTACTCAGCTATACGTCATTCGCCCACCTCATCGAACACGAACAGCGAGATGGCACACGCCTTGCCCGCCTCCACGATACGCTCACGCAGCTCCTTCTGCATCACAAAATATATCATATTTTATCAAAAGAGAAAGCCGGATACTATACGTTTCGAGGTACAATCTAAACCAAACAATCGTAAGCTACCGCAATGATCGGAAGTCGGATACTTGAAAGAAAAGAACGCACCTGATACTGAGCCATCCTCGACTTGTCCGAAAAGTCCTGCGTCGCCACAAAGTAGTGCACGAAACGCGACTTGAGACCCTTCCTGCAAATAGTCGAAAATCGAAATGTGCATACCCCATAACAAATACGCTTCATCACCGACATTATTCGCGTGACCAATATATTCAATAATCGCTCAACGATAATAACACACGAAAAAATCTCTTATTATAAAACTTAACTAATCATTTAATAATAAAGTTGAATTAAAAAAAATAATAACTAATCCACCCACTTGTACAGGTTCCGGGCGATTAGCATCGTCACGTAGTTCTTTCCCGATCCGGTGAAGCCGTGGAACGAGAGCACCAGCGCCTTGTGCGGGTGCCTGAAATAACAGTACACTGTTACAGTATACACGGTTACAGTATACACTGTTACTGACACAATACGTTTCATGCGTTTCTCGAAATATCGAAACATTCCAAACAGACAGTGGAATTTAGTCCGCATCTTGTCACGGAACACAAATACGCCCATTGCATAACATTTCACAACATCTTTAACACAATACAGACTTCGGCGTGCCTACCCCCTTGTTCTTCAGATGTATCCTCAATGCTTGGACGAATTGTACACCTTTCTGATTGTGATACGCCAATTTCATGTGATTCTTCCACTTCAATCCCCGATCCCCCACCCGCACCCACTTGTTCTCTAGATGCGCCTTGAGTGCGGGGACGACCGTCTCCTGCACAATGTGCTGCCCGAACAGGTGGTCGCGCATGTCCGACGCCATAGCTGAAGAATAATTTGTACGGTTTTTGAGAACACGTGAAATACTATAAAGTGAAAAGAGATGGCAAACATACAACAAAACGAATCTCACAAAAAGAGACGAACATCACTAACGATAACTCACTGTTATGGTTTCGAGTGTATTCATGCCCGTGTTTCATATTTCATTTCGATTTCCAACGAAGTCAGATTGTCTGCTATGACAGAAACACGAATAATGTATACGGTGAAACATATTGTGGAAAACTGTTGTGCCCACTGGATCATGACCCCCTCCACCCACCCACTGACCGTCAAAGTTGGGTTGGATGTAGGGGCGGTTGCAGCACTCGTACAGCTTGCACTGCAGCACGTCGCGGAACTTGAACAGCGCCCCGCCTGCGCCCAGCGCCAGTGCGCCTGCAATACCCAAACATACTATACACATGTACATGAACAAATATATTGTGCCTGGACACTGGGCCTGATATGTGATATATGCGCAGCGCCTAGTAGTTCTAGTGTCAGCAATACGCGTAAATCAAATCATATGATCATTATACTCGCAAACAAAAGTATGGCTCGAATCACTTGTGAAAAGTTTTTTTTTGTGCAGGATTACCAACAACTCTAGAACAACGCACCATGGCCGAATAAAGCTCACGAAAACTACGCAACACAAATATCCATAATCAACGCAACTCCTGGCCATATAATATCACCCTGATCGAATCGGCAATAAAACCCCACCGATTCCAATACTGATCGGGTCGGCCGCCGTCTGAGCGACGAGGAGCAGGAGGAGGAGCAGATGAGCCGCCGAAACACCGCCACGGCCTCCGCTCAACCCGACGCGCATACCTGCATATATTCATTCATTACTGTCGGAAACATACCTGCAATTTACATAACAGGGTACGCTCCCACCCAACTACAATATTCACAAATCACAATATGGAAAACGTTTCAGATATCACATCGTTGCGAACGATTCGTCGCTCAAACACTTGACTCGAACCCAACCAAAAATCATTTATACACGTCATAGAAGGCAATACGAGGCAATAGGCAAGTCACCGTGAGAACATAAAGTGAAAATAGACGCATAGCACAACCTGTTCAAAGTCAGAAAGCAAAAAGAGATCCGAATAGATGAAAAAAGAACACTCCTCCTCTTCCTCCCCTCACCCCTTGTTCTCTTTCTCCTCCGCCTTCCCCTTCTCCTTCTCCTCCTCCTCATCGTCGCTATCCCCAGCCAGCACTGCCGCCACACGCAGATAGTCCAGTGCCCTGTATGTTGATGTTGTTGTTCATCAGCCGGATAACAGTTAGATAACAGCTGGATAACAGTTAACGGAACAGGCGCGGATACTAAATATACAATAACCCCTATACTCAATACTTACTGTACAGGGGTACAGAAAATATACAATTACAGTACTCGCTTGCCCACCTGGCAGTGCTGCTCTGACCGCCCGGCTGTCTGTCCCACTCCCACTGCATCACATCAGCCGCCTCCGACACCGGCTCCCACACTGTGCGCGCAGCTGAAATCGATAGTATTGATTTATAACTTGCTAGCGATTACGAATAAAGAAAATTTATTGATTCTGATTTGAACAACAAATTGCTCTTAACATAACTTACATGAACGTTTCCAATTGAACAAAGATCTCTTCATCAGTAACAAATAATAGATGAAACGTAAAAATCACAATTTCGAATACACTGATATTCAGCCCACCATTGTGCCTGTTGGCGAGCAGGTAGAGTGCGTAGCCGTCGGGCGGGGCGACGCGCGCGCCCTCCAGGCCCCTGCCACGCAGCGAGCACCGACGCCACTCCCCGTTCTCCGGGTGCGCCTCCGACACAAAGTACCTGCAACCAGCAACTGTGCTCGAACGAGAAAGGTAACGCGTGTGGGGGTTTGAACAAACTGTCCCGCGACTAGGAAACATGTTGCCAACTATCAACAGTACGCTCGCAAATAGTAAACAATACGCTTCACACAAAACACCTACTCACCAAAAATTTGTAGTTTTGTTCATTTTGTTCAATTCCACCAGAATCACACACAATAATCATAATGAACTCATAATAAAATAACATAATAATCACAACAAACATGCCCATCCACCCACCCCTCGACATTAGCCGGACCAGTGTAGTGGAACTTGCAGGGCACAGAGTGGAGGTGCTCCTCCCTCGGAAGGTCCGCGCCCGCGCGGGACACACAGACATCGGGAACGGGCGACATGGCTGAAAGAGAAGGGGTTTATACAGGGGAACACTCGAGACAAAATACACGCGGCACGAACCGAAAGGCAACCATACATGAATATGAGTCGAGATCGCGCAGGAGAATAACATAGATTTGAGGAAACAACTAACAGTGAGAATGAGAAAAGCATGAGCAAAACAACAAGTATGAGTGATGAGCCAATAGATGCTGAGGGCAGTGAGCAAGAAACATCAAAACGCGCAATAAAAAAAGAGAGACAAGAAGACAAGAGCCATCAGTTCTAGTTCTACTCCATTCTCTCATCAAACTCCTCGTCCTTCACCATCCCCTCCCCTCCTCCACCCAGTAGACGATCCATGTTCTCCACCAGAGTCTCCTCCTCGTTCCACTCTTCCGCGCGCACACCTACAACGTCATTTGCGCTCTCTCTCTCCACTTCCCTCCCTGCCTCCCTCTCCCCTTTCTCTTTACATCCCCTCTTCCCTGTCTTTCTCTCCTCTGTTTCCTCCTTCCGTCTTTATCTCCCTTCCTCTCTCTCTCTCCCACCTCGCAGTGTCGCCGCCCGTTCACTCCAGATCGATCGCGGAAACGCCAGCGGCTCTTCCAGCGACACCAAGAAGCTCACCTAGAAAAATATCAAACTACTGAAAATACACACCAACAAATAGTGATACACAAATCACTATTAAACACAACAATCTCCGAATGCTAAGTACTCTACTCCGAAAAACAATTTGAACCAGTGTAATGCGCTGAATTCCAATTGAATAACCCACCACATCCCCCGCCCTCTCGTCGCTCATGCGCACCTCGACCCGCACACAGTCCGTGTGCTCGTCGTCCACCCGCCAGCCGACGAGACAGAAGTCCAGCGTGTGCAGCGCCTTCACGTAGCACACCTTCAACATTCAATTCAACATTTATTCAGTATTGCATTATGTGATCGTAACTCAAACATCCATTATTCACAGAGTTTTTGGATAACCTGAACAGGTAGGCGTCAAATTAAAAACAGACAACCTGCCAAACAAATACGCATCTCACACAACACTAGATGATTGCTTCGTTTCAAATGCAATAAGACCACCATGTTAAATTTAAAAAAAAATCCCACCGATCGTGGCATGCAACCTGCAACAAATACGCATCAAATACGCATAAGGACCGTTTATACTACACGTCAAGCGTCAAAGTTGACGCCTCGCGTCAAGAATTTTGACGCCTCGCGTCAAAATTTGACGCGCTGAGTCAAAGTGACATCACTTTTCCTTTGTTTTTTTGACGCCTCGCGTCAAATTTTGACGCGGGGCGTCAAAGTTCTTGACGCGAGGCGTCAAAATTCTTGAATCTTGACGCGAGGCGTCAACTTTGACGCTTGACGCAGCGCGTCAAGTTGACGCGTTGTGTAGAATAAACGGTCCTTCACACAACACTAGGTGATTGCTTCGTTTCAAATGCAATTTATCCTCCGTATTGAATAATAATAATTTTGAAAAAAAACTCCCACTGACCGTGACGTGTAGCAGCTGTCCGTACTCCACGTACGCCTTCACCAGGTCGCGCAGACGGGACGAGCCGTCGTCCAGCCTAGACAACTACACAGTCAGACAGATATCCTAAAGGACCGTTTATACTACACAACGCGTCAACTTGACGCGCTGCGTCAAGCGTCAAAGTTGACGCCTCGCGTCAAGAATTTTGACGCCCCGCGTCAAGAACTTTGACGCCCCGCATCAAAATTAGACGCGCTGAGTCAAAGTGACATCACTTTTCCTTTGTTTTTTTTTGACGCCTCGCGTCAAATTTTGACGCGGGGCGTCAAAGTTCTTGACGCGAGGCGTCAAAATTTTTGACGCGAGGCGTCAACTTTGACGCTTGACGCAGCGCGTCAAGTTGACGCGTTGTGTAGTATAAACGGTCCTTGAATCAGATTCTTGATCGAACCACACTGTCCTGATTGGTACAGTAGACACTACATTTAGATGAGTGAGAGGGTAACTACCTAGACAACAACAAACTGAACTGCAAGTAACACTAGAGTCTGGGTAGCATGAACAAAACTACAAAACTCACTCACTCACCAGTCCGGGTAGAAGCCTTGTCTGTGGGCGCAGCTCCATTGGGGCGCCAGCTGGGGGAAGCCGTCGCCCCGCCGCATCTCCAGCCAGTACTCCTCGCCGTCCACGCGCCACCTCAACACCTTTGTTGACAACTTCATTTGTTTACGTTTCAAGTCTCACCTAGAACAATAACAAATTGTACAAATTTAATCCAGATCACGCGATCAATCTAACCCACAAAAACATGTTTCAGTTATACCTGTTAAACAAACTGCACGTCGACCTAGATAATCAAGATCAAATTTTCTTTGGACGATTAATGTAAAACACAAAGTGAAACTAGAACAAACATGCAGACTCACTCACCACACTCTAGACTCTAGCCCGCTATACAACACTATCGCATGCCCAAAATTAGTCCAATTTCGCAGGCAAAGATGTAACTCTCAAAAACATGTTTCATGAGACTTGCTCTACTAAACAGCATCCGTAATAGGCACTGCGTTGAATTTATAATGTTTCAGTGATCAACCATAGCGCTAACCGACTACACCGTCGCTTAAACCGGAGAGAAAAAGGTGAGAACAAAGATGCAAGCCGACTCACCACACCCTCGCACTCTCTGTGTCCGCCACCTCCACGCACACCGGCTGCGAGAGCTGCTCCGACACACCGGCCAACTCGCACACCTAAATAGCTAAATATAAATACTTTGAATTTATAATAATACATATCAATAGTATTATTTAAATATATATATATATATATATATATATATATATATTCATTAGCATGACAACTACACCGACCTGCTCGATCCAGCTCCACTCCGCGTCGCGCACCTCCCGGCGCTGCTCCAGCTCCGACCACACCTAGAAGGAGAAGGACGCGATCAGATAAGGATACTCTCCGTAGAGCTCCTGTTTTTCGAATAGGGGATAAGTAGAAAGTGAGAAATTTGAACGACTCTATTCTTACTCTTTTCTCACCTCACTCAGTGTCTTCTTTCCATCGAGTGGTCGGAGGAAAGCCGACCACGCAGTCTCCACCACCACCTCACTACCCGGCTCTTGCTTCATCTGAATTGACGTTAGACATGCAAAGACGATAGCTTAAAGATATTTCACGGTATATCGCAACCGATTAATCACAATGAACATAACCATTTGAACCACAACCATTTCAAATACTCTTCTCCACGCTTCATCAACAAATAACAAAACAAACGCGCACAGTTAATGTATAACACCTCTACAACAAATGTAACAGCGTAACAAAGACATAACAATAGTGAGGTTGGGAAATGTATACAGTACTTCTCGGATACCGTACCCTTTACAGCACAATCTTGTTGAGGTTGGAGAATCCAGCGCCGACGCACGTCATCATAGCCTTCTCCGTGCTGCCCAGCTGGAGATCGTCCTGAAAAACTTGTTGATTGAGATTCGCGATTGACTACATGAAACAATTTCTAGTTTACAGCAACTCTGAAACATACAAAATACAGAACATGAATACATGAAAAATTATACAACTTCCATACTTCTTTTTCCTCACCAAAACACAAAACACAAACCTCCTCCTCGTCCTCGTCTCCCGCCTTGCCGCCGACCTTGACCCACTCGTCAATCTTGAACGTCGTCTCAAAGTAGTCGCGCAGGTGGCGCAGCGCATGCATGCTACAAGTACACAATACTTCAATCATACCTCTTACATCGAGTTTTTTTTTAGCAAGACTATATAAGTTTCACCTCCAACGAATATGCTCGATCATAAACCCGCAGCTAATGTATCCACTGGCTTCCTTTTGTAACCAACCCAACAAAACGCCACAAGTCACGATCAACGGACAACCGTAGACTGCGCTAGAGCGATAGCTTTCGAACTACATCCGATGTAGTACATCGCTTACATCGCGAATTTCGGTGTTCTAATCTGTAACCGTCATCCTCTTTTGTCTCTTCTCTTTTTCCTCTGCTTTCTCTGTGCCAGATAAGAACTACACGCATACTGACGTGTATAGAGAGACAACAACATATCATAATCATAGCAATACCATCACAAGGACATACGTGTATAGGGAGAGGGGTCCGAATAGGCACTTGGAAACGTCCTTGTCTCCCAGGGACATAAGCGTCGCCGTCATCGCCTGCGCCGAGCTGTCGCAGCAGCCGCCCTGAGGTATGGGGGTGGATGATGTAGACATGCCATTTGCAACATGAACAAGAAAAACTAAACAGAAAAAAAACGAGAAAGTAGATCAAAGTAGATCAGAGTAGATCATAGTAGATCAGGCCAGTAGATCAAGCGTACCCTGTATATCTCCATGAGCAGTCGCTGCGCCGCCGCCACGCCCACGTCGTCCGGCACCGAAGGCTCTGAACAGATAACGGTTTATGATTTGATGATAAGTGATGTCAAGCTGATGTCGTCCTGGACGAAAGGCTCCGTAGACATACGGATTTATGGTTTTATAAATATAACTTCAATCTCAATGATTCAATGTCGAAAACCACCACCACTTTCACAAAGTAAACTTCGTCCGCCACAAAAGAGTTTGAATATAGGCCATTCCCCCCTTTCAGCGTACGGCAATATCGCTGGCTCGCCAGACAGACGAGAATTTTATGCAAATTTGCCCCGATTGTATGTTTTTGTGGTCAAACATGGTAAAAATGACGGAAATCGAAAAATCGAGCACTAGAGATCTCTGAGCATTTTATCTGGGCATCTTATCCAGAAAACTGGGAGCTGTGCGATAAGTTTGAAGAGAGTAGTTAAGTTTCGGAGCTTTCCCATTGAAAATCGAGTCAAAATCAAGGTTTTTGGACTCTGATTAGAAAACGGACGCGAAAATCAAAAATCGAACACTAGAGATCGATGAGAACTACTGATACCCATCACATATCAAAATTTTGTGAAGATTGCTTAATTCTGAAAAGAGTGATTAACTTTAGAAGATGGAGAACTCTGCTTCATTAGACTTGCAAATGACTCTCATTTCCCTAAAAAGAGACCGCCAAACGCGCGAGTTGCGCGGCCGAATGGTCTCGCACGGGCCGATAACGGTCAATTGATGCCTCAAATGCTGTCTAGTAAACATTCGGCGAATTGACTGCCGTACGATGAACGGGGGGGATGCCCTATAGATGTTTTTTCAAACGAATTTATCACAAAACTGTTTCGCAAACTGCATTTTTTTAAACACAGCAGCACGTACACTTAGTAAACGCATGAAACATATAGACCACTGGGTGAACAAAACGCACCTTGGCTGCCCTTGGGGTTGGAGATGGCCTCTCCGTGGTAGAACACGCCCTCCGTCGTCTCCGCGGTGAGGAACAAACCGAAGCCGGGCGACCTCAAAATGATATGAATATGCTTCATTCTTATATGGATAGGCATACATGAAAGAGATGGATGTAGTACAGAGTACAACAACTCAACAACCACTCACTTTCCTCCGGCGTCTCCCTTGCGCTGGTCGACCGTGATGTAGACGTCCGAGATGTAGCCGTGCATCGCCTTCTTCGCAGCCTCGATCATGCGGTGCGCGAGAGACGGAGAGACCTAGATGAGAACACACTTTATTAATAATTAATACACATTTTCTGACTTGAGACTGTTCGAACAATATTCTTCATTATTACAACTTCCTCCATTTTTGTATAAAAATTGTTCAGAAATGAGTCTCTCACCTTGGTGACGTAGGCCATGCCTCTGATCTTGCACACCTTGCCGGGCTTCTCTCGCTGGATGGGCCGCACCACCTTGACGATGGGCGCCGAGAACACCACTTGGCCGCCGCCCTCCGGAAGCAGCCCGCGGCGGATGATCTGAAAGTATTGTAAATGAATACAATACAAATACTTTTCTGATTGATATAAATTTACATCGTCCATATAATTCGTTGGAGTTCGACCACCCCCCCCCTTCTGGGAACTTGACCGTACCAAAGTGATGAATTGGTAGCGGCTCTATCCCAACTCTTTGAATAACCTCCTGAAAAGATAACCCGTGGGGAGCGGGGGTTCGCCACCCATGGGCGTATTATTGCAAAATAGGAAGGTTGTCAAACTTATTGAAAAATCGCGAGGCTATAGTGTAGTACCATAGTCTTCCTTTGATCTCCTCCACGTATTTACCGTTATTGTCAACAACAAAAACTATATTCACCTTGAGATCGAGGTTCTCATCATTGAGGATGAACTTGTTGAAGACGTTGAGCCAAGCGGTCTTCACAGCGTCCACCGACAGCTCGCCCGGCGCGTTCGTCACTCCCGTCAGCTGAATACCAAATTACAAGTTACCAGTATAACTGTATAACAAGTAAAAAGGTATCCCGTAGCAAACTGATTTAACAAAAGACAACGGCATGAGAACAACGATTTTTTCTGTATAATAAATACACGAATGCAATGAAATATAACAACTGTAAACGAATATAGTAACACAATTAAACAATATAACCTCACCTTGACGCGCATGGGCACCTTGCAGAAAGGGGCGAGCATGAGGATCGGCTCGAGAAAGTACGAGATGCACCGCTGCACGCCGCAGTCCATGTTCACCACGCCGCCCGTGATCATACCCGGCTTCATCAACACCTGCGTACCTGAACAATCAAACCTAGGTTAGAAGAAGCCATCAACGTACCGGTCTTGTTGATCTCGATGCGCGTTCCGTTCGTCACCTTCTCGAGCAGCGACAGAAGCTTTGACTCATAGTCTACAAGCAGCAATGTATTACTGAATTATAGTTAAAAAATCACCTTTGATTCCGGGCTCGTCGGAATCTTTGCGGATATTTCGAATCAAAACGGGGCGACCGCTGAGAATCGAGAACGTCAATCGTTGCCGGATGAAGTTGCAGCCATCATAAGTGAGTTCTTCTGAACTCATCTCGATGGCGAGTCGATCTAGAATAAAATATTGTTAATAAAACATAAAATAAAAACACCCACACAAACAAAATAAACAAAATTCGAAACAAAATCGAGCGCGCAGAGAAATTGTGCAGTCTTTCTGATTTCTCACTAACACAATTTCAAGCACAACGTTTTCTCTTTAAAAAAAATTCCAATAGCTAAAATACGGGAAGAAGAATGTTTGGTATTTGTGTGCGATATGAAACGTGATTTTAGTTGAATTCTGACAATAGAAAATATTTTTATAAACTCGTAGTTCGGTGGGGAAGAGCGAGAGAGAGGGCGGAAAGGAGGAAGGAGAAAGAAAGAGAAAGAGGGGGTGACGGAGAAGAGTATACTAACATTAGATGGCAGCTCTTCAAGCGCACCGCTGTGCGGAAAAAAGCGGATGAGATTTGTGTCGCAGCTGAGTGACGAGGCCAAGGAGCGCAACAAGTTCGCCAACAACGTCTTGGGGTGAGTGGCCGACAGATTGATTATTTTCGTATGCTTCGGTTCGTATCGTAACCGTCTCACTTTTATGGTTAGTGAGTGATCACAGTGAAAAAACAAGGAATTGTGCGATACTGTGGCGTGGATAATAGATATGCAAATGAAACGTATTATTATTATTTATATGGAGTTTTCTTGCTCACCTTGCTTTGTTGCAGTACGGTCTGTCGAAGGTTTGCGAGCGTATTCTCGGCCGTCCTCTCGACAAGACGGAGCAGTGCAGTGTGTGGACCCGCCGTCCCCTCAGACAGCTACAGGTACGGTAGAGAGAAGTATCATATGCATTGTGTATACAGATGCTTATTGTGGGGGAGAGAGAAGGCGCGACGCTACGTCGGGATTTGGAGAGAGTGCTAAAGATTTTTGAATGTGCGTGTTCATAAGTTCGACTTTTTATTATTTGTTCTCACAAAAGGTATTATTTGTGAACAGGATTGCGCAGAAAGAAGCCAAGGTAACAACTTTTTGTTGATTGACACGGATTCTATTCGACGTTGCAACCTCTTTTCTATTACCAAAAACCAAACACAAAAAAACCGGTTTGTATGTATTACTCACTTCCTTGCGGCTGGCCTTCATCTGGTCAACAAAAAGAAACAAGTTTACAACAGAATTGTTTATTGATTGTGAATAACAATATCTTCGATTGCATAATAATACAACCATTTCAAGAAATGAATGGACATAGGTGCGGGAAAGAGGGACAGTACATGTAAAACCATGCATGAGTAAGCAGTAAGCTCATGCAATACTGTGCCTACTATATGTTTCAGTCTCCCTTCACTGTTTATTTATTTTATTTTTTCATGAAAGGCAGGTATGTGATCGTGATCGAACTCTTGCGACGTCGTTTTGCACACCGTGCTTCTTCGATAGCACCATGTTACAGCACCCCAGCTAATCGTCGTTGTTCTAAAAAAAACTAGAGAGAGAGAGAGAGAGAGGAGGGGTATAGAGGAGAGAGAGTTTCACACATATCACGTACTTTCGACAGCCTTTTGGGCCTGCATTCAGTCGGCTGTTGTGTCCTTCAGCTTCCGCGTTCCCAGTCCCACTCGTGCCTCCTTATTGATGTAAATTATGTACCGGAAGAGATTGAAAACTTCTTGAAACTCTACTTTTACAACGAACTCATAGTTTTCTTCTTAGCCTTGAAGGATTGCGCGCCACAAAACAAATCACATTGATCTGGAAAACAATGAAATGAGAGAGAATGAGAACGAGAACGAAGACTTGAATATATGAAAACTCTACATGAACAATGACGTCGAGTACGTACTACTTCACTCTAAGAGAAGATAAGTTAGGGTGCATAGAGTGCCTCCCATATCTCCTATCTAGGAGAAAACATGAGTCCCTGACAACAGCTACTCCACAGGAGAGGAGCATTCAGTAGATGGCTGTCTCGCCGCAGAGACGGGAGAAGGGGAGCATTCAGTAGATGGCTGTCTCGCCGCAGAGGCGGGAGGAGAGGAGCATTCAGTAGATGGCTGTCTCGCCGCAGAGACGGGAGGAGGGGAGCATTCAGTAGATGGCTGTCTCGCCGCAGAGACGGGAGGAGGGGAGCATTCAGTAGATGGCTGTCTCGCCGCAGAGACAGGAGGAGAGGAGCATTCAGTAGATGGCTGTCTCGCCGCAGAGACGGGAGAAGGGGAGCATTCAGTAGATGGCTGTCTCGCCGCAGAGACGGGAGGAGAGGAGCATTCAGTAGATGGCTGTCTCGCCGCAGAGACGGGAGAAGGGGAGCATTCAGTAGATGGCTGTCTCGCCGCAGAGACGGGAGGAGAGGAGCATTCAGTAGATGGCTGTCTCGCCGCAGAGACAGGAGGAGAGGAGCATTCAGTAGATGGCTGTCTCGCCGCAGAGACAGGAGGAGAGGAGCATTCAGTAGATGGCTGTCTCGCCGCAGAGACGGAAGAAGGGGAGCATTCAGTAGATGGCTGTCTCGCCGCAGAGACAGGAGGAGAGGAGCATTCATTAGATGGCTGTCTCGCCGCAGAGACGGGAGAAGGGGAGCATTCAGTAGATGGCTGTCTCGCCGCAGAGACGGGAGAAGGGGAGCATTCAGTAGATGGCTGTCTCGCCGCAGAGACGGGAGGAGAGGAGCATTCAGTAGATGGCTGTCTCGCCGCAGAGACGGGAGGAGGGGAGCATTCAGTAGATGGCTGTCTCGCCGCAGAGACGGGAGGAGGGGAGCATTCAGTAGATGGCTGTCTCGCCGCAGAGACAGGAGGAGAGGAGCATTCAGTAGATGGCTGTCTCGCCGCAGAGACGGGAGAAGGGGAGCATTCAGTAGATGGCTGTCTCGCCGCAGAGACGGGAGGAGAGGAGCATTCAGTAGATGGCTGTCTCGCCGCAGAGACGGGAGAAGGGGAGCATTCAGTAGATGGCTGTCTCGCCGCAGAGACGGGAGGAGAGGAGCATTCAGTAGATGGCTGTCTCGCCGCAGAGACAGGAGGAGAGGAGCATTCAGTAGATGGCTGTCTCGCCGCAGAGACAGGAGGAGAGGAGCATTCAGTAGATGGCTGTCTCGCCGCAGAGACGGAAGAAGGGGAGCATTCAGTAGATGGCTGTCTCGCCGCAGAGACGGGAGAAGGGGAGCATTCAGTAGATGGCTGTCTCGCCGCAGAGACGGGAGAAGGGGAGCATTCAGTAGATGGCTGTCTCGCCGCAGAGACGGAAGATCGAATTCAGAAAAGATGTGAGACAGAACGAATAAAACTGATATCGCTACCACTCCAATGATAGTGCGAGAAAACTGAACTGTTCTGACTGTTTTCCTGCACACAACAGTAGTGAGTCCTTTCCCATCCAAGTCTAGTGCGGACGCTATTGTGTGTTTCTATACGAATGTATCATAGAACGTGTTTTCAAGGCACATGCGACGGTGTATGTTTATCGAGAAATGCAAACGATTGCGAGCCGACTAATCGGACGCAGCTGGACGAGGGCCCGGGAAGTCAACGCCGAAATATCCTGAAAAAAATTGTTTTTTAGAAACTCAACTTAGAGGTTCAGCGGAACACATTGCGAAAAAGTACTCACTGCGATAGCTATTGGAAAATTCCGGGAAGCAGTTGTTGATGGTTGGGATATTCGCTGGGTCGCCGTCTCTCAGTGGATTTTCCAACATATAGTCTTCATAATCATGGTAGCCATACTGCATACACCAATTTGTGAAGATGAACCTTAAAATAGCTGTTTCATACAATGATCAATAATCTCACCGGTCGACGAGATAGGCGACGTGGTCGCGAATCAGCGGAACGAGACCGGGGTGCGCGCGTTCACACTGTCTGACTTGATCGAGGGTTGGAAGACTGACACCCTTGGCCTTGACGACATCGTTTATGATGTGGTGCATGTATGCAAGCAGCTGAAACAAGGGGAAACACGTGTAAATGACGATGAGGACGTACATCGTAGCTGTCCCAGTGGCGGCCGTCGAGCACTAAGGCGTGTGGTGCCGCGTAGCGGCTACGGCTCATAGCAGCTATGGTAGTGTATTCGAACGCAAACTTCAGATTGTTTATTTCTGCCGAGGTACTCAGCAAGCCAATCTTCAGCAAAAAGTCGCTATCCGCGAAGAACGCTGCAGGAACACCGTGTTTTTTTTGTCATTCGTCTCTCGAAATTTTTCCACTCACTCCTTTCGATAGCATGTTCCATCTCGAGTTGCATAGGATCTTGCTCTTCCTCCTCGTTGTGGTCTGCAATGTCGAGTCGTTACGTAACTATTACCGATTTTGCGCATTCACATAGGTGATGATCCATTTCTGATCCGAATAGAAATCCGTTTGCCTCAATCACGAGCTGTCGTTCTTGCGTTGATAGAAGAGTACTCGAATACACTGTCTGATACACGTGTCCGACCGCTGTGATATTGATGTTGGCACTCGAATATCCGATCGAATCGTCAAACATGAGAGCCTTGAAATGTCAAAATCTATCATGTTTAGTGTAGCTTTCAGAAACTTTAATTAAAAAGAAGAACTCCGGGGAAAATAGGAACGCCGGTCAATAGAGGCAAAATGATACTAAGGAACACGATTCTGGCAATGAAATTTCTGAGAGGCTTCAAAAAGTTACCTTTTTGAATTATTTATCACGATTCCTTTGTCCAAATAGCCTAATTGGACGAGGGCGGAGCCTCACTCCGCTGCCCGCCGCTGCTGTACTCGCGGTTTCCCGCCAGAATCTAGTTCCGGGCGCGCTCATGTTTTGGGCTGGTGACTCTTTCCCCGGAGTTCTTCTTTAAGCGTAAACACCAATATGACGCTTCTACCTGATCGACGAAGCTCAACCAGTCGGGACGGTTATGGTAGTCGTAGTAGCGAAATAGTTCGAGGCGACGACGAGCCGCTGGACTTATCTTATCCATGTAGTCGGGACGTTCCATACTTGACTGAAATGATATAGCGACAATAGCGACAAACTTACAGAAAAAAGATTACCAAAAAGAACTTGGGCATCGAGCCGTTCATGTAAGCATACGTTTCCGCCTGTACATCAGTTCCCGTGAATGCTGTAAGCAACGTTGTTGAGAGGTTGTGCGTCAATGCTGATCGTTAAAGCATGCCATGCAAGTTTTTCTGGAAGTTGGGGAAGCAGGCATCGAGCGCTTGCATCGTAGCCATGTTGGCGTAGTAAGGAGGCACATCCCGGCGCTCGTAATCGGTGGTGTACGGTCTGAATCATGGCATGAATGGCTGTGAGACAGGGTGAGGATGAGTCTCACACGTTTCCGACGACCAAGCCCACGGTGTGCATGAAGCGCCGTAGCACGTCGTCGAGGTAGATGGCCATGTCATAGGCGGGCGCCGTGCACGCCTTCACTTGAGCTGGAGTCGGGAACGCCGGCACGTGAATTCGGTTCCTCTTCGCCAGCGTGAAGTAGTAATAGTCGATCCACTTGAAAGCACACTCTATGATCATGACACGCACTAATAGCTTACATCGAGGTGGGTGCGGTGTGCGTTAATGTAACTCGTCCATTTTCTGTAGTGGAAGCCGAACTGCAACGTCGCCTGCTCGACTTTCGATGCATTGTTGAACACGTTGGCAAAGTTCGATCCGGTCAGGAAGGCTTGAGATGCAAAATTGAGAAACCTTACTTTGGATCAACGTACTTTTAGCCAAAGGTCGGTCGAGCTTGGCTATCCGTTTCGGAACAGCTGGGCTATTCTGATCAGCAGTCTCGGCGTGAACTGGAAAGTTCGTGTTCAAAAAAATGCACGGTAAAGACAAAACACTCACGCTCATCCGTATTGTAGCCACCTCCGAAAAAGTAAGGGTTTTCCTCAACTATCTCTTGTCTCAGTTTAGCAGTGAAGCGGTTGGGGTTGAAGACAAAATCAATGACATTCGCCTCGGGAGTATTGGGCCAGTCGCGGGTGTAGTAGGCTATAGAAATGTTGTCCAGTCGTCCAAGAGTCTGCAATGCGTTTCCTACAAAGTTCCTTTCCTACAAAATTCCGCTCCCAGAGCCCCCTTCCTCTCTTGCACCGCGCGTCCGAATCGAAATGATCTTCTCCCAGTACCCTTGAGCAAGGAAAATAGCTCATAGTGAACGCAGTCATCTTATCTCGAGAATTACTATTTGGATTATATCGAAGGGAAAGAAACCCCCGAAGCCCCGAAGCACTATCATATATATTGCTATCCAATTCTAATGGACATTGGAGAGGAAACCGACTTTCGACCTTCGACCCTACCATCCCAGTTGCTAAACTGTATTTCTCCCAGCGCTTAGCCCTTGCACCGTATGCATTTGTTGTAAAGTCAGAATATAGTAAGTCTTGATAAATGATTGATTGATTGATTGATTTGATGTCTACTCCAGGCCGGTCACCGTGTCACTTACCCTGTTGACGAACTTCATGTAGTCCGGCAGTTCGTTGTGTCGGTAGAAGAGGAGCAGCTCCATGCGGCGTTTCATCGAGGGAGCGACGCGTGTGCTGTACTCCGTGTACGGAATCATCTTCTGCACGTACTCCTGCAACCAGTCAGTTGACCAAAAAGTCTATAGAAATTGATACATAAGAAAACATTTGTTCGACTGCAAGAACGTCGTACTCGTATACTGCGAAACCGGGACAGTATGATCGAAAGCGCGCATATTTGTTTCCAAACACTGTGGGAACAGACGGGACGTCATCGTAAAGAAGTCAAAACGTTCGTCTAGTCTCAAACTTTGCGCTTTTTACATTATCAACCCATTGGTCATGTCACTTGACTCAATTATGAATAAAGTATATATATAAACGTTGGTGCGCAAAACTGACGTACACTCATAGTGTCCATATTTGGCCAACCGCTGCTTTTCATCGAGTAGTGGATCTACGGACATACCCGTGTCACATAGGGTATGGTGCCTATGGCATAGGGATCGACGGTGGCGGACGCGGCAGCTGCGATCGCGAGAGCAGCCAGAAGCACGCGAGCCATCTTCCACGCTCCTCCACTATCCAATACGCTCCTATCCGAATGTTTTATAGGCAATCGAGATGGCTCCACACCCGGAATTCATTAACATGCATGATTTGCCACGGCTCGTCTTTCATCAAAAACGAGAATATATGCAACACGGCAATCTGTCGTTGACAACTTTTGCGTTTTGATAACTTCAATGGCATCGGTGGCGGGAGATGTACAATACACTGTGGGAACAGAAAGACACGTCTTTTCACAATTGTAATCTGGAATCTGGAGATCGTTTTCAAATTTCTCAATTCAGAATTCTGACACGTGTTTATACAATTGCAATCGATTTAGTTTTTTTCTTTGTAAAATGACGACGAGAAATATTACAATGAGACGAAAAAATGAGTTATTAGTGAAGTTCAGTTATTCACGTGATTATACTGGGAACTATTGTTCCGGATTGTTCCGGATTTCTCGCAATCATCTGAGTGAATCTCACCTGCAGGCGCATGTCGTCAAAGTAGCGGTTGTCGAAGACGATCGAGGTACGGCAGATGGAAGGAGGGACTTCGTACAAATCACCTCCTTCCCTCTTCCTCTCACCGTCCCCTCCGGGCGTGCGTCCAGCAGCACGTGTGCGGAACAGGAGAGGACGATACTCCCCTGACGAGAGTGTGTGTGCGTGAGAGAGAGGGAGAGAGAGAGGAGGGAGGGAGAGAGAGGAGGGAGAGAGAGCCTGCTCAGCCGCCTTTTGTGTTTTGTGAAAAAAAATCTACTGATGACACAAAAAAAGTACAACTTTCATTATCTTTTAAAAAGGACTTAAGAGAAGAGTTTGTATTACTCAACGTTATGCAACAAAAGCTCATGCATTTTATCAATCGAAATAGTAAACAAACTCGTAAGTGAACGGTCGCTGGTTCGATTCCCCTCGCGGGCAATTGTTCTATCGAATTCCACTACATCCCGGTGGGGCGCGTGAACCCACTCTCACTCTCTGAGAGCCCTACCATCGGCGGCGGCAGTCTTTCAAGATCTTCTACCACGCTTCGCATCCGGAACTGGTCACTTCGCGATGTTCACGCCCATCTACCATGAACAGTCAGGACTCGCGCCGCACTGTTCCAGCCAAGGAGCCCCAATACCCCACTGTAGGATTGTGTGTGCTTCCAGATAACCCATCATGCTACCATTGTATGTGCATGTCGGAATCAGGCTGATAAACAAACAACTGTCCATCTTTCCAATATGAAGATGCGCATGTGATTATGGACAGTCCATGCTTGTCCCAGTGGTGGTAATTTGTATTCAGTTCTCGAAATACTGTACTATGCTGAAGTCGAAGATATTGTTATTCAATAAACAATTTTGTTGTACACTCGTTTCTTTTTGTCGAGCAGATGAAGGCCAGCCACAGAGAAACGAGTAATACATATTTTGGAGATTGCAATGTCGAAACGCGGATCGTCAACTATCCGTGAATCAATCAACAAACGTAAAAATATTATCCAGCTTGAAAAATGTACTGTCCACTGTACTATTAGAGAGGGCGCGCAGCGCCCTCTCTTTTGGCTTAGGATAGGGCTCGCGCCAGAATTTTCAAGAAGCTGTATCCAAAAATCATGTTAGCAGGAATGTGAAATCATTCAATTCATGTTAGTTAGATTCGCACGGGTCCGTAGGCCAGATCACTAATTGATGGCATCTTTGTATCTTTTCTCCGAAAGAAGTTATGAGCGATCTCGCGCACCCATGAGGTGAGAGGCCAGCGTGTGGGTGGGTGGGTGGGTGGGTGGGTGGGTGTCGTGTCCGGTAACGCTGACTCTCTGCCGAAAGCGTACTCTCTCGGCGTTTTCTGCCCGTGTTCTCCAACTCGCACTTTGAGTGTAGTTCGCCCCGCCGCCGCCAGCGTCTAATTCGCGCCGGGTTTGCGTTGTTTTGGGTCCGCCAACTATAACCAGGAGAAAGAGCGCAGTAGGCGCGACTCCGAACGGTAGTGAGAAAATATGTGGGGAAAACGTTTTTGTGAAACGTAACGGCGATCCGAAACGTAACGAGTGATCTGTGGTTCAGGAGAGTAAGAAGAGAGAGAACGGCCGAGAGTGTGTGTTAGTATTTGTAAACGTTGATAGAAGAGCAGAAAATGTAAAGAGACAGTGAGAGAAGGGCAGAAAGAGAGAGAGAGAGAGAGAGAGAGAGAGAGAGAGAGAGAGAGAGAGAGAGAAGGAACAGTGAAAGAGAGAGAAGGGACGAAGAGAAGGAGATAACACAGTGAGTGAGAGATAGTAGTTTTTTGATAAAATCCATATGAATAGTCATAATTCAGCACATATTCAAAATTTCTATGAAATTCAACAAAAGCACATATATTATCTGTTAAAAAGTACTTGCGTAAAGATATTAAGTTTGTCTTGACTCAATTCAACAAAAGCGCATGCATAAAACGTTTACAAATACTAACACAAACCTGCGCATAACGGACAGTGGACACTAACAGATGAAATATAACAATACAAATGAATAACGTCATACGTCCATATTAGAGAGAGAGAGAGAGAGAGAGAGAGGAGAGAGAGAGAGGGGGGGGAGAGAGGCGCAGGTTTGTGTTAGTATTTGTAAACGTTTTATGCATGCGCTTTTGTTGAATTGAGTCAAGACAAACTTAATATCTTTACGCAAGTACTTTTTAACAGATAATAAGGAGTTGAAATGGACTCACGAAAAGTGAGCTTTCTTGAATACTTGTGCCATGAAAATAACTAGTAGGATTTACTAGTAGGATTTATGAACACAGTACATCTAAAAAATCTTTATCACTCTCTCGAAACTCCGACGCAGCGTCGCCCCCTCTCTACCCACAATAAACATACACAATGCATATGATGCCATACCGATACACAACCGGGGGCGAGCCACTCTCTAGTACAATCGAATCACAACTGGCAAATCCGAGTCTACCCAAGTACATATCCGTCCGCCTAGCCCTAGTGCTCAAAGAACAGAGGGAGCGACACGCGAATCGGCTCCTGCTCCCGCGCCAGCTCGCCAAGATCCGCCCCGATAAGCCCCGCCCACTCAGAGCACCGGTCCCACAGCATCAACATGCAGTACGCATCCATCGCAGCGTAGCGCATCTGAAATCACACATTACAGTACCCAGATCATATTCTGACTACAGTATTCTATACCGCATTCTCGGTCTACAGTACCCCTGCATACCGTACCTGTAGCTGTCTGAGGGGACGGCGGGTCCACACACTGCACTGCTCCGTCTTGTCGAGAGGACGACCGAGAATACGCTCGCACACCTTCGACAGACCGTACTGCAACAAGGAAAGGTGAGCAAGAAAATTCAAGATAAATAATAACACGTCTCATTTGCATATCTAAGATCCACGCAAAAAGTCTCGCACAATTCCTTGAATTTACTCACTCACATTCACTAACCATAACACATAACATCATTTTGGTGCGGCTGAGACGATAACGATACGAAGACGAACCAATCTTAGTCATAGTCACATGCAAACACAATCAATCTGTCGCTTACTCACCCCCATGACGTTGTTGGCGAACTTGTTGCGCTCCTTGGCCTCGTCACTCAGCTGAGACGTGTCGACTGCAACGGAACCATCATCCTCTCTCTCTCTCTCTCTCTCTCTCTCTCTCTCTCTCTCTCCTCCCCACCCACCCTCTCCATTGCTCGTGTCTGCTTCGTGGGTCGACTCATCCAACTCCCCTCCTCCTCCTCCTTCTCCTTCTCCTCCCTCTCCGTTCGTCTCGTTCAAATCCACTCCACTCGACGACGCGTGCACGATCTGCAAACCTCTATGAATAGCAGTCGGAAAACTTCTACGCTATCACACAGTCCTACAGTAACCCTGCGTACCTGACTGCAAATCTCGTCCACATCCTTGCGCACAGCGGTGCGCTTGAAGAGCTGCAAGCCCATGTCGGTATCTTTTACCCCGTCTCCCTTCCTCTCCTCCCCCCTTCTCCCTGCTTACCTCCTGCACCAGCTTCCCTATGCAGATGAGGTTGTCTGGCTGGAAGAGGGCGCGGCAGTCGCGCACCGCGGCGCGCAACTGCTGCAGGTCCTCGTGGAACATGAAGCCTGCAATCATCTACACTCACTCGAATCAAATCATTCACTCAGAATCGTCGTGAATATGGTGTTTGCAATAGTTTACGGCGCTGATCCTGCAATCGCCTAGTCTCTCACTCTCTCACGCCTAGTCACGCCTAGTCACTCAGCCAAACACTTTTTGTACAACTGTTTGTACCATGTTTGTAACATATGTATACGGATCCGATCAAGATCATCGTGAAACAAGATCATGAAGCCTGCAACCACTTCATTCGTTGAAAAAAAGAGTCCATACAAACTTTTTCCATTGTCGAAACTCTACTAGAACCACGCATGCATGTTAGTATCATATGTATGTGTCTCGAAGAAGTATGTGTCTCCATCCCCGTTGCTAAACTGTGTTTCTCCCACCGCTTAGCCCCTGTGGTGTACTGTATGCACTTGTTGTATAGTCAGGATATAGCGATTCTGGATAAACGATTGATTGATTGATTGTATGTGTCTCAGGTTTTCGTGGAACATGAAGCCTGCAACCACCATCATACGTCATACCCGCAAACTGCTTCTCACACAGTGTCTCACACATTCTATTGCACGGCAAAATGCAACGCATGTCTCAGGACAGGTCCTTGTGGAACAAAAAACAAAAGAAACTTTTCAATTGTCGTATATAATTCCACTTTAAAGAGAGTGTACACTCTGAATTTCGAGGTTGAATTAGCACTGGGATGAGAAAATATGAGGAAAATGATGCACTTTTGTGAATACAACTATGTGTCGAAGATACCTAAAAGTCGATGAAAAATTATGTTGAACATTGAAAAATTCGGTTGAACATTGAAAAACCAATTTCTGCATTTTGACACATTTTGCGCTCAATCTTTTTCTCACCAATCTTGCAGAGTCGCGGGTCGCTGAACATGTGTTGGAGGAAGGCGCGGAGTTCGTCCGGGGGCAGATCGGGCGAGTCCAGGTCGATGAGGAAGACGTGCTCACGCACCGCCACCTGCAGGATAGACGCCCTGCAAGTGCATCTCTCCCTTCCCTCCCTCCCTCCCCTCACTCCTTCCTCTCTCTCTCTCTCTCTCTCTCTCTCTCTCTCTCTCTCTCTCTCTCCCTCCCTCCCTCTCTCTGTGACTTCACTACTTCACTAAAAATATCGAACTCTTCTTGAGCAGCCAAGTCAATCGTACTATTCTACCTCTGTCTCACTGTCTACCACATAAGATCTCAGCCTCCTTCCCCCTGCCTTCCGTCCAACCCACTTGCTGTGCGAGTGATAGGCGCTCCACTCGGCGTCCAGTCCCACGATTCCTCCACCCTCCCGCGCCGCCGCCGCCTCCAACACGTCCGACACCCTGCGAGGCGAGCGATTCACGCAATCATGATTCATGACGATCACTATTCACACATGTCTGACTCATTGACACACACGTCTTGCAATGCAATCATTGATCAGTTAAGAAGAACACAGACTCATTGCAGAAAAAAATACACCAATCGGTGTCAACAACGTTGGCGAAACCTATTTCACACAATCCAACTAACCATCACGTCCGACGCGTATATTTGCTATGATTTCGAGCACAACAAAATGTTATTGCAGAACAACTACATCATTCAGTGTAACCAACGTCTCAAAACATAATTCACGCTACTTAACAGTATCCAACCCCCACAAAGGTGCAAAGGAGTATTGTAAAATGTGAACAATCACACCGATTGCGGCAGAGCAGAAACATGTCAATAACCAAAACTACGAAACCTATATCACCCAACACCCATTTGAATCACCATAGACGATGGTTTACATATAGCCTATGACAGCCTTTTCAGCCCATACCTGTTGAGCTCTTTCGGAGTGCGCACCATCTCGACAGTCTTGACACACGGCGGGAAGTTGAGGAAGTCGTCGGTCGGCGCCAGCGGGTCCGTCTCAGTGTCCGCACTGCAAACAACTCACGTAAACTCACAATAAAAAAATCCGCCCCCCCCCCCCCTCTCTCTCATGAACAGAGAGACTACCAGAGACTGGGCGCCTGACTAAAAGTGGAAACTCGCAGATTCAGTCTACACCAAACGCCACACGGGAACAATATGTCGCACCGAATCACCAGGCGCGTGAACCCTGCGCAGAAAAGCAATGATGTCGATACCAGATACATTGTCGAGTACTCCCAAACCACCAACTATACGCTGCACACAATTGCAAAACACGCCGATCAGAATCACAGCACAATCTACCGTCCTTTTCACCCTTACCCTTAAGAAAAAATAATAGAAAAACTATGATGCTAACGAATTTACAAGAAGTGTCGTTTAGGTCACAGAAGCCGATGGTGACCAAACTGATATCAGAGATACTCTAGGAGGTCACTAGTCGAAAACCGTTTTCAAATTCACATGACCGGCCATACGTTTCGAGATATTTACGTTTCAAATTTTGGAGCTAAACCGTGTGGTTTGCTTTTGCGGCCTGTCACTCCATTCGCGCGAGCTGCGAAACAGCGGCGGTGGCCTAAGTAGTGGATAGAGCGGCTGTCTGTTAAGCGGTAGGGTGTGGGTTCGCTCTCCAGGATGGTCTTCCTACAAGAGGTCCCACAAGGTCCCATATTATCGGTAGGGGGTGGTAGGAGGAGGGGGGCGGGGTGGTGGGATGGGGGCGGGACCACCAAGTGGGTACTGTAGGAGTAGTAGGGGGTTTTTGGCGTGGCGTCTCATTTTGGCGGAAAAAACGCGGGAAATTTGAAATTGATTTTTAGTTTTCACTAAATATCTAAATAATGAGACAGCTTTGAGTATGAAAACCATGTATTTTCTGAAAGCTTGTTTTCTACCGAATTCAACGAAGCAAAAATCACACCCGGAAATCTATATATTTATGAAATATTCAACAAAAACCGAACATATGAAGACGTACAAAGAGAGTAAGATATAATCCACGAAATAATCAACAATATCAAGTATCTACCGAGTGAACTTTTTCTGATAACGAGAGGTTGCTTTCAAGAAGTCGTAGGCGTACTTGCGGGTGAGCTTCTGGGCGAGTGCGGTGTACTCGAAGTTGAACTGGTGGTGGGCGCGGATATCGGAGAGTCGCTCGGCGCGGTGCTCACGCATGTTGTTCTTCGGCGTCCCTCCTTCTCCTGTCCATCAGCCGCCTTCCTCCTCTAATACCTAACTTGGTCGTTGAGTGATGTGTTCTTCTATTTCCATCTAAATTATATGAATGGAGGAATCTGTTTTTTAAAGAAATACGCACGTGCATAGAGGGGTCGATTCATCAGTACAAATCTTGGATAGAGCGAAAGGCATGGTCTGACAGGGCAGCATAGGTGCAGCAAATGGAGTCGTCATGGATGTTGAACCAGCGAAATATAGGGTTCGTAACAGATTGGGACAAGCACATGGTGGTTGGGCGAAAGGGTACGAGGTAGGCCATGGTGAGGGATAAAAATGACAGGAATGATAATTGCTTTACCAAACAACAATTTGAGTAAGGTTTATAAACAATAAACGTGCCCTAGATACAGAGCCCTCGGGCAATACCAGAGGAAACGAAGCGATAGACGTTTCTGAGTCATCCACTCACCAATATCACTCTAATTAGATGTTCAGAGTATGTTACTCTAGGCAAATCACGCTACTCAAATTACGTGTTCACCGAGAACATTGATATGATTGATATCATTCAGATTTTTCTCATAATGATAAAAATAGATAGAATACAAGAAAAACAACTAAGTCCGCTCGACTTGTTGTAACTTTCCGGTTCCAATGATATATCATGTTACATTGTTTCATCACATTCATTTTTCCGGAATTTTTAC